>JAODAN010000002.1:1800000-2294012 GCA_031326905.1 Papiliotrema laurentii
TTCAGGTCTGTCCTGAGCCTCATGACTCGAACTCGGCGTGGCTTGACTTGTTTTGGAAACTTCAATCATCACTGTCATTACCGAGGTATACCACACGATTACGCCGACCGCTTGGGTATCAATCAACTAATAGGCCACTTCCAACCGCAACATTGAGTCTCACGACCTTCACCAGACGATCCCTCCACTACTCGAGCTGATACACTCTCGCCGCGTTGGCGCCGAGAATATCGTCGACGGCCTCTTGAGTCTCCCCTATCTCCGTAACGACCTTGCGCAAGGTCGCATACCACCTGTCAGAGCTTATTGGCTGCTCGATGGCGGTATCGTTCAGCGTGGCCTTGGCGAGGTCTTGGATGGGCAAAGCGGGCGCGGATCCGAAAATGATACGATGCGTGCCAAAAGTCTCGATCGCGGGGGAGACTGCGTTTCAGCCATACTTGTGCTGTTCCCGGTGGAACAATGATGACGACGCACGGTACATGCGCAAGACGCGCTCAATCTCCTTCGTGTCGTTCCACCACGCTTCGATGCCTGCTTCTCGGGCGGCTTTGGTATCGACGACAGGGGGCAGGGCTTTCAAGTAGACGTTGGCGTGGAGGGACAGATGCGCCAGGCGGGCTTGGTATAGGTGATACGCCTCGTCTTGGAAGAGCGGGCTGGATGGTTTGGTCAGTGGAGGAGGGAGGACTCCAGCTAACGATCAGTCGCTGACGGTGGTAGCTGTGTGGTGGAGGAACAGAGACTACTGACAGATCACAATCTTTCCGCCCTGTCCCACAGGACTATGGCTTGGGACATGGACCACTTCCTTTTCTTGCTCTCCCGAGGTGGAGCCCGTTCCAACGCTCGGCCCGGTCTGAGTCCCCCAAGACCCGTCGAGCGCATTGACAGCTTCGTCCAGCAGATCCCATTCTTTCTCACCCATGGGCCAAGAGGAAGGGACGATGATATCGACGGCGCCTTTGGCGATGTTGGTGATACTAGGCGGCGTGGCCAGAGTGAGGTTAAGGATAGTCGGGTGGATCGAGAATGGCTTGACGCCGCTGAGGGGTTAGTCTGGCTTTTTTCATCCTCCATCAGGAAGGTGGAAAGGGGGCAGTGGGCATACAGGATGGCAGAGGCGGGCTCGGCGCTCACGTCGGTCTTGACTTGCACGGCGCTACGCACAGGTGGGCGCGGGTACGAGTCGGGGAGACCGCCGAGGATGGGCTCAGCTGTCGTCGTGTTGCGGTCGGGGAAAGAGTGAGCGTCAATGATGAACTTTGGGTGGATGGTGGATGGGGAGGGAGGTAATGGTGCGGACCCTGTGTGGTTAGTCGGTCACGCGCGGCAGTAGGCATCACGTTGTCAAGCGGCAACGAAAGGGGGAAGGAAGGAGAGGGGGCATGGGTCAGGTTCGGACAGGAAGCAAAGCGGAGCGTGTGGGAAGGGGCGATCGAGTGGTCGTTCGACTTGTCATAGCTAATGAGTCATAGACATGAGGTGAGATCCGCGTACCTGGTGCCAAGGGCCCGTTAGGGGCGAACAGACTCCGGTCGAGCGGGGGCGGACGTCTGGGGGGCATTGTCGTCGTGGGTTATGTGTGTGAAGTGTGAGGTCGAGCTGTGAGCGGGCGTCTAATGTAGGAGATAGAGGTGTGAGCAGGGGTGGTGGGAGAAGGTGTGGGAGATGGGATGATTGACTTTTTTATTGTCCAGAGGGAGAGAGGGGAAGTGGGAGACGGGGGACGAAGGGAAGGGGTGATCCTGAGAAACCCGACGTGCAGGGTGGGTTATGGTTATAAACCCTCGTCCACTAACGTCATAGCCGTGTTTCAGCCTACCAAGTACTGCCAGCCAGCGTACCAGAGGCATATCCCATGCAGCAAGGCAGAGAGAGACGTGCAAGAGTAGGGCACCTGCACAACCGTCTCACACAGCGAGGCGGCATCTCATGAACCACTCTTGGCACTTTGCTATGCGGGGTGACTTACTGGTCAACGTGCTCTACACCAGCCGAGAGTCACCTGTTGTATCCCCCAAAACGCCTCTCGCCAAAGGCATGCCATGTCTCATGGCTTCATGGCTGCTCAGACGGGGCGGGGTGTCGGAGCAGAGATCCCCTCTCACACATGCCACCCTGCAATGTTCATAGTGCACCCGCCCAACCCACGAGGGGCAGCTACCTACACATGCATCTTGGAGTCCAGATTACAGCAGATAAAACTACCACTGACACCTCTCATGTCATTCCGTCGGAACAGCTGGACCACTGTCACCTCATCACATCACACCCGAATCCCAACCTCGACCCCACCCCCCCCCCCCCTCGTGTCGACCATCCCTTCCTTTGCCAATCGGCCTAAAAGGAAACGTGACGACGAAACGAATAACTCCCATACCCTCACTACCAGCCCCCGAGGTCTCAGAATCCATACTCCCCCCATATCCCCCACGCAGCGCCAAGAGGGTCGCCTTCGCCCTCTTCGCCCTAATCCCCCCTTCTCAGCTAATCATCCACCTCCCCCCCTCCTCCTCCTATGCCATTGCGCTCGCCCACCCCAGACCAGTCGCCTACTGAACAGCTCGAGACCTCTACGACTCGTACATTGCTCAACCAGCTCCACGCGCTTCGCGATACAATGTCCGCCCGGATCGACGAGCTCGCCGCTTCGGTTGAACGACTCCGAGTTCAAGCGGCCGAGCTGGAGCGAGTGTTGGTCAGTGATAACCCTCCAATCGCCAGCGATATCCCCCCAGCTACCGACCGAAACCCCTCGCAGGATCGACCGCCCTCCGTAAGTCATGCTTCCGTCTACAACCAGCTGACGCATCAGGACATCGATTCCACCTCCCGCCCACCCCCCGCGCGAGACCTCAACCCGCCCAGGCCACTGCCTGCAGCGCTCACTACCCCCCTCTCACGCATGCCACGATCCCACGACCCTGGCAGGTGGATATCCGAAGACGAGATGAGTCTGATTCTGGACAGAGCATCTCGAGCACCTATCTACCTCCATGTCCATCCCTCATCATCCAGGCTTCCGTCACGCGCATCCTCCCCGGAACCCTCCCCTCGAAATCGGGCGCGGGTGCATCTCCCTTCTCCGCGAAATGTCTCTCAACGAAGAGGGTTGTCGCCTACCAACACAGGGCCTCAGCGTGCAAGCACTCCCATCGTCGTACGGGCACTGGAAGCCGTCCAAGAGGATACCACCATTTCGCAAGCAGAGCCTTCTCCGATCGGTGAGACCACCCATTCGCCTTCTGTCAGTGACAGCTCCGACGGATCAACTGGATCCACCGTGCCGGGGTCGCAGCTTCCTGCCGAGCAGACGAATCGCGCAGAAGCAGCAGACGAGATGCGTCTCTTCTCCTCTCTCGTCGACTCTTTCGCAGAGTCCACCGACCCATCCGACTCGGCCTTGTTCTCTTCGAGTCCTCTACTGGAGGAAATCGGTGTCTCGGGCATCCCCTTGCCGCCTGAGACGCACGGTATCATTCTCTCGGGGTGGGGTATACCACTCGATGCTCATCAACCTCGTTCCCGCCCCTCACAAGCTGCTACACCGTCCAGGCGAGGGGAGCGCCGAGACCGCGGTCCAGCCGACGGCTTGACGACTCGAGGTCGACGTGTTCTCGCCCGACAGGGAGAGCCAGGTGGTGAAGCTCCAGAAGATCCAAACTGGGCCCCTTGGGAAGCGGTTCTCTTTCATAATCGCCCAAACGAGCCTGCGCCTATTCGCCGGACGACCCCACCAATGGCTGTGTCAGCCGCAGACAGGAGACCGGCTTCATCAGATTCAACATCCGCCAATACCCGTCCTCCTTCACACCGCGCCCATGTCCACGCTCGAGTGACCATTTCCAGAGGCTCCTCAAGGTCAAACGCCGAGGGGGTTATCTTGTTGAGAGAGGGAGAAACCCTCGATGCGGCTGACCTTCGCGCTTTGGCGAATGACATCGTGCGGCATCGCTTCCGCACACCGACAGGACGCCCATCCGAGAATACGAGAGATCAGGCTGAGAGCCGCTCGCGAATGGTCAGGGCTGGTCCGCGTTCGGATCTGCCGAGGGAAGAACAGGCGATGCGAAGCCGTGCTGGTCAGAGGGGATGGACAGGGGGAGAGATCAGTGTCCCTGTTTCTCCCATAATCAGGCGGACGGATGGGCCGAGGACTCAAAGGGACCTTGCGACAGGATCGACTTTACAGCAACAAGGACCGAGCCAGCGAGAGGCGGCACAACCGGCTTTGGCCTCGGTCGAGATCTCCACCCGTCGTGCCCCGCGACTCAGACCGACCAATGCGCCTGGACCTACCGCACCAAGATTTGGTCAGACTGCGGCGGAGCTTCAAGCCCAGGCGGCCAGTCTCGAAGCTCGGCGCCGAGAGGGCGAAGCGCGAACCGATCGCCTGTTACGAGAATCCCTAGACGCCAATGAACGATTCCGCCATCGGATCCGCGAGTTGATTCGCCTGAGGGCGGAACTGGCCATGCTGCGGACCAGCCTGCCCTTGCCTCCCACCCATGTTGCGCCGAACGACCCATCCTCAGATCCCGTTCGGGACTTGGTGAACACGACTATCATGTCCCCCGTGGGCTCAGGTCTTCCGGCAAGGCGGACGAGCAGCTCGCAGTCTGATCGGGGGCACGACGTCGTTCAGGGTGAACCGAGCGGGACAGGGGCTCGGGAAGAGAGAGAGCGGAGAAGCAGTATGGAGACTGTCAGGGGGGAACGTTCTTCTGGGCCAATTGTGGCTCGAAGGGGTCTTGCGTTGGATGAGATGGACGCTGTGGCGGCAGAAGCTGTGGCGGCAGTAGCTGTGTGGCATACGGACGGAATGGCCGAAAGGGACCCGGACAGCCGATCAGCGGAAGAAGAAGACTCTGGGGACGAGGAGGGAGATGCTCGTGAGTCACAAGCTCGCCTTGAGTGAACCGCCAACACGGACTCATCAGCAGCTCTCCCTGGCTCGGTGGGGACGTGCGGACCGGTCGACGAGGGGGCGAGGTTGGACGCGCATTTGTGGCCGGTTCAGATGGTTGGGACGCATGCGGTGGACCCGCCGTACGTGAGTATGCTGGATCTTGACTTGTTGTAAAGATTATACTGTGACCGTTGCGGTGTGAACTGGGAGGAGGGGCGTCGAAAGTGGCACCAGCGATACACGGCAGGACAGAGATACGAACGACTTGATGTTATGGCGACCGGACGATCAGGATACGATACACGGCTATGAGATAACGATCATGTGATTACTTTGACGAGCGATGGATCAGGATCTTAGGATTGCACATGCGAGGCGAGATGCTGTTCGAGTAGGGTGTGCGGTGTGTTGGTGGGTTACAGACGATGTGTTGTATGTGAATGGTCGGGTGTTTCCAAAGCTATAGCGATCCCAAGCGATGATTGTAGATGACCATGGATCATGTCGAGGCAGAATCAAGGCGGATAGATGTGCATACATCAGTGTCTATAGGAGGGTGCATCTAGTAATGGTATATAAAGGCGTATTTAATCCTCAGCCTCGATCATGGCGTAGGTAGGGGCGTCGAGCTTCTCGTGTCCCTTGAGGAAAGGCAGGGAGACGATGAAGAGGTACTCGAGAGTTTTTCCTCCCGCCTTGCGGACGAGCTCGCCGGCAGCGGCGGCGGATCCACCAGTGGCGATCAGGTCACTGAGGTGAGTGTCTGCGCGACTGCGAAAGAGATCGCAGGTGGTTGGGCGACGGGCCCCTGGACACCCCATGCGAGAGAGACGGAAAGAAAGAAGGGAGGAGAGGAGAGACTATGGGCTCACTCGATGACAATGACAGTCTGACCAGGCTTGACGGCTGCCTTTTGCATCTCAAAGACGTCCGCTCCATACTCCTTCTCGTACTTTGCAATCTCGCACTCTCCGGGGAGCTTGCCGCCCTTTCGGACGGGGACAAACGCGGCGCCGAGACGGAGAGCGATGATGGGACCGAGGAGGAAGCCACGGGCGTCGAGGCCGACAATGACGTCTGGGGTGGATCCGGGGAACCGGGTGTAGATGTGGTGGACGAAATGGGTGATGAGTTCCTCGAGGGCCTTGGGGTTTTGGAACAAGGGGAAGATGTCGAGGAAGGTGATTCCCTGAGGGTGTCAGTTTGGGTGAGGGGGGCGGGGGGTTATGGGCGGATGACGCACCTCTTTGGGGAAGCCGGGGTGGACACCGAGGAGGGACTTGAGGTGGGCGACGTCGGACATGGCTGCTTGGGGTGAGGGGGGTGGAGGTGAGAGAGGAGACGGGGTGTGAGAGAAAGAGATGGAGAGAAGGTCAATACGAGGTGAGATTTATTTTTCTGGATGCGGCTTCCCCTACCACAAGGCTTTACCCCGCTTAAACACCCCGCGAGAGCCGTGTGGCTTATCTAGTGGAACGGAGATCACTCGTAGTGCAGTAGAATGTTGAGATCCAAAACCCATGCAATGCAGATTGGTCGGCGCTGCGTTTGGTGCAGCGATACGCCAGCAAGCTTGGACCGAGGGGGAGCATGCGCCTTGAGGAGTGGGTCAGACGGGCGACTTTGTCAAACCCCTCGTTGCCTATTTGGCACGCACGACCGCGGCAGGGCGGTGATCCTTGCGCCCCCACCGATCGCATAATGCTCTCTGAGGTACGGCAGGTCGGGGCAGAGTAGAGGAGCCGTCACTGAACAGCTTTGCGTCTGATTCAAGAAGCCAGAAGCGAGCAACGGTCGTAGGGTCCCGTCTCATGGCACCAAGGTGAAACGAGCCATCCGGCTCAAAGTGTGACTGCGTCCGTGCTCCGACTGGGTCACATTGGCACTGCCTGTGACTCGAGACATATCCGACAGATCCGTGGACTTGAAGTATCCGATGAGCGCAAGGCGGGACGGACACTCCAGGCAGGCGCATGGGTCCGACCGGCGCTCTAGCCTCGCGCTGTCTACCCCGGCTCAACCCTACGATCCTGTCGTCTTGCATTAGGAGGTTCTCATCCGTGGTATGCGATGTGGTCCAGTCGGCCCTTGTGCGAACCCGCAAGCATGCAAGGATGCAAGCATGGAGCGGTACCCCGTAGAAACCTCGCCATGGGACGAGTGCGTAAACAAGCGTTGGGATTTTCTGTGAATCTATTTAACGTTCTTCTTCCCTGCTCCTCACTCTCACTCGCACCTCCAACTCGGATCTCACTCGCCCTCCACTCACCACGTCCACCCTGCCGCAATCACCCATGAGCACTCAAGATCCCGTACGTCTCGCGCTTTCCTCCATACCTCACCACGCTGCATCCACTTCCCCCCCGACCCAACCCAGACGATCACTGACACCTGCCAAGGCAAACCTCGCGGATGATTTCCCTTCGCCAGAACCCAGCAATGCCCATCTCCCATCCATGGACATGTCCTCGGAACTGGCCAATCAGGCCCTTGCCCAACAAGTCGAGCAAGCTGCCATTGCCGGTTCCTCCTCTTCCTCTGGGCCCGGTCCCGAGACCGCCGCATCGAGCCTGTCCAATAGATCGTTACACGACCACCACCATCAACAACAACAACATCAACCAACCGAGCACGACCCGACCGACGCACACCATCCGACAGACCTCGATCCGAGCTTGGAAGAGGAGACGCAGCTGAACGACCCGCATCAGAACCACACGCATGAGCATCTGCAGACGTCGCAGTACCGCCGGCCACATGCCTTGTCCCCGGGCAGTCTGGGGTATCGCCCACCCGAGTCGCTCAGCAACAACGAACAGCTGGTCATCCTCCGCGAGGCGTATGCGCGTAATCCCAACCCGGGGAAGAGGGAGCTCGAGGTGTTGGCGGAAAAGACCGGTCGGCCGTGGACCAAGATCAGGGAGTATTTCAGGCAAAGGAGGAACAAGATGAGGGGTTTGGACAGTCTGGAACATATGGAAGAGCCGGGGAGAGCGTCGGGATGGTGAGCAGCTTGATCTTGCAACAACACACAACCTTCACTCATCTCCCTTCACCTCCGTCCCCTTATGTGCTGTTATGCCCGATCCAAAGTCAAATGCTAACCCCCCTCAGGCTGCAGATAACCTACCGCTCGGCCCCGCCGACCTCTCACGTCTCCCAGTTGCACCTCTACAACTCGTACAAGACCCGCTTTGACCCGTACGCGACCCACTCGCCACTCTTGGGAGGCCAAGAGCTCGTCCAGCTCGCATGCGCCACGTTTCCCGGCTGCGAGATGGCAAAGTCAGACGACGACTATATCATACGAGGGATGAAGGTCAAGGAGGACTTGTCGCAGGGACAGGCGAGCGGAGGGAGCGATCATCTCGAAAAGAGGGTGGACGACCTCGTGGAGCCTCTGAGAGGGGCGACATGGTGAGTCCGTGCCGGCGCATGCTGACGACCTATACATTTGCGAGACAAACCTGACGAGCCAGGCTACTCAGCACGTTCCAGCACCAACCCGAGTCGGATGTGACTCAGACAGATCTGTACGCGTCATACGCCGCGCGGTTCACCAGCCTGCCTGAACACTCCGCATCTGCGCCGCAACAGCCCCAGGGTCAAGCCCAGTCGACTGCCGATGAAGCAGAGCTCCGAGAGTTCGAGGCCGAGATGGCAGCGCCAGAGACAGAATCAAACGGGATGGACGAGAACGATCTGCAGTCATTCTCGCTGGCGTTGAAAGCGCGAGAAGAGAATGGTCTTCCACCACCGCCTCCCCCGCCTCAGCCGCCATCACAAGGGTCAAGGCGCGAAGAGAGACTGCTGAACCCTGTTGAACTGATCTCGCTCACTCGAATGACGTTCCCCCAAGCCGAGCCGGCCGTCGACGACAGTGGACGTTTCGTCATCCGTGGCTTGGAGCGACGAGAGGGTGAGGAAAAGGGGCGATCGAATATGAAGCTCGAAGAGATGTTTCCGTTCGCCCTTGCATCGGGTGAGTGGGACGAGATGCGCGAGATGGAAAAAGCCTTGCTCACGCGCTAGCGCCAGACCCGTCGGATCCAAACCACCCGTTCACCTCGTTACTCAAGAGAAAGCTGGCGTTGCTACACCCTGACCCTGCTTCTCCGCCGGACCCAAAGAGGGCAAAGCAGGCGAGAGAGGCGCTGGGAGAAGAGGAGAAGGAGCTGTTGGAAGGGTTGAAGCGGTTCAAGGGGAGCCCACTGGGTAGAGAGGTGAGGGATATCTGTGTGAACCAATAACAGCGGTAGCTGGAGTATAATGGCAAAGTCAGAGCCGGGACGTTGTACCATCTTGCAGTGTACGCCACGTTACGGTGGGATGTCTGTGCATATCTATACAGCCGGCTTGCGAGGGCCAGGTCCATAGCCCGACCCTTTGACGTGAGAGTACTGTCCGCCCAACCCTGCCGAAGGCTTGCGTACACCCGTTGCGGACGAGGGTCTGGCCGTCCCGGTTCTCGACGCAGGAGCAGGTATCCCAGAACCTGCTCATTAGCGATGCCCAGCTTGAGACAAGATGCCAAACACACCTCTTGCGAGACCTCTCGTGACCCCCCTGCCTCTTGTGCCCCCCCTCGTGGCCGGTGCTTGCGCTGCAGCAGCCCTTGCGGCCTCCCTCTCCCTCTGCCTCTGAGCTTCGTCTGCAGCCCGCTGCTCCTCTGCTATTCTCGCAGCTTCAGCAGCCGCCAATGCCGCTTGCTCCTCTGCAAACCGCCGATCTTCCTCCTCCTGCGCGGCCCGCACGTCCTGGTCGTTAGCGCCATGGTGAGCAGAAGGCGGAGAGAGGGGATGAGGGGGACGTACATCGAGTCCGCCTCGCCAGTTTGGGTTCCGGATCAAGCTGAGGTTATGCTCTTGTTGTCCCAGTATAGCAGTGTACATGTCCAGCAACGCCGACGTCTCCTTGACTCGCGATGCCAGGCGCTAGGACCGTGAGCATGCCAGCTTGCATGATACACGTTGAAGCACTCCGGCTCACCTCGTTGTGCCCTCTCGCAGCCTCAAGAGCAATCAAGAAGCCATCAAACACCTCGTTCATCTGGCGTAATTCGTACAGACTCTCGCGGAGCTTGTCATCCCTCTCCGCATCGGCCACTCGGGGACGTTGATGTATCGTCACGTCGTCATTGTCGTCCGCACCTTCTTGCACTTCGTCCTCGCCTTCCTCTTCCTCCAGTGGTCCGTCATTGTCAGCGCTGGCTGCACGCGAAGAATGCGCGGGCTGAGAGTGCGCTCCAGGAGCAAAGAGGGAGAAGCGAGGAGCGGTTCGTCGAGGTTGAGGGGTCTCGTCCCATGCTGCCTCTTCGTCTAATAATTGTCGCGAGGACGAGGCGCTCGCGGAACGCTGAAAAGATGAGGCCGACGAGGATGTGAGTGAAGACGAGTGGTGGGAGAGAGAGGAAGAAGGGCCTAATGCCGAGTGCGATCCTCCCAACGAAGCGTTGGGTCGCGTGGTGGGTGGATGGTCAAACATGAACGAGTCGCCGGGCGACATGGGCTCGAGGGACATTTGGCCCATCAAGCCGGTGGGCGAGCCGGACATGTCTGGGATGCGCTTGAGGGTGGGTAAGAGCGGGGAGTCCATGGCGAGGGTGCGGACTGGTCGGGTTGGAATGGATAGGTGAGGAGACGGGAAGTCGATGGACAGAGAGGGGATGAATGTTTTGACAGTGAGAGGTCGCTCGCTGGACGCGTCGCGTCAATTGACACGGTCAGTGTGGCAAAACAATGTAGACGGGTAGACCAGTCGACGCTTGAGTATCCTGCCTCTTGCTCATTCAGACAGTCAGTGTACAGAGGACAGTGTGTGATATGAGATGCATAGGGCGGACGTCGCAGACTTCGTCTCACCCTACATAGCTCCATCGCAGCGTTCACGGCAGACCAGTTCCTCTTGGGCGACGAAACCAGATTGTTGACTCACACAACGTCTGTCCTCTGGCACCGCTCGCAGTGTCACACAACCCACCTCCCTCCTCATCCTACCGTAGCGTACCTCGTGGCCTTCGAGCGTGACACGATTCGACTTGCTTGCGAGTCACATGTATCGTCGCATCACCTCACCTCATTTGGTGGCAAAACCCGAGCCATGCCAACGGCGCGGACGGGATCAAATCTCACTCGACTGGAGCACCTTGCATCACCTATCCCAGTCGACGCCTACAAACCTCTCCACTTTCGATATCTTCCCTATCGACCTCGGCACCCCTTCCCAGAAAACCATCATCTACGAAGATGGACATCGACGATCTGAGTGCGATACATCCCTTTCACAACCTGTGAACGTGTCAGCTGACGTCGCAGCCGTGGACAATGCGTACCAGCTAGGAGGGTCGGACGACGAGCGAGAGCGCGAACAGAATGCCGTGTTGATAGAGCAATTAGAGCGGAAGAAGCGGTTGAGGCGGATGGCTGTGCCGACGGATGACCGGCGAGTCAAAGATCGATTACGGGCGTATGGCGAGCCGATCACGCTGTTTGGCGAAGGGGTGCGTGACTCGTCATTCAACCAGCGGTGGTTCCGAGTTCAACGCGCTGACGATGTCTATAGCCCGGGGACCGGAGAGACCGGTTAAAGTATATTCAGGAGCAGATTGAAACCGCAAGAGGCGAGAGGGACGTCCCTGATTTCGGGTCGGAGAGCGAGGACAGCGATAGTGACGAGGAGGTGTGTTTCGGTCGACCAGACCGTCTCGCTCCGGTCCACATGGCTGATGGGGCTAGGGCGAGTTTTACACCGAGGGCCCACAGGAGCTCCTCGAGGCACGGCGGAAGATTGCGCGGTACTCGTTGTCAAAGTGGGCTGTCGTGTCGTCATGGGTTGATGGCAACTGACCATAGGGCGAAATCACGGATAGCGCGACAACGGATAGAAGTCGGGTTGCCATTGTCGAAAATCGTCAATGTGAGGAAGGAGCTGTTTTCCGAACTCAAAGTGGGTTCCCTTCCCCCTTTCCTTCCAACAAGTCAAGGTTGACAATGGCGCATGCTCACCATGACAGACGTTCAACAGTCTCGGCTCGCAATTCGGCGACGACAGACCATTATCGACCATCCGGTTCTCGCCCAACTCGCAGTACATCTTGACGGCCTCGTGGACCGGCGTGGTCAAGCTGTGGGACATGCCCAACCTCACCCCCGTAGCTACCAAGCAGGGCCACGAGGACAAGATTGGAGGGCTGGCATGGCACCCCGCCGCGACGCTGACGGCCGGGCCGGACGTACTGAACTTTGCAAGTGGAGGCGGGGAAGGGACCGTAAAGCTGTGGTCCATTTCTGGGTGAGTTGCGCTTGCGCCGTCACTTGGATGCAGAGTGCTGAGATGCAGGGACAAGCCAATCGCGACGCTCTCAGGACATACCAACAGAGTCGGTCGGATCGGGTTCCACCCTAGTGGGGCTTACCTCGGTTCCGCGTCGTTCGACGGGACATGGCGACTGTGGGACGTGGAGACGCACAAGGAGCTGTTGATCCAAGAAGGACACAGCAAGGAGGTTTACGCGTTGGCGTTCCAAGATGACGGCGCTCTGGCTGCTTCCGGGTGAGTCTTTGCGCTAAGAGTCCCGCCCCTTCGATGCGCATCTCTGACATCCAGTGGCTTTGATGCGATAGGGCGAGTGTGGGATGTCCGAACGGGCCGAACGGCCATGGTGCTTGACGGACACGTCAAGGAGATCCTGGCCATGGACTTTGCCCCGAACGGGTGGGTGCTCTCTCCGTCAAGTGTCCGGTTCCGGCAAGCGCTGACAGGGCAGGTATCAGATCGCCACGGGGTCTGGAGACGATACCGTGCGAATATGGGATCTCCGAGCACTCAAGACGCAGTACATTATCCCCGCCCACAAATCTTCCGTGTCCGATGTCAAGTTCTTCCGATCCTCCGACGAACTCCCCCACGTCCCTCTCGACGTGGCCATGCCCACGGCACCTCTGCCCGCTGTGCCCGCCGCCCCGGCCGACGACGCCCCGCCAGACGCCAAGCCGGAATCGAACGGGGCAGACGCGCATGGCGATGTGGACATGGAGACGACACCGGTGTCCCGACCTGGAGAGTTGCACCGCTCAGGCCTCTTCCTCGTGACTGCCGGGTTTGACTGCAACGTCAGGATCTGGTCCGCGGACGAATGGGCGTTGATACGGAACCTCGCGACCGACGCGGGCAAGGTCATGAGCGTCGACGTATCGTCAGACGCCAAGTTTATCGCCAGCGCGTCGTATAGTCGATCCTTCCATTTGTTTGGGGGGGACAATTCCTTGTAAACCATAGTTAGGCACCGTCACAGTCCCACCCCATGCAAGGCGTGCCACTTTCTGGCAGACGAGACAACAATATACATGACTAACCCCAAGACATGGTAGAAATGCTTCTTTACACCAGTGTTCAACCAACCCTCCCCCAACCCCCGATCGTACTACGAGGCGACTTGCGCTTGCTGACCCTGCGGGACATCCTTGATCCTCGTCAAGAGCCCACTGATCCGACCTTGGTCCAAACTCGACCCGTCGCTCTCAATCGCCTGAGTCAAAACGTCCAGCAACTGCCATAAGCACTCGGTCAGATCCACCAAGAGACACACGCCCACTCACCCCGTCCACTTTCTCCACGGGCACTTTGGTGCACAGACTGACAAGCTTGCGGTACTTGACCGCCTTGTCCGCGCTCTCTCCCTCGAGCGCAGCAAGCCTGTCTTCCAGGACCTCGCCGATCCGACTCTCCCACGCCGCTATGCGACGCAACCTCGTCAACGCGCCCTCGGCCCCTCGCTCAGGCAAGGCAATCTCCTCTCCTGTCCCGTGTTGGACATTCGAAACCCCGTTCACCGTCGTAAACGCAGGCGGCACGGTCGATTGCCCCTCCATCTCCCGAGTCAACGCACTTCGTCCAGTCCAATCTTGAGTCGGCAGCGTCCCCAAAGCCTTTCGGACATTCTCCACCCGCTGCCTGACCTGCTCCAGCTCGTTCAATGCCGCCTGGGCTCGAGCAACTTTTTGTCGCTTGTCAGATAAGGCCCGTGTTGCGTGTCGGACCGAGTTTTCCGTCGCATTCAACTTTGTCTGTTTCGCAGTCATCTCCGCGGCAAACGTCTCATTGATCGTCTCAAAGATCGCAGAAATGTCTGATATCAGCAACAAGTCTGAGCGGTGCGAAACAAACACGCACTCTTTTGCACGTCACGAGACCGTCGTTCGGGTTTTGGAATCTCGGCCTTCAAGCTCGACACAACAATCTCACCCGGAGACAACTTGAGCGCTTCGACCTCGACGCCAAAGTCTTCCGGTTTCAAACCCAGCTTGTTCGCGCGCGCTTTGTCCGCTCCCGCATCCAACAAGAGCTGTATCAGAGCCCTGCTTCCGACCCGCGCCGCGATGTTCAACGCCGTGTCGCCGTGGACGTCCTGCACATTGACGAGCGTCTTCAGGGGCAAGCCCAGCTCTCCGCCTTCTTTCGCTACCCATTCCAGCACAGCGGCCATATACGCCCTCGCCGACGCTGCCCGCCCCTTGACGCCAGCGACAAGAGCGATGTGATGAATGACAGAGCGATGCGCGTGATCCAGTGTTTTGATGGATTCGGACAGCGAGGCGAGGAGAGAAGGGAAAGTTCCAGCTTCCGAATGGTTCGTGGTCAAGACGGCTCGTATGAGCGGCGTCTCGCCGGCATAGTTGCCACGATGTATATCCGCGCCCAGTTCGATCAACTGCTTGATGATAGACGATCTGGCAAGGGCGGTGGCCCAATGTAACGCGGTATGGCCTTGGTCGTCGATGACCATGTCAATGTCAACTTCGGGTGTTTCGCCTTCGGCCGCCAAACCCAGCGATGTTTTCAGATCCACATCTTCCTCGGTCGAGAACGCGCCAATGAGTCTTGTCCTCGTCCTAGCGCTGATAGCGCCGACTTTCGGTCGTAGCGGCTTGACCGATAGTCGGAAGGGGGATGGAACGGCTGGCAAGTTTCGACCGTCCTCATCGTCTGAATCCTCGTCCTCTGGCATCTCCTGATCCTGCGTGTTCTGTTGGGTCGCCTCTTCCGCTTCACCCTCCGGCAAGAAATCACCCATGTCGCCATCGTCGGACCGTTGTCGCTTGGCGGGAGGAGGTCGGTCGTCTCCGTTGTTGTACTGCGCGTGATAGGTCGGGTGCGGCTGGCCATACTGATCAATGTAGACGTTCGCGTGACTGTTTGGCAGGCCCATCCCGTTGATCGGAGCAGGTGGGGCGAGTGAGGAGAGGTCGGAACTGTGGTTGCGGGCGTGTGCCATGTCGGCTGGGTTTTTGGGCATTTGAGGGTATTGCGGCATGTAGTACATGTCACCTCCGTGATACGGTGCTGGCGCCATCATCATGTCTCCGCCATTGTGGTATTGCGGGGGCATGGTCTGGTAGGCAGGCATGCTACCTGGGGTCAAGCCAGGGTTGTAGCCGATCATCCCGGTGTTTGGCGTCTTGAGACCTTGACGATCACCATCCCTGGTGACAGGGAGGGCAGCGACGTTGGAGGGTGATGGGTTAAAGTCGAAGATGGGGGCGAGGAAGTTGGTCACGCCATATTGGGCTGCAAGTTCTTGTCCTCTCTCGAACGGTATCCTGCGAGGGTCAGCTTGGTTCTTTCATGTCCATAGGTCCCAGACAGGCTCACCATGTCCCTTGGTACTTTCCATCTACAGGTTAGCACAGACGAATGGAGACATTTCGCAAGAGTCCACTCACAACCGCCCTGGACCTTCTCGTGCATGCCGGTCAAGACCTCCTTTTCGAGAATCTTTGTCCTTGTGGATTTTGGTATACCTGCGACTTTGAGGATCTGGGTCGCGTTGACCCACGAATCCGCCGTCCGTCGCATGACCGAGATGCCTCGGATCATCGCTTCATACACCGGGATCTGGGGATCAGCTGCCTGCTGCTCGACCCATCCAGCCACCAGCCGATTCGCTTGATGCTCACTCCGGAATACACGCTCGCATACACCTTGGTGCTCCCCTCAGGCTGGGGCACTTGGCCGGGCGCACTGCCCATGACCACTCCGAACACATTGCCCGTCCCACCACCTGCGCCAGGCGTCAATTGGCCCGAATGCGCTTGAGGGTGCTGCAAGACGCCTCCGCCGGGGAGGACGAATTGGGGCTGAGGTATCGGAGGACCGTGATGTGGGTGATGTTGTCCCGGCGTGCCCATCATATGAGCCCCACTATGCGGATGCGGCTGGTGGTGCGGGTGAGTCGGGGTCGGTGTCCGTCCCAGATGATGTTGCTGTGCGGCAGGGCTATGAGTGGGTCGTGAGAGCGAGTGTTGGAGATGAGCCGGGAGCGTGTGGAGTGGAGCGGGCGTTTGCTCCATACCCCCTGATGGGCTGAGCGCGGGGAGGAGGGAGGGATGGGAAGGCGTCGCGGGTGGATGATGGGAAGAGCTGTGACGTGTCAGTGATTGACCACGGACCGACCACGACGACCACCAGTATCCGACGCGCGAATGAGACGCGCTTTTGGACCTACCTTGAAGCTTCCATCGTGAGATCGAGGAGAAGAGGAAGGGGGGGTGGAAGGGTGGGGACGGGGATCGCCAAGACGCGCTGTCAAGGAGCGATCGAGTTGTGCAGCCGTGTGTCGACTGATGGTCCGAGGTGGTGGATGGAGTCTCAAGAAGGGGTGAGGAATCTAGGTGTGTAGGTCTGTATCCAAAAGTCTACCAGAGCAGAGGTCGAGATGGAGATTAAACTGACATTGAAATGTCAACGCGTCGTCGGAGCCTCTGTAACCCTGCCCGAGACCCTCCTCCACCCTAAGACCAGACGGATCCTCTCCTGCGCGCCCTCCCCTCCCCCTCCCCCCTCCACTCTCCCCCCGCCCCGAAGCCATCCGAGACGCGACTGGACGGGGGTTACACGCGACACCGCCAATCAGGGTGGCGACAAGTCATTACGTAAGCTTATAGCTTTTATACACAAGAGTGGCACTTTCCTCAGTGCAAACGCTGGACATTCGAGCAGCTCTTCCCACATCCATTCATCCAAAGAGCACAGCTATCCTGTCTATGGAAAAGGTGTCAGCGCCCAGCGCCAATATAGATATTTGTATATCAGAAGCATCTCCTATCATACTTCACACATAACCCAACCTAATCATTGTCCATCTAAATACCCCCGTACGCGTCCTCCTCATCATACACACTGTGCCGCGTCACCCCACCCTGGCCCCGAGGCGCCGCCCACCGTTGAGGGCTGTCAGTCACGCTTCCGGGAACGCTCATCCCACCAGGGCTAGGGGGCGGGTAAGCAGGACTGGGGAATGCGGTAGCGGCCGTGGTACTAGTCGCCGAGTAGGGCGGAGCGGGCGACTCTTGCGTGGCGGCCAGCAAAGTACGTTCGTACGGGTTTCGCTCGGCATGCGTGGCGGTGCCAGCGGAGACGGGAGCGTCCGTGAGGCCGGTAGTCGTGGACATGGGCGTGGGCATCTCATCCAGCGGGGAGAGAGGCTGGCCGTGGACATACGGTTGAGGCGGGTTCAGGGTGAAGGAAGGAAGACGAGGCATCGGCTCGTGAGCAGAGAAGGAAGAGGCAGTTTGAGTCGATCCCGTCGAGTCGTTGAGTCCGCCCGCAGATTGAGGAGTCGGGGGCTCGGGCACACCAGCAGTCTGGGCCACTTCACCGTACAAGCGTTTCTGTTGAGTCTTCTCATCCTCGTACATCGCCAGCGGTTGGTTCGAGTTTCGTCGAAGGTCAAAGTCGGTGATGAGGGGACTCATGGGTTCAAAAGTCGGTAGAGCAGCTTGCGAGGAGTGGTTGCCCACCATAGGCATAGGCATGGCCATGGCGACTGGGAACGATTCGGTGGCTGCAGGAGGAGGAGGTCGAATGTACTCGTTGGGCGAGACGGGACCCGGGGCCCGAGGCGTGGTCATCGAGACCCGGCTCCGGTCTTGTGGGGCGCGCGCATCTCCGGCCCATTCGCCCATGGTCGTGGCGGTGCGAGGAGTATACGGCAGGTCTCCGCCACCAACATTGGTGGGCGTCAGGGGGTCTGGGATGTCGGCGAAATCTTCGTGTTGAGCAATGGCAAAGTTGGTAGCAGGAGCGCCCGGTCGGCCGAGGTCGTGAGGCGAGAGCTCGGGTTGAGCGTAACCGTTCGGGCCGACGAGGTGGCGGGTGTTACCGGAAGCGCCATAAGCCTCGGGCGAGTCGGCAGGGATGTCTTCGTACATGTGCGGCATCGGGGCACGACCAGCGTGAGGGTTGTAAGGACGACCTTGGGGGTCGAAGCCGTAGTAAGGGGAAGGTACATCGGGGTATCCGCCGTAGGTCGCTCCTCCGGATCCGACTCCGGCGCGGTTACCGCTTCTCTCGATCATGTAATCCGAGTTGGGCCGGTACGTGCCGTCCTCGTTAAAGGCGTTCTGTCGAGCGAGAGCGAGGGCACGACGCGAGCCAATGACCGGGGCGCTGGAAGGGCCATAAATGTCATTGTCGTCGTTGTGCCCGTACTTTTCGTTGTGACGGAACGGAGCGACATCATCGTCATCAATCTTGGACCAAGGGGGTTGGGCCGAGTTTGACTTCTTAGCGTGCTTGCGGTACAGCCATCCAATGGCTGACCCGACCACAACGATACCAATGAGCACAGCGACGACGATACCGGCGATGGCGCCGGTCGACAAGCCGCTCGAAGTGCTCGACGCATTCGAGGCGGCGACGCTGACGCTAGGGGCAGCCGAGCTGCTCAGAGCGGAGCTAGACGCCTGTCGGGTGATCGTTCGCACTGTGGTAGTCGAGCTTGGGACAGCCGCGGTGGAAATCGTTGACGAAGAAGTGGTCGAGGACGACGAGGAGCGAGAGGAGGAGGACGACGAGGAGGACGAGGACGAAGACGACGAAGAGGTCACCCGCGCGGACGACTAATATCAGGCACAGACCCTTTTCCTACGGCCAGGGCAAACGGCAACTTACAGACGAGGTCGACGTGGTCGACGTCTTGACGGCGCTCGATGGGGTTATCACGGTAGTGGATGTCATCGACGTGACCCCAAACTTGTCCGAAAAGACATACCCGGGGTGGGTCGTCGCAGTCGTGGTCGTGGGCACGGCCGTTGTAGTCTGTGCAGTGGTCTTTGCGGTCTTTGCTGCTGCCTGTTTGGGATCAGTCCTTTGATCCTGTACACCGTCTCGCAAGAAGGTCCGCCGGACTCACCGCTGCTGCTGCTTCGCTCGCTGCACGGATGGCGCTGGCTTTGGCCGAGCTCTGCATAGCGTCCATCTGGTCGGGGGTCAACAGCTGACGTTCCCACAGACGTCCTTCGGCGTCCATCGCGTCGACATCATCGGTAGTAGGGAAGAAAGGGAGGGCTCGGTGAGCAGCTGCCGCCAGGGAGCGGAGTCGAGATCGTCGGAGGAGGTGGTCGACAGCGTCCATGTTGGGAATGAAGCGAGGGGAGGGTGGGTTGGTATTCAATGGGTTGAAGGATTTATCGTTGTCGCGCCAAGCGTCTAGCCGGGGCGATCAAGGGGTTATGTCGTTGATAGTGGTGTTGGTAAAGAGCGAAAGAGCGTCGGTTGTCGGGCGAGATGGATATGGGAAGGATGGATAGAGTAGGATGGATCGAGTGATCAATGAACAGTGTTCAGATCGAGGAGGAGAGGGAGGTTGTTGCCCGAGGGAGAATGAGTGTTTGAATCTCAAACAAAGGGGTTCTCGGGTGCCCTGACCGAATGTGTTGATGAGACTTAGGTCTGATCGCCTATATGGAATGGCGACGAGTAGGCTAAAGAATAAAAGCTGTCCACTGTCCTGCAGTGTTGATCGGAGGGGAGGTGTGAGGAGGAGAGAGACGAGGGTGAAGAGAGAGAAGGCGTCTATCGACCTTGTTGGGCTGGGGGTCTGGAAGCGGGGTGTTTGGGATAACACGCGTGTTGGGTGTTTTATGCGTTTGCACGCGCGTTTCTTTCCATTTGTCACAATAAGTTACTATCCCGTACAACGTTTCCCTGAAAATCCAAGTTTCACCTGGTACAGGCTCGATCCCTCGCTTTTGCCCTTTTCCTGGCCCTATCATGCATCCATGAATCATCAGCCTAGAGCAGCAGCTCGTAGCTCGCTCGATCGCCGGGACTTACATTCCTGCTGAAAGGCGCTCGCTCGACTCTGCGTTGATCCGCAGTGACCAATGGACCTGCCAAAGGTACCCACCAGTTACCGACTAATGACTCATGGTCTATTTCGATCCCACGGCTCAGTACACGTTCACCACCGGTCAAGTCTCGCTGCGATGTGCAGCACACGTGGCAGATCAATAGCGATCCATAAATCAACATCCTTTGAAACACCCCTTCCCGTCACGTTCCTTTCTGTCTCTTCATGCCTTGCAGTCATCGTTGTTTCAGGCAGCGACGCCCGCTCCTTCAGCTGGCTGGCGTGTAGATGATCGTAGGCTCGACTGAGACCTCTTCTGTTCCGCAGAGGCTTCTCGCGCCCCTGTTCCTTCATCATGTCCTCTAGACTACCATGCTTAGCCGTGGAGCGCTAGATTGATGACGATTATATGCAGATCGCTTAGGATGATGGTAGTACAGTGTGAGGAAGTGCTCGTAATGGGACCCCTCGCGCGATCAGCTCTGCGCCCCCCGACCTCACGGCTTTCTGATGACTTTCTGACGCTCAGACGTGTGTCCCAATGCTGACACGGTGAGGAGACAAATGAAAGAAGTGTAACGTCCACCTTGGTTGGTACAGCTACCGCTGGTTTGTCGTCGAGTGATCGAGCTAAGCAGGTCCGTTTCGGTCATGGGACCTGCATGGGTGGGGGCACTCCATCCACAAGACACAACAGGTAGCGGGCCTCTTCATTCTCCGAGCTTGATAAGTGTCCATCACTAGTGATTCTCCGCCACAAGGATTGAGCTGCGACGCTGAGACCGCAGAGCGATAATCGGCTTCTGGGCATTTCGGGTATGTCTTAGACCACTGACATACATTCCCGACAACAGTGGGTTTGACATCTCAGTCCTACACGTTCAGACTGGGGCGGTACGAACGTCAAGTTGTTGCAGGTCGGTCGAGGTGACATCATGTTTTGACGGACTGGATCCCTCGAAGCGCTTCAACACCAAGGTCGAACAGTCCAGCCCAAGTGCGGGGTAGAACCAGCGAGAGGACATTTTCATGCGCCGCGACAATTTTCAAGTCTCTTTGTCCCCGCCCTGCTGCGCCAACGATGCAATGGAGCATGCGTTGCTTCGGATCTTTCCGAGGAGGGTCGAGGGCGGTGTCCAGCTGTACCCATCCGCCTCCTCGTCCATTTCTGCCACGCGGATCGATCTTTGGGTGCGTATTGCGTTTGGAAAGACGTTCAGTACTAGTACATGTCCAGGACTGATAGGCAGCTGCATAGGCGGTGAGATGTCTCCCCCTCGCGGCTCAGATCATCGGACGGTTAACCGCCACTCAATCGCCTGGTGGATAGGACGACCCGACACTCCTTGGCAGACAAGTAGGAGACTTCTCCTCGGTGATCTCAAGCCTATCGATTTCATACTCACCATTCTCGTCACGATATCTCAGCAAAGCCAATGCACCGGAGGCATGCATACGATGCTTGCATATTGCTGAGACGGGGTACAGCGGGGACGTGTGGGATAAAACGGTTTAATTGCGAGAAAACAAATAATCACGCGCCGGTCACTTCCTTTTGCCGCCTCTATCCAGAATTTCAACGTCCGCGGTAAATCAGAGTCCTACTGTATCACCAACATGTCGGCCCAAGCATCGTCGTCGACGCAAGCGCCATCGTCCAGCAAGTCCAAGGGGAAGCAAGCGGATGCTATCGAAGAGGTCGTGAACAAGAACAAGAGGCATAGGAAGGACAAGCGTATGTGACTTGGTGACGCCCCTCCCGTTCTATCGCTGACGACAAGCATGGGACACGGACGACATCGATCAGTCAGTTGGGGTCCTGGTTTGATGAGTTTGTCAGCTGACATGTAGCTGGAAGATCGACCCCATGACCCAGCCCGCTTCCGATGAGCACAAGCCTTTCCTCGAGGAATCCTCTTTCGCCCTCCTCTTCCCGAAATACCGAGAACCATACCTCCGTTCGGTCTGGTCTCAAATCACTTCGGCCCTCGAGGCGTACGGTCTCGCGTGCGAGCTGGATTTGGTACAAGGGCGAATGACCGTGAAGACCACGAGGAAGACCTGGGACCCGTACATCGTTCTCAAGGGACGAGACTTGCTGAAGCTGCTGGCTCGAGGTGTCGCCGCGCCGCAGGTGAGTCTCTCGACCAATGCAGAAGACTGTCATTGACGCCAGGCCTTGAAAGTCCTGCAAGACGACATTGCGTGCGATGTGATCAAGATTGGAGGACTGGTGCGAAACAAGGAACGATTCGTCAAGCGGAGACAGCGGATAGTGGGTCCCAATGGCTCGACCCTCAAGGTGAGCTCTTCACCGTGACTGACTACCCCGACCGAGCCCCGACTGACATTCAGGCTATCGAGCTGTTGACTGAATGCTACGTGCTCGTCCAGGGAAACACCGTCTCAGCGATGGGATCCTACAAGGGGCTGAAAGAGGTCCGCAGGATCATCATCGACTGCATGAACAACATTCACCCCATTTACCGGATCAAGGAGCTCATGATCCGACGAGAGTTGGCCAAAGACCCCAAGCTGGCCAACGAGAGCTGGGACAGGTTCTTGCCGAGTGAGTCGGAGTCATGGGTCGACCCAGCTTGAACCTTGCTGATCTTGCAAGAATTCCAGAAACGTCACCTCAAGACCTCCGAGAAGACGGCTCGAAAGAACGCTGCTCTGGAAAGAAAGGACGCCGCACGGGGAGAAGCCAACGATGGCGTCAACCCCAATTCCATTCCCATCGCTTCCGATGCCGCCCCGGCTGCCGGGGCATCCGCGCCCCCTGCCAAGAAGAAGAAGGTCTACACGCCCTTCCCTCCACCCCAACAACCGAGCAAGCTCGATTTGCAGCTCGCCTCGGGAGAATACTTCCTCAAGCCCAGGGAGAAGGAGGCTATCGAGAAGCGCAAACAACAGGACCGACAGAAGGAAAAGGCGGAGCAGAAGAAAGCTGTGCGAGAGGAGGCGTTTATCGCTCCGCCCGAAACTGCCGCGCCGACCGTCGCGGAGAAGAAGAAGAAGAGGAAGAGGGAGGCCGAGGTGGATGCTTAATGTACATCATGAGGCTCTGTATGCAATACGATGACATGTTAGACGAAATATGATGGTGCTCCCTGGACCGGGTCAGTGGTGCTCGAAACGAAAGGGGGTTTAAGGCAAGACTCACCAATCTCCTCAATGCAGGATTCTTCTGATCCGTGTTGTTCTCCGCCGCCGCCTCGTAGACCTTGAACTTGACCTGACCGTCCTCGTCCACCTGCATGATGGATGCTGAATTTCCACATCGATAACAATAATTGGGCGCTGACCACACGGTGACGAGTGATTCGTCAAACATATACTTGAACCCTTCCTGGACGAGCTGATGCGCCCGTGCTATCAGTTTGAGGTCGTTGACGTGGTTGAACTGCGTCGTTAGGAAGCGAGACGGGGCCGTGGTGTATTCGACTGACCTCGGCGGTGACTTTTCCTCCGAACAGCCATCCCGCCCCACGAGGACTGACCGCCCATGCCTCTACATCGTCCGGATCTGACCACATGAGATCTGGGGATTAGCGGGAAGCCATTAAAGCATGAGAACAGGCTGACCGCAAAACGCGCCCTCGTGGGGGATCTCTTGCGCCCGAGGTATAATTCGCACTTGATCCAATGTCCGCAGATCCGGCGACAGACCCCCATGCACGCATAATATCGACGAGTCGATGATCTGCACGTTCAGTACATGCTGGTTAGGTTTTGCAGAGTTGAGCTCACCGCGGCAAGGTTCAGGTGATCGAATACCGAACAACACGCCTTCCACACCGAGGGATTGCCGTACTTCTGCATACATTCCTCTGACCGTCAGCGGTGCCCTCGGAACGGAGAGGGAGGAGCTGACCGTAGAAGCCGTAGACTTGCGTTATTTGGCGTGACTCATGGTTACCACGTAGTAATGTTATGCGGTCGGGATATCTGATGGTCAGCTTAGCAAGCACTAGGTTACGATTCTCACGGCACTCACCGTGCCTTCAACGCCAACAACAATGATAGTGTCTCCAAGGAATAATACCCTCTGTCCACAAAGTCGCCCTGGAGATCAGCTCATCGTGCCCGATTTGCTGGCGTCTCCCGCCTGGACCATTGGAATGCGTCGACCTACCATGAATATGTAACTCGTATCGGGAACCTCTCCACCCTGTCTGAAAATCTCCAGGACATCCCAGAACTGGCCATGGATATCCCCACAGACAGTCACAGGGCTAGACACCAGGTGAACGTTTGACTCCTCCAGCAGTAGATCCCGGACTCGACTGCACAGAGCTTTCATTTGCCGTTCTGGCAGGTGTTTACATTGTCGAATCTAGGTGTCAGGCGTTGTCCGGTCTTCCACGCCGTGGAATCTGCGGC
The DNA here is from genome assembly GCA_031326905.1 of Papiliotrema laurentii. NCBI lineage: Eukaryota > Fungi > Basidiomycota > Tremellomycetes > Tremellales > Rhynchogastremaceae > Papiliotrema > Papiliotrema laurentii. Next base: position 1,824,429 of record JAODAN010000002.1, read on the forward strand.
GAGCCACAGCACGCCATCGTAGAGTATGAACAGGACGTACGTGAGCGATCCATTGGTCGGGGTCGTTGGAGACGGGCGAAAAGGTGGACGTCATGGCGAAGACGAATCGAGCAGTGTCAAGGGCGACGAATCGGGCGTGTCGAGTGCGATATCAATCGGCCTTGTGTCTCTGGAGTTTGGGGTTCAGGGGTCCGAGGTGTCCAGATCTCTACGAAATGGTTTATACAACAAAGAGAAAGGGACAATGAGCCAATCTATCGTGGAAGGGTGATATGAGTCGTGGAAAACCAGGCATTGAAACCAGTTCGATCAATAATCCCACCATGACCATCCTCCCGGAGGGAGCCGATAAGCGCCGCCTGACGTGGCGTTTGTAAAAGTCCCTCTCCGAGGCTCAACCTGGAGAGAAGGCTTGAACATGCATGCATTGGGACACACCTGCCTGCACAGTGCTGAGCAGCTGTGGGGAGATCACTGAAGGCTTTCATGTGCTATGCTTCGCTTGATGTCTGAAGTCAATGGTCATTGATGGCGCCATACCAGCTCCGCCTCGCCTTTGACACGGCATATCTCTTTGACCATCTGCGGGCGTTAGTCTGTTCAATCCCATCAAGGTACTGCAGTCTCGCCTCGGCAGCCTAAGAGACTAGGAAGCACACTCTCGACCGACCCTTGCTTAGTGGGTGCAGAGGTAAAGGCACACTGTATCCGGCTACGGAATCCATGGTTTCCGGCAGCCAAGATCCATTCTCTGCTTAATCGTGGTATTGATGTACTGTGGCGATGCGAGAATGCCGCCGAGATTGAAGGCCTTACAAGTGTCTCGGGTAGGCTACGATCGCCCCAATGCACACTGACTCGAAGTGCTTCGGTGTCGATAGCAAACAGACCACGTCGTAGAATCACCTTGCGGTCGATTGCACCGTGGTACGGTGCTCTTCTCTTCGTCCCCCTCCGCTCAGTCAGCTGTTATGACGCCCTTCGAGTGTCGACAGGCTGAGAGTTGGGCTGTGAGATCGAGCAACGGGCAAGGTGTCCCTCCTCGCGAAGATGTAACTGCACGAACAACCCGTCTCGATCCCTCGGACGTTCCGCCACAAAAAGCGAGCAAACCCGAATGAATCCAAGCCTCCACCAAACCCGTCCACCTTTCTTCTGCCTGACGTCTTCACCTCTCCCTCTGACATTACTTTTCAAAACGGCAACATGGCAGCAGAGGCAGTGGCAAAGGCCAGTTCAGGAGCGGAGGACGTCCAAGCTGCGTTGAAGAAACGTCTGATAGAGACGGGCGATTGGGATCGGTGAGTCTTGACGCGTTTCTGCTGCCCTGCTTATTTCACCCCTACGTCCTGCGAACCCTGCGGCGGCGTGACAAACCATTGCTAACGCCTCTGTAGGATCTCGACAGCTTTGCAGAGGTACTTGGTCGAGCAAGGAATCGAAGATGATATGAAGATTCGAGCAGAGGGTACGTCTGGTTGATGTTGCTGCTACCCCTTTCAATTGCCCAGCCACTCGCAAGCACCTCGCTCGGCTGTCGACAACTTGGCGAGCTCACGCGCAGATATCATCAAGGACCAGGAGAATCCGACGTTATGGAAGGTGAAGGACCAATTACTAGCCAATGCCACGGGTAGGTCGCTAGCTTTCGCACAGTCCCCAAGCATTTAAGAGGACGAGCTGACCAGCAGATATGATACCGCCCGACATCCAACGTGCTGTCAAGCAAGAGATCGAAGCGGCATTGGAGCGTCAATTGCAATAGCAGCTTCGCGCAATATGACCTGCTCCCACGTCGGAATTGGCGGAAAGTGATCGTCTTCACCCGTCCGTTATACCTGGTTTCACAGCATCTGCCCGGTTGTAATAGTGTACGATTGCTCATGTATGACCTTTAGGATTGTGCCCCTGTGCGAAGATTTCTCTATCTCTCAACCGATTCTGTCTCTTGGTTCACTGAGATTGCTGCATGCAAGACCGGACTAAGAACAGATATACAGTACATGTCATGACGCCTTCCCATACCGCAGAAACCTCACCCTTGTCTGCGTCCGCCAATCTAACATCGGACAGTCGTTAATGTCTGAGAGTCAGTTGATGGAGTTCGAACAAAGGCTCGACGTACTGAGACCACTCGATCTTGCTGATGTCAATTCCCTCTTGTACCATCTCCCACAGAGGGCTCATGTCTCTCAGTCGGGTAACAACGCTAACAATTCGCTCGACAACGAGGTCTATCTCGGCCTCAGTGGTGAATCGTCCGATACCGAATCGAAGGGAAGAGTGGGCCATGTCTTCCGCGGCACCGAGCGCTCGGAGGACGTAAGAGGGCTCGAGCGATGCGGAGGTACAGGCGGAACCAGAGGAGAGAGCGATGTCCTGTCTATAAGCTTGGTTCAGAATCGCAATGACAACCTATCCCACCTTCAGAGCCATGAGCAACGACTCTCCCTCGACATAGGCGAAACTGAGGTTGACACATCCCGGGTAGCCGTTGGGGTCTCCATTCCTCACGATGTGCTCAACCTGGCTGTTGATACCGTTGATCAGTCGGTCCGACAGACTCTTGATCCTGGCGTGGTCCAACTCCATCTCCTTGAACGCAATTCTGCACGCCTCACCCAGACCAACGACCAATGGGGCGGGAACCGTCCCACTTCGGAGACCTCGCTCTTGTCCTCCACCGTGGATCAAGGGCTCGAGTCTGACTCGTGGTCGTCGTCGGACATACGCGGCGCCGACACCCTTCGGTCCGTAAATCTTGTGTCCTGAGATCGACATGGCGTCGATACCCATAGCCTCGACGTCGATAGGGATCTTGCCGACAGCTTGGGCGGCATCGGTGTGGAAGTAGGGCTTGGGGTTCTTGGTCTCCTTGGCCCACGCCTTCAAGGTGTCGGAGATCTCCTTGAGTGGCTGGATAACACCAATCTCGTTGTTGACGGCCATGATCGAGACCAACGAGGTGTCCGGTCGGAGAGCCGCCTTGAGGTCATCGATCGAGATGAGACCATTGGGGAGGACAGGAAGGTAGGTGACCTCGAATCCTTGGGTCGAGAGGTATCGGCAAGAGTCCAAGACACACTTGTGCTCAGTCTGAGTGGTGATGAGGTGTCTTCGCTTGGTTTGGTGGAACTTGGCGATACCCTTGATAATCATGTTGTTGCTCTCTGTCGCTCCAGAGGTGAAGACGATGTCCTTCTCGTTGGCTCCGACAAGCGTGGCGACGTGTTTTCGGGCCTCGTCGACACCAGACTCGGCTTCCCATCCGTAGGCGTGTGTACGGGAATGCGGGTTTCCGTATTGCTCGGTGAGGTACGGCAGCATCTTATCAAGCACTCGGGGATCCATCGGTGTCGTAGCCTGAATAGTCAGCCTTGCGCTGCAATGCCCGGTGTACTAAGAACGCACCTGCATATCGAGGTAGATAGGTCGTCCTTGTGACTTGGCCTGTCCTCCCGTCTTGGTCGCCACAGGGTTCAACTTGAATCCAAACATTTCTACGATGTGTAAGCTTCTCCCCCTTGTCGCTCCCACCACATCACTCACCCTCTCCCTCGGCAGTCTCTCCCGAGACATGGTGTCCCTCCTCAAACTCGCCAGGGTCTTCCCGCACCCGCTGCTCCACGGAAACCTCCGATACTTTGGCCTGAGCAGGCGAAGTCGGGGTGACTAACGTGCGGCGGGCGACATGGCGGAAGGTGGAGCCGGCGGCGGCGCGGCTGAAGACCGCAGATCGGAGAAGCGGTCTAATGGGGTTCATCGTTTGAATAGACCTTGTTTTGAGATGAAGGTATGCAAGTCGATGAGAATGAGGTATGGGTCTTAGATTATTTCCAACTCGAACTGCGTCTCGGGCGCTGATGTCGGTTGTCCGATCGAGAGATAGCCTGGGCTGGGTGGCCATTCTATACGCAATTGATTTGTTTCTCATTCATTTAATCCTTTTATCCCAGGTCATCCTAACCTCCACTCGGTTCACTATTTTGCGGTCCACCCATATCCAACCAACCCGTTTGTTGTCTAGAGGTTTGCAACTGCGCAACAGATCATCTCGCCATGTCCACCCTCCTCCCTCCCCCCAAGAGACAACGGTCCGCCTACTCTCAAAGGATCAACCCGGACCCAGCGCCTCCTCCCGCTGCTCCCGTCCCTTCTATCGTTGTTCAGTTCAAGAACGCCGAGGATGGTGCCAATCTCGGCCCAGCTATCAACTTGCCTGCGGACACAGCCCGCGATGCCCTGCAGATGCTCGTCAACAAACTTAAAGGAGAGGTAAGCTATATTCTTTGATATAGTGACTCAAAGCTCACAAACAGAGCGAAGACCCTCTGCCTTACTCGTTCCACCTCGTCCCGAAGGCCGACGCCTCGGCCCCTACCACTGTACCTGCTCGAGTCCAGATCAACTCGTCTATCTTGACCGACGCGCTCGCACCTCCTGCTTCGACCTCTACAGCTCCTACCTTTTCCCCGGAAGACGTCTTCGAGCTCTGGTGTGAGCCCCAAGCGGTGTTCAGGGTCCGAAGTGTCGGCAGATGCAGCGCTACATTGAGTGGTGAGTTGGTCGCATGTTCAGTCAACGCAGCGCGTTGATCTTCAGGCCACGCTTCCCCTATCCTCTGTTGTGCCCAGTCTCCCACAGGCAGATACGCCGCGACTGGCTCGGGAGACGCGACTTGCCGAGTCTGGGACATGGAGACGGAAACGCCAAAGGTTTGTGCTCGTTGTGACCATACGACAGACTCGGATACTAACTCTGCAGTGGACCTTGTCTGGACACAAGGGTTGGGTCTTGTGTGTAGAGTGGGATGCTAGAGAGAAAGTTTTGGCTACAGGTGGACACGATGGACAAGTGAGTCTTTTCCACCCGACCCAGGCTTCATGATCTCACCCTTCAGGTCCGTTTGTGGGATCCGAAGACCGGCCAGCCGTTGGGTCAACAATTGACCGGACATTCCAAATGGGTCACGTCTCTTGCCTTTGAGCCTCTCCACCTCGTCACTTCCAAGACCTACTCCCCCCGACTCGCTTCCGCCTCGAAAGACGGAACCGTCAGAATATGGAACACCTCGACAAGAAAGCTCGAGTTCGTTTTGACTGGTCACGCGGCCAGTGTCAACGTCGTTAGATGGGGAGGAGAGAACGTCATCTACACTGGAAGCAGTGATCGAACCGTCAAAGTGTGGAGTGGAGTCGATGTGAGCAGTTACCCGTCGTGTGAGCACAACATTCGGCTGATACGCATTAGGGAAAGCTCATCCGAACCTTGTCGGAACACGCTCACTGGGTCAACACTATGGCCCTGAGCACTGATTTTGTCCTGCGCACTGGTCCTTATGACCATACGGGCAAAGTGCCCAAAGACGACGAAGAGGGTGAGTTTGGAAGCCCCCTTGCTGGGAGTACGCTCTGAAACTTACATCCAGCCAAAGCCCTCGCTCTTGCTCGATACAAGAACGTCATCACGAACCAGCCCGAGGCGGTCATCACTGGGTCCGACGACCACACTCTGTTCCTTTGGCCAGACCAAGCTTCTTCCTCTTTCTCTGCCAATGCTACGCCAAAGAAACCCCTTGCTCGTTTAACCGGGCACCAGAAGCAGGTCAACCATGTGGCCTTTTCCCCAGATGGACGAATGGTTGCCAGTGCAGGCTTTGACAATGCCGTGAAGATTTGGGAAGGAAAGACTGGAAAGTGAGTCTGTCAATTTTCACATAATACGCTCGTACTCATGTTATCAGGTTCATCGCAAGCTTGAGAGGCCACGTTGCGGCTGTCTATCGAGTCGCCTGGTCTGCCGATTCCAGAATGTTGGTCAGCGCCAGTAAAGACACTACTCTGAAGGTGGGTCATGAGTCGTCCCTCCAATTTCACTCTGGCTGACTGGAAGCTGTGGGATCTCAAGAAGTACAAGATCAGAATCGACCTCCCGGGTCATACCGACGAGGTGTACTGTGTGGACTTTGTCGCCGACAAGATTGTCAGCGGAGGTCGAGACAAGACTGTCAAAATGTGGGTGGCTTTGGTTAGGACCCGGTGAGCGCGCTTGCTGACAACAGATGGCGAAACTAAGCCCGAACCCTCGGGCGTTCTCATTCTTTCTTTTGGGCATGCTTTAGATGGTGAATGCCGTTACTGTTCACAATCTCATACACCTTATATGCATATATGCACACAGCGATGTGTCAGTGAAGAAGACCTGCATGTGATAAGCGAATGGTCGTTACGTGGCATTTTTCTTGCTGAGTCGCGTCTCCGTTGTCAGGCATGTCCCAGCTTGAGGTTTCAACTTTCTGCAGCCAGCACTTACATAGACGTTAATCATCCTTTCACTTTTCCACTCGTAACCGACTTCACCTGCACTATGATCGACTTGCTGCACTGTGAGCTGCGTGACCTGTATCCTGGGCGCTCCGCTGATTTTCAGTCCAAGCTGACAAGGGTGGAAACCCGGATGTTGTCCGAGAGTCCCAAAAGAAGCGAGGGGCGAGCGTCGAGGTCGTTGACGAGGTCATTGAGCTCTTCGCCAAGCACAAGAAGAGTGAGTGCCAGAATTGCTTCTTTTTGTCTCAATCTCTTCTTGCGATGTCGTGCCCAGAAGTGACGCTCCCAGTCCAATACCAGCAAGAGGGCGCTCGACGAGAGCTCAACCTCCTTCAGAAGGAGATCGGAACGATCAAGAAGGCCAAGGGAGATGCTACCGAGTTGCTCGAGAAGAAGGCTGTCAAGGACAAGGAGATCGCTGAGCTCGCTGCCAAGGCCGCCGAGCTTCTCAAGATTCGAGACCAAAAGGCTAGCACCATTGGCAACATCGTCGACAAGGACTGCCATGTCTCTTTGACCGAGGTGTGTTGGACGACCATTGCGATGTCCGCGCTCGGGCGGCGCTGATGCATAGGACGACAACCCTATCAAGCGTGTCTGGCACCCGGAGCCGAACCACAAGGGAAACTCTGGAACCGGATTGGGACCCGAGGACAAGGCGGAGGGTATCATCTCCCACCACGAGGTCCTTGCTCGACTGGAGGCTTACGACACTGACCGAGGTCAGCCATCGCATATTGACGATAGCGACAAGCTGACGATGCAGGAGTCAAGATTGCCGGACACCGTGGATACTTCTTGACCGGAGATGGAGTCGACCTCAACATGGCTTTGATCAACTACGGTCTTTCTTTCCTTCGAAAGAAGGGATACAAGAAGATCCAGGCTCCCTTCATGATGCGAAAGGAGATGATGGCGCAAACAGCTCAGCTCTCCGAGTTTGACGAGGCGCTTTACGGGGTTTGTCCTGCGACTTGTAAAGTAATGTGTCCTGACAAAGCAGATCCAAGGTGACGGAGACGACAAGTACTTGATTGCTACTTCTGAGCAACCCATCTCAGCGATGCACGCCAACGAGAACATTGACCCCAAGGCCCTCCCCTTCAAGTAAGCGTCACGTCTACCGTATCCGGACCAAGCTTACAGGCAGGTACGCTGGTTACTCTACGTGTTTCCGAAAAGAGGCGGGTTCGCACGGCAAGGACACCTGGGGTATCTTCCGAGTGCACCAGTTCGAGAAGGTCGAGCAGGTCAGTTATACCTTACCCATATCAGCCGGAATTTGACGTTCAGTTCATCGTCTGTGACCCGGAATCCTCCTCCGAGATGCTCGATATGATGCTTGAGAACTCCCGAGAATTCTACGAGTCCCTCGAGATCCCTTACCGAGTTGTCAACATCGTCTCTGGTGGTCTCAACAACGCCGCCTCGATCAAGTACGATCTCGAGGCTTGGTTCCCTTACCAGGGAGAGTACAAGGAGCTGGTCTCTTGTTCAAACTGTACCGACTACCGTGAGTTGGGCACCCAACCTCAAAGATCATTGCTCATTTCCAGAGTCGAGGTCTTTGGACGTCAAGTTCGGGTACAAGAAGGGGAACGAGAAGACCGGTTTCGTCCACATGCTCAACGGAACTCTTTGTGCCACCGAGCGAGCCCTCTGCTGTTTGGTTGAGAACTACCAAACTCCCGATGTAAGCTACATGCCGCTTGGCGTGACTGGGCGAGCTGACAACCAGGGTATCCGTATACCGAAGGCCTTGCAACCCTACCTCGACGGTCGGGATTTCTTGCCCTACACCGCGGAGCTGCCTAGAGGCTCCACCAGCACCAAGAAGAAGTAGACGATTGTGTTCGATTCGATATCCGGGTTACAGTAGTCGGGTCATCCGTATATGCATTACGTATGTCATGCGAACGTCGCTGCTCCGTCGTTGGGCAGTGGAGCAGTCCCCATGTTTGATATTGTGCGATTGCCGTCTATGCTTAACCTAGGAGACCCACAACTGACTCGTTTTTACCTGGTGCGCAAAGCGATCATGGCCGGTCTGTTGGACAAGCAGAACGGTGAACGGAATGAGAGCATCTACGGGTTGAAGAGTAAAGGTTCTTCAGGCGCGTGACTGTCGAACGATGGCCCAATCGACTAGAGGAGACCAAGGCGCTTGTCTGAGGTCGCAAGTTCGGCGGCTCTCTTAGGTTGAACTCGAGAGGTGTACGTCTGCACGCAGACAAAGAGCAGATGGACAAGCAACATACATAATGCAGCCCAAAATCCGAAAAGCATCCGCCGAAATCGCTTAGTCGGTTAAAGCGAGGGTCTCATACTCAGTATGAACGTCTAGCGACGTGCAATCCCTAGCCCCCAGTTCGATTCTGGGTTTTGGCACGATATTTTTGCACCTGGCCCCCTCTCTGCCCAACGTATATAAAACTTCTGTTCCAGATTGAAAACATGCTGAGCTGAAATCGCTTAGTCGGTTAAAGCGAGGGTCTCATATTCAATATGAACGTCTAGCGACGTGTAATCCCTAGCCCCCAGTTCGATTCTGGGTTTTGGCACAGTTTTTTTGCTTTTTGGGATTCTCAGAGAACAAAGAGCATTCCCCAGTAGTCCTCGTTGTACACTGGTGCCTCTAATGTATCATAGAGAATCACCACCACACGCTTACGTCCTAATGATTTCGGCGAGAAGGTCTTGCGTGACGAGAACCAGCGTGAGAGTGAAAGGAAGGAGGTGCCCGATGCGGATGCCCCAGATGTGTTCCGCCGGTTGATCTATGCTGCCGGCCGATTGCGTTCGTTGTCGCGCGATATCACGATACATCATCGGCCACACATACTTTACATACATACCTCATCTCACCCCGCCCGTCATGGATGTTTATTCAGCCTCAGACGGGAGCCTTGTGAGGCTGGACAGTGCTCTTGCAGAGTTCAGCTCGTGAGTTGAAGCGCCGGCTGCCCTGCAACCGCACAGCGCCTGGCTTCTTTTGTCGCGACCATTCACGCCGCTCGTCCGCTGGAACAGGTGACTGATGTCATAGAATCGAGCATCTCTACGACGAAGTATCAAGGGAGAGTGGAGTTGTTGCACAGAACGTGCTGTTGTTCTTAGCAGATGGGAGGGAGCTGAAGAGCGATGTGCTAGAAGAAGCATGGGACCGGGGCGGCGAAGGCGGCACATCGAGCGTGAGTCATACGACACTTGCCTCTTTGATGCCTGCCAGACTCTGGGGGACTGTCGGACTTTCAGCTAAGACATAGATGACTCGAACGGTGGTATACCTCTTCGATAGAGAGACTTTCTTCGTCGATGCGGAAACAAGCGCTGCTAGGTATATGGAGGAAATCCAGCTTCCACCGCAGCTGCCTCGTAAGCAGAGTCTGATATCCTTTCCCACCCTCCGTCCTGCTCCTCATCAGAGCTAGCCAGACTGTCTTCTGAGATAATGAAGAGAACGCTGATTCCAGTCTCTGCGATCGGCGATGTGGACCTCATATGCGAACCCTTCCTTGCCGCTGCCGATCATATCCTTCACCTGCAGTCTCTGTTCTCGGCCCAGTCCAATGCTCTTTCCATCGCTTACGCTAATCTCTTCTACCACCTTGAGCCCTTCATTGCGGAATTTGAGACATTTGCGCCGAAAGCGGAGCAAGAACTCGACAGGGAGGACGACCTGATCCGAGGGTCCAGAGGGGACATGGCTATGTTGAGCAAGATTGCGATTCACGAGCAGCTAAGGAAGCGGGAGCGGGACAAGGATAAGGGGACTATGGCGGATTTCGTGAATCCAAGGAAGATGGAGCAAGTCCGCGAAACTTGCCGAACAGCTCATGGTGAGTGAGCGTGCGCTGCACCACTCGCGCACAGCTCATACTTAGAGAGCCACGTCGAGCGGTGGAACGCGCTTGTGTCGTCGGTCACAGAGTTGCGGGACGCTGCCAACATTGAAAGGCGGTCAGCGGAAGAACGGGCCATCGCCGTAAGGCAGGACTTTGAGGACACCTTGGAACGAGTAGAGCTAGCTCTGAACCGAGCTCGGTCTCTCGTTTCAGTAGGCGGCGAGGGGATCGTGCAGGAGATTGTCGAGCTCGACAATGCGATGCGGGAAGAAGTCGTGGCGATCACGAATGTCAAGGTCAGTCACACTCCATCTCGGTGCTTTCGTGAGACAACACGGCTGACCGAGTAGAATGACATTACTCTTGACCTGCACGCCCATCTGCGACAGATAGCCAACTTCCAAATCTCCGTGGTGAATCTTGCGCCTCAAGTCAACCAGCTCGAGACGGACCTGTCGTCCTCAGCATCCACCAAGGCAGCTTTCCCACACCTTTACCGACTTCGCCATCTGCCTTTCGCCTATGCGGCTACCGTTGTGGAGGTTGTCAGGCGGAAAGAGTTTGGTCAATTCATGAACGACTGGGTCGGAAGACTGCGGGAGACATTGATCAATTTTACTGCGAGAGAGATGGCTCGACGACAGGCTGTCAAGGAGGACGTTATCAGCCATATTCCATTCTCCGTTCCCGCGTTGGACGACTCGATGAAGGTGACTGCGGATGTCAGTGTGCACACCGGTTTGGATGTCCTCAAAAACATCATGCTTGACAGGCGAGACGTGGAAGGTAAGTCTGATCTCTGGGCAGCTGTCAGCCTTCTCTGACCGGCAGCATTGCTGGACTGGGTCGAATCAATCAAGAACGACCCAGACATCCTCAAGGCTGTTGATCAAGGCGATCCTGGACCCGTTCGCTTCCTCGAAGAGAACCTGGAATTGTTGATCAGCAAGATGGACTTGAGGGCGGACGAGTTGGACAGACTGATGGAAGCGGAGGGTAAGTCTCATGCCTTGGTAAGGCCTGCCGCTGAAGTCAGTCTTCTCGCGTGACCCCGACCGGGGCAAGACTTCCCTGACTCTGTCTGCGAAACTCCGCGCCGTCGCTTCGGAACGGGAAGAGCATTCCAGACAAATGGCTGAAATGAAAGCCTCGCATGATCGTCACGTTAGCGACCTGCAGGACCGTCATGAACAATCGACCAACATGATGCAGACTCGACAAGGGGAACTACAAGATGAGCTTGTTCGGCTGCGCAACGATCTGGAAGAGGAGATGCTTGCTCGCCAAGCCTTGTCGGCGCAATTAGAAGAGACTGCGAGAGTCCAGGAAGAACGCGACCGAGAGCAGGAGGACCAATTGGAGCTCGTCACTGCACTTCAAGCTGAGGTAGCGCAGGAGAAAGATCGAGCGACCGATCTTGGCGTTCGGTTGCAAGAGGCGTTACTCGACGTGGACGGATTACGCAACGCCGAACAGACTTTGATAAATCAGCTCCAGTCGCTGCAAGAAGAACGGTCAAAGTCTTCGAAGGCGTTGTCAGAGGAGCAGGTGAAACGGAACTCCTTGGAATCGCAGATCGCTGGACTGCGCGCCGAACTGGAAGCGACATCTGAGCAGCTTGCTCAGGCACGCACAGAACGAGACACGGCGCTAAAGAACCAATCAGCGGAAGCGGAACGAATGATGCGGGACCACATTGCCGAGGCCGATGGAGACAGAGCCGTCCTGGAGCATCAGAATCTCACGCTCACAAAGCAACTCGAGGACCTTCGCAACGAAATGCAAGAGAAGCTCTCGGCCGCGAGAAATCAAGCTGTTCGTCAAGCGGATGGTTTGAAAGCCGAACTGCAATTCGTCAAAGCCCAACTTCGCACGGCTCAACAAAAGGAGACTGTATTGGCAGACGAGTTGGCAATGGTCAAAGACGGCGCCGAGCAATCCAACAAGAATTACATTAGGCAACACGACATCGCCAAAGACGCCGTCGGCCTAGTCGGCATGTACCATGAGACGTGCATGAAGCTGCTCAAGACGATCAACGCGTCGTCCACCATCTCCGGGTCCTCGTCGACATACTTGCGTTCGAAGCAGCCCAAGTCAGAGAAACCGGACGAGGAAGGTGTGGAGGATCTTGCCGCCGAGGACAATGGCAAGGGCAGCAACGGAGAGATGAAAGATTCGGCAGCTGTGATGATTTCTTCTCTCACCACGGCGCAGGCGTTCGACTTGGTGCAATTCGCCGAGGCCGTGCAAAGGACCATCACTCTGGTGAAGAAATGGGGCAAGAGCTGTAAGAGCTACCGCGACCTTGCGAGGAATAGGATCTCGTTCACCAACTTTGGAGAGGGCGATCTGGTGGGTTCGATGCGAATCCTAAATCGTTCACGAAATTGACACACAGGCGCTGTTCCTACCAACTCGAAATGCAGCTGCGAAAGCGTGGGCCTGCTTCAACGGTAAGCCGAATTCTGCCGGATATAGTGCTGACCGAAGTATCCGCTCCGCACAACTTCCTGAAAGTGGACGCCGCCATGCAAGAGACTCTTGTCAACAGGGAATGGGTCATAGCCCGGATAACCAGCACCCAGGAAGCTGTAGCGAGCGGAGGAGAGGTGAGTCCATTTGATCCGTAATCATTTTCAATACTGATGAAAGTCACCTGTGACCAATCCTTTCGGACTGGCCGATGGGTTGAGATATTGGGTGCATACTGTCGAAGAATACAACCCCGTGGCCATGAAACCTCGACGTTCTATTTCGGCAAGTGTTCATGCCCGTCAGCCTACGGATCCCTCAGGAAGTACAGTCACACCTCGGCGAAGGACCACGATAGATGCTCCACCGGACACGACAGGGACTATGAATGACACCGACAGTCAGACCTCCCCGTTCAGCCCGAAAAAGATGACCGAACGCGCTGCGTATTTCCCCACCATGACAGACGACCCGGTATCCCCCACCATCGCTATGCGCACCTCTCCATCGGTGGACCAGGATGATTCGCCACAGTCTGGTGCGACGCCAGTACTGTCCAGATCTCCACAAGACGCCGAGGAACCGGGACCCGGAGAGCCAACAAGGCTTTCACCGGTCCTTGAATCGATGTCCTTGACCAATCCGCCAGCTACCGCTGTGCACACTGCTGTGCCCACCGCGCCGACGACCGGCCAAGAAGTAGCATCGGCCACCATCCAAGCTGCCCGAGAGCCCATCCCAGCTTCTGGCGTGGTGCCAAAGCAGGTTTCAGCTGGTCCATCACCCATCAGCACTGCGTCGGAACAGATTGCCTCTCGTCCCCTGTCTCGGGCGTACCATCGTACACCTTCTCGCCTGGGATCGCCCTCCACATTGCCCCCCCCTCTGTTTGCGCCCGCAGCATTTGGCCGCCCTCCAAGTGTCGCATCCAACCATTCGTACGGGGTGGCACCATTCGCCAGCGGTAAAGGTGCCCCTGCGCTGGCCATCACGACCTCGACGCCCGGTGGCGACGGCGTTGCAAATGGTCGACCGAGCTTTGATGGTGCCGCTGGTGATCTGAACCCCTTCATGGAGACCACAAGGACTCGCCGACCCAGCTCGAGCAATAGTGTTTTCCAACAAGACGAATCTACCAGTCGTCCTAGTATTCCTGGCCGGAACTCGGGAGACGGTAGTCCGGGGTCCAGCGGGTTTCAGTCGCTGGGAACTGTTCCGACCATTCAGACCGTTCAGACGGGACAAGGCGGAAGTCAGACACCACAAGCCGCTTCGCCGAGTCCCGGCACGAGTCCTGGGCTCGCAGCGTCGAGGTTGATTCGAGGGCTGTCATTGCGCAAGCGGACGTCCAATGGGTCCGATCAAGCCCCTCCTCAGCCGGGTAAACCTAGCGCGGTGGACATGCTCAGGCGATTTGACAGTGGATCTTGATTGTATTGTCTGGAGAATGAAGAATGATATCACTGGAGGGATGTCATGTTATACACCTTCAGATGTACTCGTTGTGTCTCACATATGTACAACTGGCCCTTCTCGGCGTTGAACAAATGGTTGGGGGCATTCAACAGTGATTCGAGCTGAAGAGACGGATGGACAGAGACAGGGTGCGGTCTACTCAAAATTCTAATCTTCTTCTCCGTCCGTACCATCCATTCACGCGAGCTGGACGATTTCGCCGTCCGGTCCAGCTGCGTATGTACCCTTGATAAGCTCCTCCTCACTCCATACGCTCTCCTCGTCGTCATCACGGTTGTTATCGTTCGGATCATCCGCCGTCGCTGGAGTATCGCCTTCGCCTACCTCACGTGTGGCTGTTTCGCTGGTAGGTAGGCCGTCTCCCTGTAGCCTGTTGATCTTCTCCCGCAGGTCATTTAGTGATGGGCTGGTCAACACTGTCGTGAGCAATTTCTAACGAACAGTACAGAGGTGACAAGACGAACAAGCGAGGCAAACTTGGAGATTATACTGAGTGTCAGCGGAACTTAGATTAGTCAGTGTAGATGGGCCTCACAAACGCATCGTTCCCCGCATTTCCAAAGAAATCCGGCTTGCGGATGTCCCCTTTCTCAAAGATGGCCCACGCAATGTGCTCGAGTGGCGTCTGCGACTTGATCGGCGCAGGTCCGTGCTTGGGATCGAACTGCACCGCAGCGAAAAGCATCGCCGTGTCCTGTGATCAATCACCACGGGCGACGCGACAGTGACGAGATGTTTACAATGACGAAGGTTCTTCCAGCCCCTTGAGTAGAAGCGTAGCAGGGAGCGTCCCAAGAGGTAGGTTTCAATTGGCGGTACCAATCCTTCGTCTCCAGACCGACGCGCGCCAGATCACAATCATCTTCGTCTGCCGAGTGCAGAACGATGTCTGGAATAATGAGCGCGGTACACCGAGCTAGCAGCTAGTTCGACTTACAGGTCGGACCGCCACCCGCTCTTCGGGATAGGTCATTAACTTTCGCCTCGACGATCTTCGCAACATCCGTGCTGGCTATGGGAAGACTGTCGCCGAATTTGAATTCTGATCTCCGATTTGGCTTCCAATTCCCATTCCTCTTCTCCAGAAGATGGTCCTGCACGCTGCGTTATCAGCATTGCATACCGTCGTTTCCTCAAGCCCACATGATATGCCCGGCCTCCCGGCATTCTTCGAAGCGGTCATCTGCTTCAGTCGCCAGTTCCACTTCCATCCTTTCTTGCCACCAGATTGCAGACCACCCCACTTCTAGAACCGTGTTCTTATCTGCTTCCCAGGTGACCAAACGGATGCTGATAAATAGACTTCTGCCCACGGTCGGATCATTCGTGAGACTGTCGCTGTGAGATCCTGAGCCCGGTTTGTAATGCGCTTCGGAGAGTCCTCCCAGAGTGGAAATCAGCAACGCTTGCTGGGCTTCTTCGTAGTACATCGAAGTGAAGTTCTTGGACGGTCCTGCAATCTCTGCTTCGTCATCCACAACATCTGGAACGTCAGCATAACTCAATGGCATGTCAGACTGTCCAGAATAGCTCGCAAGTTACTCTGCTGCTGAAGAGGACGCGTTCAACTCACCTGCTGTAGCCACCTGATCGGCATCTTGCTTCCGCATTTCAAGGCCGACTTGAACGAGCGCCTCTTCTTGATCTGAAGGCGCGACATCACCGGAACCCTGATCCCCGGGATCATCTAAACTACCAGTGTGCCAACTCCGACCTGGTTTTGCGGGGCCTCGTCGCAAGCCGGGCCCGGGTGTCAGGTTGTCGGATGAAGCTTTCGCGAAATCTTCCTTGAGCTCGGGGGTTTCGGGAGTCATCTTGATCACGGGAACCCTCTTGTTCTCCCGACGCTGTTTGTCACTGTACTTTTTAAGCGCTTTTGAGTCATTGAAGAAGATCTTCTCCTGAGGTCTCAATGCTTCGGCCGTGCATAGCAAAGAGAGAGGTTCCTCACCACTGATTGCACCTGGTCGCCTTGAACGAAAGCATTCGGCAGCCGAAGCCATTCTTCTCCCTCGGGGTACTGGGGAGGTCCCACATCCCTGTCACTTTCGTGAGGCTGATCGATATCACCGAGAGCAGTGATGTGCTGCACCCATACAGGATCTGCGAGGCGCATCTCGTGGATATAATACCGGAGGTATTCCAACTGTCGAAGCGACATGGAGAGACGAGTGTGCCCATCGGATCCGGTCACTGAGATCAGCGATAGCTCCAACGGGATGCCTACCGTTGTAGAAGCACATCCCGGGTTCTTCGAGGTTGCGAAGCGGGTGATTGGGCGAACAAAGCGACTCAGAATGGACCAGAGGAAGGAGCGCGTTCCGCTGCTTGTCAGTCGACGCATGTGAAGAGAAGAGATTTACTCACCTGCCAAGAGGAAAGCACCTCGCCCCACTGCCATTGTATAGTGGATAGCTTGACATAGGCCTCCTTGATCGGCGTGTTCTCCCCTCGCGTGCTTCCGTCGTCGGGAGCACACTGCTCGCCAGCCCCAGCCGTCATCTCTGGTATACCTTCAGTCTATCTCCCTGTTTTGTTGATCGTGAAATGACAAAACGATTGAAATGTTACTCAACCTTGCAACCATCACTCACCGTCGCGTGGTCCGAGGCAAGAGGTCGATCAATGGAGCCCCGCAAGCAATGTAACCGAGTGGTACCCGTTACGTAATAATGTATATCGCCACCCGTAGATCTCTCTCTTTCCGGCTTGGTAATTTTGATTCCGTCCCAAGTAGTGACAAGGAAGAAACGTCATGACGGGTATGAACACCTTCGACCCCAACGACATACCCTCGACACACCGCTTTATATATCGTCGGGTTACCATTCAACACAGCATACCTTTTGACCCATTCTGTGAAACAGGATGGCTGGTGAGAATGATGTCCCAGGTGAGCAGGGCAACGATATACAACACATCCGATGGGACATAAAGAGTGACTCACTGACTTTTCAGTCCGAATCCTTTTATTGACCGTTTTCCAAGTGGGTCCTTCTTCTCCACCATAGCCTGATCTGCTGATACCTAGTCCATCGCGGAAGTCTTTCTGCTATGTCTCGCAGGATACATTCTGGCCTACGCGGGCATCACGGACAAAGCGACACAACGCAAATTGAACGTTATCAACGTGTCGCTTTTCACCCCTGCCTTGCTCTTCTCAAAGGTACATTGGCGGCAACCCACACGATCAACAATCCTGATCACCAGGTCGCATTTTCATTAACACCTGCCAAGCTAAAGGAAATGTGGATCATCCCTCTCGGGTGAGTCACGCGTCGATGGCCTGAATCACCCTTACTGTCAGCTTTGTGATAGTCTCCGGGTTGTCCGCTCTGGTCGCCTGGGTCATGGCCAAGATTTTCCGGCTTAAGAAGTCGCAGACGTAAGCATAGGTATGCGTATGTGTGTCATGATTGACGAGATAGGGCTTTTGCTATTTGCGCGTCCATGTTCCAGAACAGGTACACGTTTTCTCCCATTCGGTT
Organism: Papiliotrema laurentii; assembly: GCA_031326905.1. Taxonomy (NCBI): domain Eukaryota; kingdom Fungi; phylum Basidiomycota; class Tremellomycetes; order Tremellales; family Rhynchogastremaceae; genus Papiliotrema; species Papiliotrema laurentii. The sequence goes on from JAODAN010000002.1 coordinate 1,842,039, forward strand.
CGAATCCAAGCTGATGAGCTAGCAACTCACTGCCCATCGCCCTCATACAGGTGTGTGCTCTCTTCCCCTCTTCCTGGGTTCACACCCATCTCCTACTCCATGGCCTATGTCCTGGGAAAATGCTGATACCCCAAGTCTTTGGTCGTCGAGGTCCCAGGCTTGAAATGGGGCAAGGACGATTCGAAGGATCAAATGCTCGGTCGAGCTTTGACATATCTAGTCCTTTACTCGACTCTTGGGATGATGGTAAGCAGCAGATGCCGTCCGCATTCGCATTGACTATCCACTTAACTGTCCCAGCTGCGGTGGTCTTGGGGTGTAAAACTTCTATCACATGCCGATGACGAAGCGCCAGATGTCGGCGCTGACGCTTGTGTTCCTGGACCTAGCATCCTGGGCCATGGCTCCCAGGAGGGTCACGTACACATCCGATCTCCTGAGGCCATCGAGCCCACTCATCCTGGCGCCCGAGAGACCGATCCGTTCTTCACCAATCGCGGAAATATCACGCAGGACGAAGCTGAGGACGCTCGCAACGTTTCCCGGTCATTCGGCTCTGCAGTGCGAAGCGCATCTCCTGACTCGACGTGGCAACCGGAACTTTCTGCGCGATCTGTACACCCGCTTCACTCTCACCTAGTTAGGCGAGGCTCCTCTGCAAGGTCCAGCATCGGTCGGGGCAGCGGAGTTCGAAGTCCATCCGTGTCCAGCCAAAGGCGTACTCTTTCCAGGGCAGACAGTGGACGAGAGTTTCTCGGTCTCCCGGAGCCTCCCAGGCGGAAGTTAACTTTTGAGGATGTCCAGGAAGACAGCAGCGAGGAAGAGGATGAGGGTGAATGGGTATGTCATGTAAGGGGGAGCGCGACGTGGCGTAGCTAACGACATAGGGCGGCAGCAACGGCGATCAACCTCTTTTGCACAGAGGTCGAGCGCCTGAACCACCTCACACTCGTCTACAGGCATTCCTCGCCAATGCTTGGGAGAAAGCCCAGCCGACTTTGCAGGCGATCAACCAGTTCATGACGGTGCCGATGTGGGCCGCACTCATTTCGATCTTCATCGCCATGATCCCGCCTCTGCAAGCGTTCTTGGGGAAGCTGGAACCGTTCGAGAAGGCAATCAAGGGCGCAGGGCAGTGCTCTAGTGAGATATCAAGCAGACCTTGGCGAGCTTCACTCATCTTGCAGTCCCGGTCACTTTGGTCGTCCTGGGGGCCTTCTTCTACACTCCGCCTGACCCGGCCCAAGCCATCTCTTTGCCCACCAACGATCAGAGCTCTCCGAAGTCGAACAATTCTCTGGGCGGGTTCTTTGAGAGAAAGCTCAAGCAGCTGAGGCAACCCGGACCGCCAGCTTACCCGGGTGAGAACAAAGCGGTATTCGTTGCCGTCATCAGCCGGATGGTGATTGTCCCCGCTATCCTTCTTCCGACGATCGCACTTCTCGCGCGATTCGATCCATTCGAAGTGACTAAAGACCCTGTCTTTATCCTTGCCGCTGTATTGCTTATCTCTTCGGTCAGTCAGGCGACTCGACATCCGTGACGAGCTGACGTCTAGCCTCCCGCGTTGACTCTTGCCCAGATTACCCAGGCTGCTTCTGGCGACGCGTTCGAGCGATTGATCTCGAAAACGATCTCCTGGAGTTACGCCGTGCTGACTCCACCGTAAGTTTGCCCCGCGTGTTCGCTGTGGCTTAGCTAATGGTCAGCTTGACACTGGTCTACGTTGTGATCGGACTGGTATTCGGAAGACTGTAGGCGTGTTGCTCAGAATCGAGTGCTTGAAGAGGAGGGAGCATGAGCTAGAAGAGGAGGCTGAACGGAACCAACGCTATCTGATATTCACACATGCATTGCTGCTTCATATGACCTCCTTCAGACCGAGTCCCGGGCGAGTTGATCAGGGGGTGGAGAGGTCCTCGCTGCTCTTGAGGAGTGCAGACTCAACTGTCGTTGATTCGTCCTTGCAAACTGGGTATTCCGAGTTTCTGTGATCTTGTACAAAGTCCAACTTCGCCTCATGTTGGCCTGTCCAGCTCTCCGCTCAAACCCCGACACTCAGCGAAGAAATCGGCGAGGAAAAAGCGATAGTGAGCTGTATGCTGGACCCGAAGGTAAGTTTGATCATCTGGTGTATAATGAAGTCCGCCACCTAAAATCTCGAGGTGCCTTCGGGTGGTGAATGAACGTGGCAAGTCATTTGCGTGAGTGATGAATCTTCTGCAACGAGTCCTAGTGACGATGATCGACTACTTGTACTTCATCGGGGGAAAGTTCGAACTGTCACATATCCATACTGTACAACTAGCCATCTTCACGGACTCCAGCATGACCGGACGTCACACTGCCAGCCACACATCATGCGCTTCGCTCTGGCATATTCTTGATCCTTTCCAGGCTTTCCTTCAGCTTGCCTCCGAACAAATCTTTAGAGGTGACAGGTTCGCCCTCTTTGACATTCGCACCACCCTGGAGCACTGGCCTGATTTCCTGTACGTTGGAGACGTCGCGCGCGGATGAAGAGGCGGGACGTACGACTTGATCGTCCGGCTGCACAAAGTATGTAACGCTGTAACGGCCTTGCAACCCCTCGCCTTCCTTCGCTGGGGGAAAGACGACTCTGTGCAGAGTAGCTTTGTAAGCTCCACCAGACCAAAGCTCCATGGCCAGCCCGACATTGATCAAGAAACCCCCAGGAGGCGGTATCGGCGCATTGTACCACCCCCACTCGCCTTCGAAGGTGTATTCAGAGTTGTGGTTCGTGTCGACGGGTTCGGCATCTGGGACTGCTGCTCGGGGCAAATAAACCTGTAATCCAGGTTGACCGTCGGGCATTTGGAACACTACAATGAGCTGCAGACCGGGCCGTTGGAGATGCAATTTCTTACGCATTGTCAATGTCCCCCAGTCTTTGTGTTCTGCCAGGTCAGCAAGTCCTCCCCGCTACAAAGTTAAGGAGTCGACATACCACCCGAACGGATATCGCTCTTGACCGCACGGCCTTGGTCTCCAGGTGGGACGGGCGGGTAATGAATCAGGGACGTTGCGGTGTTCTCGCCAAACGAATGGGCTCGTCGGAAATGCGCAAACGGCAATTCGAGTGCTAAAGCGAACAATTCGAGCAACTGCTCACTGGTCGAATGACAGTCTTTATAAAACTTCTTCAATGTCGATTGGGCGGGTGAGCCGGGGGTAAAAGGGGGCGGGAGGGGTTGTTCCCGATGAGCTGTTTGGCGGCCATACAGTAGTGCTCTAGACGTCAACTCTGGCTCGACGCGGCGGAGGATCAGTATAACTAACTCCTTGTTGTCCCGCTTGTACAGACCCAAGGCCTGTTGATGCGGTCCATAGTAACCCGAGCCAATTGCATCAGCCGCGAATGACTCCTTCACATCCTGGGGTTGGGCAAACACCTCTTTAGCCTGGATGTGAGTGAGAGCTCCGTGTAACAGAGATAGTCCTCAGATCGATTTTGGGGAGGATCGGGGGGGGGGGGGGGGGGGAGGGCGGGTGGTCTACGGATGTCCGCCCAACTCTCTCGACGGTCTGAAGCGCAGAGCACACACTAACTAGCTCAAATATCGTCTCTATCTCATTCGCTTCGAGATTGGAATTGCGGACTTCGAAGAATCCGACCGTCCCCAAAGCCTCTCTGATCGTCTTCGCTTGCACTTCTGGCGAGTCGTTCCGGAGGTCCAGGATGGGTAGGGTGATCATAATGGTAACGACGGCGGACGAGGTGTGCAACGGCCGGGAAGCTTGAGCTAGTGATGCCCGAAAACGAGTTCGGCTCGCTGGAGAACGGCTAAATAGACTGGACTAATCAGGGCACGATCGCGCCACTCGACCGGGTTTGATAAGGGGGGTTTAGCAATATCAAGCCGATGCACTCACTATCAGCGGGATACATGATGTAGATTTGGTGCGAGGTGAGCGACGGCCGGGTTGCTGGCGTGCGAGAGTGGTGCGGTCGAACATGGACGCGGGCATTGTGAGGTATTTGTACGATTGGAGGTGTTTTGTGCCGTTCGGCGAGGGATGAACGGACTCGATCCAGAGTGAATAACAGAGACCAGCCTCCAAAAGACAAAAAAGACAACGTATCCTTCTCTAGCCGAATCAGCAATAATAACCCCCTGGGCACAAACGCCAAGATGCGTATGCCGCCTTGCGTCTAGATCTTGGGATGTTGTTTATTCAATGGCGTTGGCCGAGACAAGCGAAACATGCTTGTTGGAGTCGCAGAGGTGGAGGAGGAACAGTCACCAGACGACCAACTAACTAGTAGGGTCGGATCGATTGCACGAGGAGGTAGAGGACAGAAGGGAAGAAAAAAAAAAAGTCGCTCGGCCGTCAAACGTCATGATCCTTTCGTCCGTCAACTCTACTCGATCTGCATCCCGAGGCCCGTCTAGGCTCGTTACATACGTCGACGCGCGACAACCCGTCCTCCCCATCTAGCCCATGGGTGATGATGTGTGCGCTTCGGTTGTACCGCGGCTACATACGCACGAAAGCGGAAGCTATCGGACGGGATGAGCAAAGTAGCTCAGACTATCCTTTACAAGTCGCTTTGAGCTTGGTTCGCCGGCTGACTAAACCTCTCATATCATGTCGGATGCGTAATACGTCATGCCTTTGAGAGCAAAGACTTTTATGGCCGAGGTCGACGTTGACGAGGGTCAGACTTTTCAGCCAGGGGTATATAAGGAAGCGACTGTTGGCCCCAACGTCTTGCTCACATCACATTACTAAACACACAACCCTTCTGCCTTTGCAAGCAACTCACCCTTACCGTTGCCTTTCAATCCTCCATCAACCATGGCCAAGAAAGCTCACGCCCCTGGAACTCCCGCCGAGGACTCCCAAAGGAAGAAGATTTCCGTCCGACACATCTTCCGCTCCAAGCGACAGATCTTCTACTTTGCGTTCTTCCTCCTCTGGTGCGCGGTCGACATTGCCTTGCTCGGTCTCGTCTCGCAGCAAATCCACGCCCATGGTAGTCAGAAGTCCGACTGGCCCACGGGCAAGTACCAACATGCCATGGGACTGTTGCTTTTCTCCACAATCTTCGCTTTGATCATCGGCATCTTCCACGCCTGGCTCAACCTCCCTATCCTTCTCTTCCTGTTCTTCGTACGTATCACCCGATCCCTCTCGTCTCGACGCAACAGATGACTAACCCCAGGCCAACGCTACCTTCTTCGCTACCGGCGCCGGTCTTATCTACGAGACTCCCTTCGGACACGGCTTCCAATGCGGCAACCCTATCGAGCAGATCCCCGAAGCTTTCCGACCCGACTTTGGCTACTGCCGACGGGTGACCGGTATCGAGGGTCTCGCCTGGTCCATGTGTGAGTGCAATATGATATCACAACAGGGACCGAGCTAATATCCCAGTCGCCCTCGCCATCATTGGATTCTTCTACGCCTTCAGTGACAAGTTCAGCTTGGTGTCCAAGCGAAACTCCATCTACGATGACCCCGAGGTCGCCCACGAGCAGCTCCCCGGCAAGCACTAGATGCGTCATATAATGGGAAGACTGGACGATCGGACGATCGAACGATCCGATGATCAACACCTCACATAGCGCCAAGCCTTCTATAATCACCCCATGCATTTGCGTATAATTCTCACTTTCCGCTGCGTTGACAACCCGCTTGGGGATGAATCTTCGCTCACGTGCTTTTAAACTCGGTATTGGTGCTGGCTTTGCTCATCATGTCCGTTGGCCGGACGGCCTTTGGCGTACATATGCTCCCGCAATAATCACGCATTGTTCGTCGCTCAAGACTTGACTAGGTTACCGACATGTCAATCACCCATTCCGTCGAACTTCGTCGGGATATCCCCTCGCCCAACTGCCTATAACCACTCAAGGCTTACACTCAATGTCGAAGCTACAACATCCGTCTGAAGCGCGAGCTTGCATCCCCGCTTCCAAAGGTCATAAGTCCCCTCGAACTCATAACCAATTTCAGGGAGATACTCTAAAGGATGAGAGGCTACGGTGGCCTATGTTGCTTGAAGAGCTGGAGGAGCAACTTGGCTGTCGCGTCCGTCGCTAAATCATGAGATAAATGAGAGAGGTTTCCGAGAACTTTGTCAGTCTCGATAGGTCCACCGGGAGACAAGGACGGCCTGAGCCGAGCTGAATGATCCTGTCTTCGAGTCGAAAGCAAACGACGTTGCAGACCTGACAGCCTCCGGGTACGCCCAATCCATCCCAGTGGACCTTTGTCCCCACGACGGAGTTGTCGTCGTTTTGCCTCCTCCCGCTATTGGTCCCTTCAGCGTGCTCCTATGGCCGTCATCTACAAATGGGAAGCAACTCCTCAAGCAGTGAGCCCCGGATCTCCCGCGCGAAAGACTGAGATGAGTATTCGAAGCTTGCCATTGAGACCGCCAGAAGCTTTTGGGATGGACCGGAGTAGCCTTTGAGAGACGTGTGACCGTGCAACAGAGGCCAGGGACGTCTAATTCTCTACGCTCTTCTTCAGACAAACTCAACTGCCTCGGATTTGTGGTCGTAGGCGCCTGCTTTGGCACCAATCTCGGAGAACAATAGGGCCATACTCCAGATTGAAGTCGATGGGAGGTGATCATGATCATGCGCCAGGTGACTACCCATTGAGCCATACGCCCGCTGCTCACGATACCGATCTCGACGTCGGAGACTCCGTCGTCATCCGAGTCAGCCACTACGCGGAGTTTGAAACGACTGAGAGATGGACACTTTTGAGTTATGCTCTGATTCACTGCCCTTTCAACCATTCGCTGAGATCCCATCAGCAGACGCCATCTCAGTATGACCTTGTCATTTCCGTAAGGACGATTTGGTCATCCCCTCCCAGCGGAGCACCAGTCAGCCACCGATGATGTGACGTTGCAGCGGTGCGGATTCGACAAAGCAGCCATGGCTCGTGACATTGCAGGGAGATTCTGGAAATTTCGAAATGCGTTGATCCGCGACGGTCCCGCATTGAAGGGTCCTTTGTGTGACGAGGGATGAGGCAGTCAGCGACAGGTGTCAGCGATAGTGTGTGAATAGACTGGCAACATTGAGGAGTATCTCGCCAGCGGAGGACGATGGTGTGCTGGCATTGTCTGTCCCAGCCCTGTTTGACGCATCGTCTTGTTGCGCCTAGTTGGGCATGACCTTGCAAGCATGAACTCGGATATCATATAGGTCCTGGTACGTGCCTGATGATTCCAGAGAGAGGAGTCAGGAAGTGATAAGCCAAGGGTCAGGCTGACGTGTCATGGCAACTTATCCCATCCCCCCTTTATTTTGGAATGGCATGGAAAGTTCGGCTGAGCGCGAGAACGCGAGAGAAGTTAACGTCAACGAGTCCTTTCACGACCTATATCTACCTTGACTCTATTGTCAACCCTCTTCTCTACCAATCACTTACTCGTACGCTTATAATATCTCTGTTGCCTCCCGCAACACCAGCTCATCCCCTAGTAAAACAAGCCCATCACAATGTCCACCGAAACATTTGGCTTCCAGGTAAGCTCACCCACCTCCCATTCCATCCCCCCCCTCCTTTTGCCGCGCTGGGCGACGCCTTCGCAAGAGAGCAGAGCTAACCTCTCCAGGCCGAGATCTCTCAGCTTCTCGACCTTATCATCAACACTTTCTACTCCAACAAGGAGATCTTCCTCCGAGAGCTCATCTCCAACTCCTCCGATGCCCTCGACAAGATCCGATATGCCGCTTTGACCGACCCTTCCCAACTCGACACTGAGAAGGAGCTCTACATCCGAATCACTCCCAACAAGGAGGAGGGTACCCTTACCATCCGGGATACCGGTATTGGTATGACCAAGGCCGACTTGGTCAACAACCTCGGTACGATCGCCAAGTCCGGTACCAAGGCCTTCATGGAGGCTCTCTCCTCCGGTGCCGACATCAGCATGATTGGTCAATTCGGTGTCGGTTTCTACTCTTCTTACCTCGTTGCCGAGAAGGTCCAAGTCACCACCAAGCACAACGACGACGAGCAATACATCTGGGAGTCGGCCGCCGGTGGAACCTTCACCATCACCGAGGACACCGAGGGCCCCAGGCTCGGACGAGGAACCTCGATGAAGTTGTTCATCAAGGACGACTTGAAGGAGTACCTTGACGAGAAGCGAATCCGAGAGATCGTCAAGAAGCACTCCGAGTTCATCTCTTACCCCATCCAATTGGTCGTCACCAAGGAGACCGAGAAGGAGGTCGAGGAGGAGGAGGAGGTCAAGGAGGGCGAGTCCAAGATCGAGGAGGTCGAGGATGAGGACTCTGGCAAGAAGACCAAGAAGACCAAGAAGGTCAAGGAGACCACGACCGAGAACGAGGAGCTCAACAAGCAAAAGCCCATCTGGACCCGAAACCCCTCCGACGTCACCACCGAGGAGTACGCCTCGTTCTACAAGTCGATCTCCAACGACTGGGAGGACCATTTGGCCGTCAAGCACTTCTCCGTTGAGGGTCAACTCGAGTTCAAGGCCGTCATCTTCATCCCCAAGCGAGCGCCCTTCGACCTGTTTGAGACCAAGAAGAAGAGACACAACATTAAGCTCTACGTCCGACGAGTCTTCATCACCGAGGACAACGAGGAGTGTAAGTTGACCCTTCAGATCTCGTCGAACACTTGAAACTGACATCCAGTGATGCCTGAGTACCTTAACTTTGTCGTCGGTGTCGTCGACTCCGAAGATTTGCCCCTTAACATCTCCCGAGAGACCCTTCAACAGAACAAGATCCTCAAGGTCATCCGAAAGAACCTTGTCAAGAAGGCTCTCGACCTCATTGCCGAGATCGCCGAGGACAAGGAGAACTTCGACAAGTTCTACCAAGCCTTCTCCAAGAACCTCAAGCTCGGTATCCACGAGGACGCCGCCAACCGATCCAAGATCGCCGAGTTCCTCCGATTCCACTCCACCAAGTCCGTCGACGAGCAAACCTCGTTCAAGGACTACATCACCCGAATGCCCGAGGTCCAGAAGTCTATCTACTACCTTACCGGTGAATCCCTTGAGGCCGTCAAGGACTCTCCGTTCTTGGAGGTCTTGAAGAAGAAGGGCTTCGAGGTCTTGCTCCTTGTCGACCCCATTGACGAGTACGCCGTTACCCAGCTCAAGGAGTTCGATGGCAAGAAGCTTGTCTGCGTCTCCAAGGAGGGACTTGAGCTTGAGGAGACCCCCGAGGAGAAGGAGGCCCGAGAGAAGGACGTCAAGGAGTACGAGGGTCTTTGCGCTGCTATCAAGGAGAACCTCGGCGACAAGGTCGAGAAGGTCGTCGTTTCCAACCGAATCACCGATTCCCCATGTGTCCTCGTCACCGGACAATTCGGTTGGTCTTCCAACATGGAGCGAATCATGAAGGCCCAGGCTCTTCGAGACTCTTCCAGTGAGTAGCATCCCTTCTTGCGCCAAGTGCTCGAATGCTGACGTGCAGTGTCCTCTTACATGGCTTCCAAGAAGACTATGGAGCTCAACCCCCACCACCCTATCATCAAGGAGCTCAAGAAGCGAGTCGCCGAGGACAAGGGAGACAAGACTGTCCGAGACCTTACCTACCTTCTCTTCGAGACTTCGCTCTTGACTTCCGGTTTCACCCTCACCGCCCCTCAAGATTTCGCCTCGCGAATCAACCGAATGATTGCTTTGGGTCTGTCCATCGACGCTTCCGAGGAGTCTGTCCCTGCTGCCCCTGCCGCCGAGGACGTTCCCCCTCTCGAGGAGGCCGGTGGATCCATGGAGGAGGTCGACTAAACGACGTTTTAAGATGTAGAGTATGAGAAGTCTGGCATTTATTCGAGATATCACGATCGTGATGCATTGTGTTATACGTCTGACATTCCATTTTGTGGGCGTTGTTCATCGGTCCATGTGCAGTGTGACACAATCCAATGATACATGACTGGGAGTAACATGCTACAAGACTGACGGGAAAATGAACCACACCAACTGCTCAATCTCCCGGCTCTTCCTTACCCATGACTGCACTTTCTTCTCCCTCTGCCCGCTCCTCCCAACCCCCTTGGACACGGATGATCCCTTCTTCTATCTCGCTGCTCGCGACAAGGCGCTCGCTCATAGCCTCCAAGGTCTCTGGGACATCATCCAGGTCGTCCTCATCATCCTCGTCGATCTGGTCTCTCCAGTTGAACTTCCTCTTTCCTTTCCCTTTGCCCTTCTTGCTACCTCGTTCGTCCAATTCCGGTCCAGCAGGTCTGCTCACACTTGGCAACCTCAACCGTCCTTCCCTCAGCGCGGCGGTATATTCCTCATGCGCCTCCTCATCCTCGTCGTCCTCTCCGAATGGCGTGTCATTAGGCATGAACAAAGGCGTGGCGTATCGCCCTCCTCGTGCTCCTTCGCCGCCTGGACCAGGTGTGGCGGAAGCATCTCGGAAAGGCGTAGCGCTACCTCCTACTCCGGGCGTGGCAGTCCCGCCTCTCCGCGAGTTTGGTATGGAGGCAGAGCGGGTCGCATTTCGCATATTCGGCGCGGGGGTGACGGACTCGCGAGCGGACGATCCGGGAGCTTCGGAGAGCGCGTTAGAAGAGTACCGGGATCGCGAGGCGTATGTTCCTCCAGAGCCCAGACGGGATCGGGAGCGTGAAGCGGCTATGCTCGCGCTTCGAGAGCTGAGGCGGGATGACGGTGGAGCGTACTCTGAAGCAGGGAGAGGGGGGTACGGCTCGATGATCAACACGAGTTGCACCGACGAGATTCCGAAGCCTAGCGGTGAGTTTGATCAGCGATGGGAAGAGGTGCATTGGAGATGCACATACCCTTGTATGAGACATCGACGTCTGGCTTCCAATCCTTGATACTGACTTCTTGATCCTCGGTGTCAGCGGAGGGAACAGGAGTCGAGGGCTCTTTGACGACCACATCGTCCGCCTCATCCTCGGGTTGCCGGACTGAGACGCTACGAGATCGAGTGCGACTTGATCGCGAAGACCTCTTCCGTGACATCTCGACAGGTGGAGGCGCAGGGGGAGGGGATGGGGCGCGGAGCGAGAATGTCTTCTGCTTGAGCAAGACGACCTCTGTTCGAGTGGTGTTTCGAAGAAAGTAGCAGTATTGATACCCCTCTGCATGGTCAGACGCTTTCGCCCTGACATACTGGCTTCCAAGCAAATAACTCTGGCATCCACTCACCCCCTCTCTTCACATACGGCTTGTGCTTTTTCTCCATCCGAGTCGCGAGGAGGTCCGGCATGCTACTGTTAATGCCGGCTTGAACATGCGGTGGGTAAGCACTCACTGAGGTTGCATCTCTGCGATGACCAACTGGAGGACTCGGTCACTCATCCAATCGGTCTGCAGTCAGATTGATTGTTCTGTACATGAAGCAGGGAGCTTAGCCCAACGTACATGTCGTTCATCGAGATATAGGAAGAGGGGTATGACGCGGTAGTTGGATGCCCGGAGGTAAAAGGCGTTCCTCGTGGAGAACTTCATCGCTACAGTTTGTCTCCCGAGTCTCTGACCTCTAGCCTCTTCCTTGGGTGTGAATGCTGCGACAGGCTTGATATGGGTTGAGCCTGTTGGCAGAAGACTTGTGGGATTGACGTAGCGGAGGGGGAGGGGGAGGGGAGTGGAGGGTGTGTGTGTCATTATGAGCGGGACCAATTCTCCACGTGGTCGATCTCTTGAACATCGTCAGCGTCTCTCTCTCTCACTCTGACTCTGATTGTCGGATCGCGCACCTTTGACCCATCCCTCGCCTCCTTACCTATCTCACAAACCAAACCCTCCACTGTCTGACCGCTCGCCTCTACCATCATGTCCGCCCCTAGCTCGGATCCTCCTCAACAGCCCAACGACGGCAACAACAACAATGATAACAAAGACACCACATCCCCTTCCTTGTCCCAATCCCAACAACCAGCCGACACGACCAACGCCAATGTCGAGTCATCCGAATCTCAGCCGCTGCTAGCTGAAGGAGAGAACGCTGGGGACGTGCAAATGGAGGAGACTGGACCTAAGACCCAAGAAGACACTTTTGAGGATGTTCCCGAGGGTGTGCTTTCCGTGAGTACAATTGATGGATGACAAACGCGTTTGCGGGAGTACACCACCTGACAAACAGGGGACAGCGCAGGAGATCAAGATGCAGGCTCGGCTGATCGACAATGAGATCAAGATGATGAGGCAAGAGAGCCTGCGATTGGGGCACGAGCGGGAACAGATGGTCGAGAAGATTGCGGACAACACGACAAAGATCAAGCAGAACAAGGTCTTGCCGTACCTCGTGTCAAAGGTGGTCGAGGTGAGTCGGCTTGTTTCTGGAATGGTCCACGCATGCTCATTTCCTAGATTTTGGACGTCGATGAGGAGACGCAGGAGGGGGCAACGCACAACGAGCAAAACGCGAAAAAGTCAAAGTGTGCTGTGATCAAGACTTCCACGAGACAAGTAGGTCCTATGCCAGCTGCCAAAGTGCTCAGATGCAATATACTAACACGCACAGACCGTCTTCCTCCCCATCATTGGTCTTGTCCCTCACAATGAGCTCCGACCAGGCGATTTGATCGGTGTTAACAAAGACTCTTACCTGGTCCTCGATAAGCTCCCAGCCGGTGAGTCCATCTGCTCGGTCTCCTGTCAATGGTATTGACGCCCAGAATACGACGCTCGAGTCAAGGCGATGGAGGTTGATGAGAGACCGACGGAGACTTACACTGATATCGGTGGACTCGACAAGCAGATCGAGGAGCTCGTGGAGGCTATGTGAGTCAAGGCCATGTCTCCCTTCGTCATGTCCCCGTACTCATCAACAGCGTATTGCCAATGCAACAAGCCGATAAATTCAAGACTTTGGGTATTACACCACCCAAGGGATGTTTGATGTACGGTCCGCCAGGTACGTGTAGCTCATCGATTGCTGATCTTTTCCCACCTAACAATCAGGAACGGGTAAAACTCTGCTTGCTCGAGCATGTGCTGCCCAAACCAAAGCCTGCTACCTCAAACTCGCTGGTCCATCTCTTGTTCAAGTGAGTCTCCATGGATTCGTCAGAGGATTCCCGCTCAATTCAGATGTTCATTGGTGATGGTGCCAAACTCGTCCGAGACGCTTTCGAGTTGGCCAAGGAGAAAGCCCCGGCGATCATTTTCATCGATGAGCTCGACGCCATCGGCACCAAGCGATTCGACAGTGATAAGGCCGGAGACCGAGAGGTTCAGCGAACCATGTTGGAGCTGCTGAATCAGCTCGATGGATTCAGCAGCGATGTCCGAATCAAGGTGAGCGCTATTTGTCCACTTCGCCTATACCCTTTGAGAAAGAAACATGAACGAGTCCCAAGCTGGACTCGGGGCCGCAGTTTCCTGCCATGCTTTCTACCCATGCGATAGGGCATGGCTGACGGTGCAGGTCATCGCGGCTACCAACCGAATTGATATTCTTGATCCCGCTTTGCTTCGATCAGGGCGTCTCGACCGAAAGATCGAGTTCCCCTTGCCCAACGAGTCGGCTCGAGAGAACATTCTGCAGATTCACGCGCGAAAGTTGAACCACAAGGGCGTTAAGTAAGTTTTGGCATATCTCAAGCAATGAGACGAGGCTGATCAGCAGCTTTGAGGAACTTGCGAGATCAACGGAGGATATGAACGGTGCTCAGCTCAAGGCTGTTTGCGTGGAGGCTGGTATGGTGAGTTGATACCCTGTCAGCGGGACAGGACTGGAACTTACACTGCAGCTCGCTCTGAGGTCGAACGCCACGCAACTGACACACGAACACTTCCATGGGTGAGTCATGAAAGGCGGTTGCAAAACGGCCACAAGCTTACATACAGGGGTATTCTGGAGGTGCAAGCGCGAAAAGCAAAAGAGCACCACGTAAGTGTGCTTGAGGTCTTGCCGCTGGGACGAACTGACTTGGACAGTACTTTGCATAAACGGTGGTTTGGGACTGACGCGAGCGAGGAGGACCAGGCATTTGACGGTTTCTGTAGATTTAGCATGCAAGATGATGACCCGAAGAGTGGTGCGAGGAGACTGGATAGAGAGTGCATGCTTTGGGCCATGGCGAGTCAACGGGGAGGATCTCGATGAATGACCCATTTTGTCGCAGGTGAAACCGACGGGACGCGTCGGATGGTAGAGAAAGTTCCCCGTGTATGACGCACTTTTCGTCGCCACCCAACCCACACCCTTTGTTTGCTTTTGACTTTGCTGATCCTATACTCGCTCTCTCGATCGGTGATCCCTCATAGATCTTTAGAAGAACCCTACACCGCACGAAGGGAAACGACAAGCATGGCCGAGGAAGTATCTCAGAAGAATTTCAAGCTGTTGCTCATTGGCAATTCGAGCGTCGGTGAGTGTATCTTTGCGAAAAGAGGCGGTGGTGGAGGGCTTTTGAAAGGGTGGTTACGACCGAGTGCACAGGGAAGCTGAGGTCAAAGGCAAATCATCCTTACTTCTTCGATTCACCGACGATGATTTCCTATCTGAAGAAGAGACGACAGCGACGATCGGCGTGGATTTCCGCTCAAAGAGCGTCGAGGTCGGTGGGAAGCGGTACAAGCTGTCTATATGGGTGGGTTTGGCTGCAGGCCTTCCCGGGCGCTAGGTGTTGCGTGCATGGCTGATGACTTAGGATACGGCGGGTCAAGAGCGGTTCCGTACCCTCACATCGAGCTATTATCGCGGTGCACAGGCGGTCATACTGGTCTATGACGTCTCGTCACGGAGTACCTTTGACGAGCTGTTAAAGTGGTTCAAGGAGATTGACACGTATTGCGGGGAAGGAGTCGTCAAAGTCGTTGTGGGCAACAAAATGGACAAGGTGAGTTCGAGTTCTAGTGGTGATAATGCTCTTCTGACCTTGCTTCGGGAGCATGTTCCCCTTATCGCGTGCGATGGAAGGGGCGGGGCTGACGAGATAGGAGTTCTCGCGCCAAGTATCGACCGAGGAGGGGAGGGCTTTTGCCGAGAGGATGGGCACGTCGTTTGTCGGTGAGTCGAGTTTCCATACTGTCCACACCTTTGACACGACGCTTCTAATCCCCTTCAACTGCGATGATCATCCTTCCTCTCGCTCGCGTAGCCCGCGCGATGCCCTCTTTGGCGGTCACAATCTCCCTCTCTGACCCCACCCCCTCAGTGAACACCGTCCCGCGATTCAACCCCGCTGACTGCAGAATGCTCCGCCAAGACACGCACAGGTGTCCTTGACATCTTCCAAGAAGTCGTGCGCAAAATCCTCGCTTCGCCCGAGCTGTACGCCAGTGCCCCTAGACGGCACAAGCCTGACGCTATACGAGTGACCGACCAGACCGCCGAGGCAGCCGATGGAGGCTGGGGCAGCGCGTGTTCCTGTTGATTGTAGGTTGTGACGCGCATGGGTAGGTGTAGACGCGGAGTGGAAGGAAAGGCGAGGTTGTATACTCGTACCAGCGTGCTTCTTGCGCTGGGCCATGTTGTCCCGGGGTCGGCGAGCTTTGATGTCGGGAGGAGCGCTTTTTGTATGTCCCATTCATGATATCACCATTTGCTATGCTGTTGTGTTGGGCAGCACCTCCCGTCATCCGATGAGCATGGCTCTCGTGGAGGTTGAAACTCTTAAAAGTAGTGCTCTGCCGGTATTCAGTAGTAGGTCGACACCAATTGCAACTCGCTGCTTGTAGCGCAATATATCCCATCCCTCCCTCGGGCGCCGATCCACATTTCGGGTCATAACCTTACCTCTTCAACGGACGCCAAGGCATCCCATCGAGGTCCCTGCGCTCCTCTTCCCCTTCATGCATATCGGCCCTTGCATGACGATGTCGTCTGACGACCTCTCCACTCTTATTGTGACAATGTCACCGGTGGAATACCGGTGGCTTCGGTGACCCCGGTCAACGGCCCGGAACGGCCCGGCAAATGACAACCGCCCCCCCCTGTCCTGCATCTTTCAGTCGTCCAGACCGCTAGGCAAAGGGCAAAGTCAGATAACATGTATATGATAGTCTCACCTTGGAGCGTAACATTAACATACCCCAACTCGATCATGGTTCTGCTCAAGTCTAACGGATTCGTGGACAACCCTTTCAAGACTCGGGACGATGTCGCCCGCGGCCTCACTGGGAGTATGTCTGTCTTTCTCCCCTCTATGGAATAACCACCTCTCAGCGACGAACCCGGACTGATTCACCTAGTGCTCGATGCGTTGGCACCCCACACCTCCCCTGGAGGCGCGTTTATCGACATTGGCAACACTGCAACACACTACGACCTACGGGCGGTCTACCTCGAGACGTTCGCTCGACCACTCTGGGGCCTCACAAGCTTGTTGATGGGCGGGGACACGTATGATGGGTTGAAGCGATGGGTCCAAGGTCTCGCCAACGGGACCAACCCTCAAGGACCAGAGTACTGGGACAAGGCGCGGGCAAAGGACCAGCGTATGGTGGAGATGAGCCCGCTGAGTTTTGCGATCGCCATGAAGCCAGATGTGTTTTACGATGTGAGTGCTGCTTCCGGAGCTTCCACTGTGGTCGTATGCTCCCCGCTCACTCCCAGAAACAAAGCGAGGAGACTAAAGCAAATATCGCCGCCTTTCTCGAAAGCTGCATTGGCAAGCCGATGCCAGATAGTCAGTTGGGCGGCTCGACAGATCCCTCGTAGGCAGTACTGACACTTCAGCCAATTGGTTGTGGTTCCGGGTCTTTGCGAACCTCGCTCTGAGATCCATCGGGTCGCCACTCTTCAACCCGGCGCAGATGGATCGGGATCTGGCTCGTCTGGAGGAGTTCCAGTTCGAGGACCACGCCCCCGTAGGCAGCTGTACAGGCTCGGGAGGTTGGTCCAACGATGGCCCGCCCGAGGTGTATCAGCGGGATTACTACTCGAGCTCATTCGCCATACAGTTCTCCCAGCTCGTCTACTCCAAGGTCAGCACCTGCCTTCCGATCTCTCTATCCCTTTCCCTTGACGTTCCCCCACCTGACAGCCAGCTGTGCGCCGAGTCTGATCCGGAGCGGGCGCACAAGTTCCGGCAACGAGCGCAGAAATTCCTCCTCGATTTCATCTACTACTTCTCCCCTTCGACCGGCGCCGCCATTCCCTTTGGTCGATCGATGGTATATCGCTTTGCGGTCATTTCGAGCTTTTCAGCCTTTGTCCTGGCCGACCTGGACCCTCCCGCTCCGCTTGAATGGGGCCATATCAAGGGCTTTGTGCTCCGTCACTTGAGGAGTTGGAGCGGGAACAGGGATATCTGGCGGAGCGACGGCACGTTGAACATTGGGTACGGGTATGATAACATGAACATGACCGAAAACTACAACGCCCCAGGTGAGCTTTCGTCGGGTCCACCATCTCCCCCTCCCTCCCCCCACCCCCCAAGTCCCAAGCCCAAGTATTAACAGGTAGGCTCTCCATACTGGTGCATGAAGGCGTTTGCGTGTCTCGCTGGATCGCCCGACCACCCGTTTTGGACCTCGAAAGAGCTGCCGTACCCGGAAGACCTGTTCGCGCCGACCAAGTCCATCCCCGATACCGGCCACATTCTCACCCGACTCGGAGGTCATACATTCCTCCTTTCCTCTGGCCAGAAACCGCACTACGCCATGCGCCACGGTCCCGCCAAATACGCCAAGTTCGCGTACAGCTCGACGTTTGGCTTCAGCTGCCCAACGGGGGATATGGACCTTGAGCAGCTGTCAGCCGACTCGATGATTGCGCTGAGAGACGCCTCGCCCGGAGTTGAAGAGGCCGATGGAGAGACATGGAGGGTGAGGCGGCAGACGTACGATGCGGAGATAGTGGCTCGGGGCACGGATCGGGTACATCTGAGATCAAAATGGAGACCGTGGAAGGACGTCGTCGTTGAGACGCTCCTGCTCCCCCCTCAGGAGAGCTCTCCCAATTGGTACATCCGCGTCCACAGGATCACCGCGGGCCGACCGCTCGTCACGGCCGAAGCGGGCTGGGCGACGTATGGTCAAGGTGCCGATGGACGGGCGCTCGTCCAAGCTTTCTCCGGCGTCAAGTCCGGAGGGGACGAAGAGGTTGGGTACGCACGCGCAAGCACAAAGGGCGGCGCGGTTGGGGTGTTGGACTTGGGTGCTCCGGGTCAGAAGGGTGAGAGGCAAGGACGGCTCGTGCAGAGCGATCCCAACTCCAACGTCATCTTCTCCCGGGGCGTCTTGCCCACGTTGATGGGCGAGGTCCCACAGGGGGAGAGTATCATTGTCACTGCGGTCTTTGGGCTTCCCTCGGACGGAGTCTCCGAGGTTGCGTACCATGAGGCGTGGGAGAGGAAACCTCAAGTCCCGGGGTGGGTGTTTGAGTAGGCATAGATAACCCTTGTAGATTCCATGCAGGAGGTACTGAGAGCGCTTGGACGATGTCGTGAGTGTGTGCTCATTGCGATGACGATCGTTCATACGGTAATCGATTTTTTCCTGGCTCGTCGCTGGCAGTCGTGCCACGCATTGCATTCTACATAATGCAAACGTGTCGGCTACCCGCATGGACCGGCTCTATCACCATGACCTTTCCGCAATCGCCCGCCGACATCGGTATGCATAGTAACCAATCGCAGCAAGAGGACAACGGCAACAACATGTATCTCTAAATCACGAACGTCTACGGTTTAACAGCGTCGTATGCTTTATAGCTCGCTTTGATGGCGAGGAAGGCGAGCGCGCAATTACCAGCAAGGAGGTAAAAGATGTTGCCTTCGCCCGAAGGCTTTCCCCTGCTCAAAGCCTGCTGAAGGGGCAGGAACGTCGATCCCTGAGGTTGGTCAGCCCTTTCATCGTTTGTATACCGAGGACAGAGCACGACTGAGACCCGCCCTGGCCGCCACTTACCATGACAAAGTTCATGGACCAGTTGAGGGCGATACCCAGGGCGCCGGCGGCGGTGGTCGCTTCCCGCGGCATCACCTCGCTCAAGACGACCCAGGCGACGGGACCCAGGCCGAACGAGAAGAAGGCGACGAAAGACACCATCCCGACAGCGGCCATCGGGCCCGAGTCGGCATTCAGACCATACGCAAGGAACAACGCCCAGATGATCATGGCGAAAGACGAGAACAGGAGGATCGGTCGGGTTCCCGAGCGCTCGATGACAATCGCGGGTAAGGCCGTGAGAGGGAGCTTGAAAATGACGATTGAGAGGGCTATCATGCGCGAGTTGCCGTTGAAGACGGGTTTGAGGATCCGGGTGGAAAAGTACATGACTGGGGGCGTGTTAGTTGTGCGTCGCTGCAAAGGGGGTTGAGGGGTTTTGTCTACCTGGAGAGATACCGCAGAGCTGCTGAGCGAGCTGGGTGACGATCACGACGATGACTGGAGGTAAGGTATTGTCTTTGTGCACCCAAATAGCACCACTTACGTCCTCGTCGAATCACGGGGTCTTGGCTGGTGAACAGGTCTTTGATGCTGAGCAACCGACCTTCCCTTTGGTCTATTCATCAGCCTCGTAGCGTTAAAAAGAAACTCAAAGGACACACGAGGATCCAGCAAGGGAGCCGACTCGGCATCGGCCACCTCGGCGATCTGCTTCTCTGCTCGCGGGACGACGATCCACAGACTACCGAGCAATTGGCACAAGGCAAGACCGACCGAAAACGCAAAGACCCATCTCCACCGTCCATACTGGGCAAAAGGGAATGAGAGCGATTGACCGACCAACATCCCGACAACGATGAAGAGCTGGTTGGCTATGCCCAGTGCCTTTTTGATGTTTGCAGGGGCAATCTCGCCGAGGAAGAGGGGTACAGAGACAGAAGCGAGCCCGCACCCGAGTCCGACGGATACACTGTACGGGTGTTAGCGCATTCAATTGAAGGGTATTTGCAGGTGTGACGGTCCGCCTTACCGTCCGATCAACATCTGCACGACAGTGTTTGACAGCCCCACGAGTGCCGCACCAATGAGGATGAGCTGGGCCGAGAGCCGGAAAGTTCCCAGTCGACCGAGTCGTCTCGTGACGGTATCACTCGCGAGCGAGCCGACCAACCCGCCGATTGTGAATATCGACACGACGAGTCCAAAGTGCGATACCTGCGAGTAAGCCATCGAGAGAGTTGAACCGGAGCATCAAGCATACAGGCATGTCGATACACGGGGACAACCTTCCCCGTCGACCGGACACTCCCGCATCGAGATTGCAAGTCACAGCGTCTTGGATCCCGTTCAAGCTCGTTATCGCCATTCCATACTGCGTCACATGGGTCGCGGCCCAGATGGCCGTCCAGGCCAGTCGTAACTTGGACATCGGAGTCTCCATCGTGACGCTCTCTACGCGATGGTGATCGTCTTATACAGAGTCAAAGAGATGAAGTCAGACGACAGAGATACGTTCCCGCGAGACCTTTTGCACATGGCCATGTCCGAAAGAGTCATAAACCACCGGGTCCTCCGTAGCGCGACTAACCGCTGTGGATATGATTCCGGTGGCCAAAGCTCCGAACGCCGGACTCGGTTCGTCCGGTCCCTCCGGCGCCGGGTCCCACCGAGTGGGGAGGGGGGGACAAGCAGAGGGGGTCCAGAAGAGGGCTCGCTCCGCTCTGGTAGTTCAGAAAGTATACATAGGGCTACGAAAGAGTAACAAGCACCTCTTGATATTCCCATCTTCACCCCTGCCCCACCAAAATGCTATCCCGATCACTATTCGCCCTCGCCACGCTGTTGCCAGCCCTTGCGAGCTGGATCCCCACCCCGCAAGACATCTTCCAAGAGGCGCACGAGCTGTTGAGCGGCTCTGACGAGGCTATCCACTTTCAAACGCTCTCGTCGGGAGGGCTGTACAAGCACGAGTGTACGCTGAGCGCCTTGGGTGAGGGGCAGGACGACACTGAGAACTTTTTGCGCATCGTGAAGAAGTGCGGAAAGGGAGGTATACTCAACTTCCCCGACCCGGTCTAGTACGTATCGCCCTCGAGCCCTCTCCACCGAGCGACTGGCTCACTGACTCGCAGCAATATCACCCGACCCATTGAGATCTCTCTCAAAGACGCCTATGTCAACTTCAAAGGGTTCATCACCCACACCGGTCCCGTCGAGTCGTGGATCGAGAACCGGATCACCTTTGACTTCCAAAACCAATCTCTCGCGTTTATCATCAGCGGAGACAACTTTGTCCTCGACGGACATGATACCGGCGGAATCGATGGAAACGGTCAAACATGGTACGATTACGGACGGGACGTCGGAAACAAGTTTGGCCGACCCATGACCCTGGCGATTAAGGACGCCAAGGACGTCGAGGTCAAGCGGTTCACCGTGAAACAGCCCGGATTCTGGGCGACCATCCTGATCGACACGGAGAATGTCGCGATGAAGGATATTTACATCAATGCGACTTCGTACAACCCCGAGGTGAGTGGGTTGAGGGATGTTCGTAGCCGCAGGCCTGACCCTTGCAGTCTTGGGAGGACAACAAGAGTTGGTTGCAGAACACCGACGGTCTGGACACTTACCGATCGCACAACGTCTCCGTTGGTGAGTCGACTTGTCTGCTCTGTTTTCCCCCGGGGAACACTAACCGGGCAGAGAACTTTGTCTACCAAGGAGGTGACGACTGTATCGCCCTCAAGCCCAACTCGACCTCGATCTACATGCGAAACGTCACTTGCTGGGGAGGAACCGGTATCGCTCTCGGCAGTATCGCACAGTACGAGGGTGTTGTGAGTGACCTCTGCTTTCGTGTCACCATCTTCCCAACTGACCCCGCAGACCGACATCATCGAGGACGTCTTGATGGAGGATATCGGACTCTACCCCTCCGACCAATGCCTCGGGTACCAGGGTGTCTACGCCAAGTCTTGGATCGGGTACGTTTCAACTTGACCATGCCGGAGACTTCAAGCTTACATCCAGTGAAAGCCACGGCAGCCCTCCCAACGGAGGTGGAGGAGGAAACGGATACGCTAGGAACATCACCTTCCGAAACGTCAACATGAAAGACATCATCCACCCCATCGCCGTCGACACCACCCTCACCTACCTTCCCGACGTCAAGGGCCAGCCGCACATTGCCCCTTCCAACTTTGAGTGAGTGCAGATGCCTTCTTTTTGTACCGCCACCAAAAACTTACCCGCAGATGGGCCGATATTCACTTTGAGAACTTCACCGGAACGTCTGCTGGCAACCGTATCGTTTGGATCGACTGCCCCAAGCACCTCCCCTGCAAAGAGTTCACCTTTGAGGGTATCGACATCCAGCCTGGAAAGGACGACCACCCCGAGGTCGGGTTCATCTGCAACAACGTCGTCCTCGACTTTACCGATGGGCTCGACCAATGTCACCCGGGCAACTCGACCATCGAGGCCGACAACGACGGGACCATGTAAGAGGTATAAGCCGCCTGTAGATAATAGCATGCACTTTCAACTCATATGCCTAAGCTGTTTTTGTTCTCCGTTCTCCCCCTCCGGGACAGCTTGTCGCACACTGGCATCGGGCACGATATGATACATCTGATACTGGCACAGACTGCTCTCTAGGCATCGACGTCAACGCTCGACCATGTTACAAGAGGTATATTCTCCCCTCAAACGGCTCCAGAGTGATCTCCTCCTTCAGCGCCGAGCCTTCCTCCGCCGGTCCGTTCGTGATGAGCAACTTTGCCTTGCTTCCATCGACTGAAGACGGGACCTTGAACTTGACACTCTCTCCTCTCCCTGAACCGCGGGCCATGTTTAGCACAACCAGTAGTTTCTGGCCGATTGTAGCGTCGTCCCGGATGTAGGCGTACACCGACTCATTCTCCTCATCCAGGGGGATGAACTTGCCTGGAAGAGTCAGATAACACTACACGAATGATACCACTCCCCGACTCACCGTATACCAACGCCTCATACTCGTGTCGGAGAGAGAGCATCCTTTTCCAGAATGACCAGACCGAGTTGGGGTCTTTTCTCTGCGCCTCGATATTCCAAGTCTTGTAATCGTCGTGCACGCGCATCCACGGGGTCCCCTTGGAGAACCCAGCATGCTCACTATCGTCCCACTACTATCAGCCACCATCCTATTGCACTTGGCGACCTGGCTCACCTGCACGGGGGTCCGGCCGTTGTCCCGGGCCGTCTGTCGGATGCTAGGCAGCAAGTCGGACATGTCTGGGTCCTTCTCACCCGTCACCAGACGCCTATGCTCTCGCTCTCCTTCGTAGTTTTGAATCGTCTCAATGTCCTTGTACTCCTCCACACCCCATTCTCGCGGCACGTTGCTCAGACCCATCTCTTGTCCCTGGAAGACGAAGAGCGTTCCAGTGAGGGAACACTGGAACATGGCGAGCATTTTGGCGCTCTTTGCCCGGTCGTCCGGGTGGTCAGAGCCGATCCGCGATACCGTTCTCGGCTGGTCGTGGTTCTCAAGGCTGGAAGGGTCAGACATGGGACTTCGAGGAGACATCAGGTGGAAAGAAACCCACTAATTGGAGTTCCACCCGCCTTGCTGTTCCATCTGCACTTGCCAGGTGTTGAACACCTTTTTGAAATCGCTCAGCTTCCATGCCGGGTTGGCGGCCCGCGCAAACCCGCCCTGCGCTCGATCGAACCCTTGGCTGGATGTTTAGCGTTGTGCCCAGCAGGAATACACCTCGCAGCTCACTGGTGGAAGTGGAAGACCATCTGCAGCATCTGGTTCTTCGGGTCCGACTTGTTCGAGTACATCGAGTACTTGTCGACCGGCTCGTCGCCCGGGCACTCCCCGACACTTGGGGGTTTCAGCTGTGCCATGACGACATCTTATCCCAAGAGGGAAGACTTACCAGAACAAGTCGTAATGCTGAATCACCTCGTTGTACATCTCGCGCAAGTGGTCTTGCACCCGAGGGCGGTTGATCGACAGGCCTCCGAACGGCTGCCACTTCCTGCCGGGCAGCACGACGGGTGCGTCGGGGAACCCATCGGCTTTGGCGATAAAGTTGATCTGGGCGTCAATCTGCGTCCTCGCGGTGCGTGGAGGAGAAACCCTGCTCTGCGAGACCACTCACCACGTCCATTCGGAATCCATCGCTTCCCCGCTTCATCCACCAGTGCATGAGATCCCAGATGGCCTGTCTGACCTCTGGGTTCTCCCAGTTGAGGTCCGGCTGCTCCTTGAGGAAGGTGTGGCAGTAGTACTGCTCGGTCTTTTCGTCGTAAGTCCACGCAGGGTTGCTGCGGTGAGCTCCCGGTCCAGCTGTTTAGTGTGTCCACCAAGGCTTACTCTCCAAAGCATGACTTCCAGTTGTTAGGGGGCATTCGCTCTCCCTTTTCGTTGATCTTGGGCGACTGCCAGATGTACCAGTCTCTCTTGGGGTTGTCCAGGGACGATCTCGACTCTTTGAACCAAGCGTGCTGCGCGTTACCACGGCTGAGGGTGTCGTCCGTTCCAAGGTGCACTTACCTGGTCAGAGGTGTGGTTGACAACAAGGTCCATGACGAGCTTCATTCCTTGTGCGTGGACAGCGTCCCGGAGCTCGTCCCAGTCCTCGAGGGTGCCGTATCTCCGGTCGATATCTCTGTAGTTTGAGATATCGTAACCCATATCCGCCTGGGGCGACTCGTAGATCGGTGACAACCACACGACGTCGACGCCCAGGTCTTTGAGATATGGGACTTTCGAGGTGATCCCTTTCAGAGTCCCGTGCCCTGCGTCGCCATGGTCACAGAACGAGGCCTGGGGAGTGAGCGATACGGCGAGGGGGATTGACAGCCATCAGCGCTCACGGGGTAGATCTGGTACACGGTGGCTGATTTCCACCAAGCTCGGTCAGATGGCTTCTCGACCTTGGGACCGACAAACGTCGTTCCGTTGATAGCGCTCATCGTTTGGGTGGGTTTGATTCCAGGATCTCTCGGGGTGTATATACGGTGACAATCCGAGTATCTTAGTATCTTTCCTTGACTAGAAGGACTATGGCAATGGTCACAGAGTCTGGCGGGGAGGAAAACACCCCCACACGCCCAAGACTCTGTGGGTATATATCCCCCCCCCCTCCCCCGGCGCGGAGATACTTCCCTCCACTTGGAACTTGCACCTCCTCCACCTCACGACCCCTGACCTTATGGACAGAGATGGGCCGAAGTCTGTCCGAACGACCTGTCAATACCGAGATGGTCGCGACCGTTAGCGGGCTTACCGGTCGGCCCATATGTCCACGTGCATCATCTTCGGATAAATCTTCCGGGTCATGCATCCCAACGCCTGATAAAGAAAGCTGCCGTCGCGGTCGCTACGGACATTGTTACCTTGTACATTCGCTCAGCGATGCATACCTCTCATATCACACACGGTCCATACTCTTGATGCCCCTTGCACCGTCATTCATCTCACCGCACTCCGATGCATGCGCTTAAACCTCATCACCATCGATCTCTCTCCGCTTTCTCCCACGCATCGTAGTTCAACTGACCCCATTGATTCTCCCAGATCTGCGCGGCTCCGTTTGACACCGGTCCAAGTACTTCGACCATCTCACAAGTCGCTTCACCAAATGCAGGACCTTCGATCTTGCCGGAAAACTCCCCGTGTCGGAAAGCGATAGTCCCGTTTTGATGAGCCGTCTGGTATAAAATCTCCCCAGTATCGAGTTCCTGGCCCTTCCACGTAAACGGGATGGGCTTGCCAGAAGCGACCACTGCGGGCGAGACTCTCGCGTTGGACCTCATGACCGCTTCGTAGATGCCCAAAACGAGCGAGCCCCACAGGTACCCCCCTCTGTACCCAAACTCACACTCCAACGGCCTGTGCACGAGCCATTCGAGCTCGATCCCAGGGCAGGTCACAATGTAGACATTATCTACCCCATCAGATATCTTCCCGGATCAGCAAGTGTAGTCGATATGCTTGACAATTCCTCACCATTCCGCTTTTCCGCGCAGTCTGCTTCATCCGGCGATCGACGTATGCTTCCTCGGCCTGTCATCAGCGCTTTGCACGGTCGCAACGCCCCGTTGCACCTGAACCCACCTCGGCCAGGGATGGTGATGGCGGCCTGTCAATCTTTGCCTTCTTCTTCGGTGGTAGAGCAGATGACGAGCCCTCGTCGCTCGCTTTCGCCTTTCCCTTCCCCTTGGCTGGCGTCGACACCACGGTCGAAGGTCCCGGCTGTCCAATCTGCATCGCGCTTTGACCACTGGAGGCGCTTGCACCCGTGCCGCCTTTGGCATGGCCCACAGGCCCTTCTGGGGCTTTTGAAGCCGCCTTGCTCAACCTGTCTTCTGCCTCTTTGACCCCTCGCGGCACCGGTAACATCCACTTGCCATCTTTTAGCTTCAAAGCTCCCCGGAGGATCGCCTTGGCGCCATCCCTGTCCACCGTGGTCGAGTGGGGCAGCCCATAGAGGATCAACTGCGCGACCCAGAAGTGCCTCTCCTCGTCTTTGGGCTGTCGCGCCGCGACGGCGCCCTTGGCGGTGGTTTTCGGGGTGAGCAGGTCGTGTAAGATGTCTGGGGGCACGCGGTCATGGGGGTGTTGATCGACTATGACGTGGAAAACGGGCCGAGAGAGGTGGAAGGTGCCTTCGGTCAAGGGAGGGTGGACGAGCGAGGGGAACGAGTGAGGCTTGTATATCGACATGACGAGGTGTGCCGTCTTGTAGGCGTCGAGGAGGACTTTTGATGATGCTTGTCCAGACGAGTTGACCCACCGCCCGGGGGGGGGGGGGGGGGGGGGGGGTGAGATGTTGTCTTTCGGTTAAACTCCCATGTTATCCGGTTAAACCACCGATCTGTGATACTAACCACGACCGAGTGCATCGACCGACTTCGACTTGCGTCCTCGATCTTCTCAACGACCACATAGTCATACGCAAGGATTGATGACGGGGACGACGACAACACCTCAAGGAGGCTTTGACCCGGCCCTACTTCATCCACCGGAGACGTACCCGACGCCGGAACCACCGACACTGCCCGAGGACATCGAGGCGAAGATCCAAAAGGTCGCCGAGCATTTCAGCGCAGACTCATTCGAGCTGCCCGCGCACGAGGACGATGGTGCGAGCAAGAAGAAGTTGAGCGAGAGGGAGATGATGTTTCTGGTATGTCTGATCCAGGCTGGGCATAATCATCTTAGTGCGGGACTGATATAGCAGTCTAGAGAAACGTTCCACCGGTATGTATGCACCGCCAGTCCTGGCCCTGAGCTCTGCTGATCACACATGTCTCCGCCTTGCAGCTTTGTGACTGGTGAGGCGAATTACACCCCCGTATGAGTTTAGCTCACAGCAGCGACCAAAGGCGACGTGAAAGCCGCGATCGCGAGGCTGGAAAGCGCGGTGGTATGGCGCCGGAGCGTCAATATCGAAGACGTCGAGACCATGGCCCAAGACTGCGAGCCAGAGGTACGAGCGATGTCTGCTTTCTCCACCGCCGATCTCTCCCCGACGATATTGTCTCCCCGACCCCGCTGTCCTTCTGAGACGCAACATCAAGCAGCATGAGGTTGACGCCGCAGTCTCGGTGTGGAAAGAACTTTGTGATGGGTTTCACCCCTCTTCGCCGGCCGATCATTTACTTTTTCCCCAGTCGTAACACCACTCCCGTTGACCAACGCCGAGCGATACACGCCGTGAGTGCACTGCTGCTGGGAGTTGTGCGTTTCCAGCTCATGTCCCAGATCTTCCTGTTGGAACGGGCGCGGGACCTCATGCCGACTGGAACGTCGTATGTGTCGGCACTGCCAAGCCTCCCATTGCCCCAAACTTGCTGCCCGACGCGCCGATTCTTGGCGATCCGACCCGACTCCTCACATGACTGACGCGCAGGAGCGTCACGGTTATCTTCAATTTCTCGGGGAAACGAGAAGGACCTCCTACCAACATCACGGTGAGTGTGCGGCGCGAGCCCCCCCCCCCCCCCCTCCTCTCCTCCTCTCGTTCCGTCGCAACGCTCAACAATCAGGTCGCGCGCCAAGTCCTCCATATCCTCTCGTCGCATTACCCCGAAACACTCTCCTCTTCCATCTTCCAAGACATGCCGTGGATCGTCCGGACTTTTGTCAACCTCATGTGGCCATTCGTCGACCCGGCCACCAAGAAGAAAGTGACCTTTGGCTCGTCGGCCGATAAGTCGGTGGTGGGGCGGGGCGAGGTCGAGGCTGATCAACTCATCGTTGAGTGTGGTGGTGACTTGGTGGTGCGTTGACAAATACGGCCAAGCGGCGAATACAGGGTGCGCGGTCGAGAGGCTGATGTTCAGATGCCATATCACCACGAGACGTACTGGGAATCCCTCGTGCATACCTGTCTGTCCCGCCGGCGTGACCAAGAGGAAGCGTTTAGAAAAGGCCCAGCGGCAGTCGGCCGGTCCGAGAGAGAATGGCGGGGGACGTACGAGTACGATCCGGCTGCCAAAGCTGAATAATGCAACCACGATAATCGAATTCGACACCCGGTCGCATAACACTCCTTAGACTGAAACGCCCCGAGACTCGTCTCAATGCAATAACGACTATGAATGCCCTGGATCCCATGCATGTGATGTACAATGATTTCGGACCGTCTAACACAATTTGTCCGCTCCACCCATGAAGACTCCAAAAGATATAACCCTAAACATCCAGATCCGGTCGTCCAAGCAACGCCGCCCCGCTCCCACCTCGCGCGCGCCCATACTCCCGTTCCTTTCCCTTATCCAAACCCGTCGCAGGCGTCGGTGGTACCCCCAGCGCATCCTCTCCGCTCCCGGAAACACCTCTCTCCCGCCCGTGCATCTTGAAGCTCCTCTCGCTGCCCATCTCGCTCCTCTCGTCCCAGTCCGGCCGACCCAACAACGCAGCTCTCGACTCGCCACGGCTCCTGCCGTACTCTGGCCGCCTGGCGCCGCGCGAAATGGCGTACATGTCCGCATCATCCGCAATCTCCCTACCGCCCAGACGGTCGCTGACCGGTCTGGGCAGATCCAGCGACATGGCCGCTCGAGGCGAGAAGTACGGGCTTGGGCTGGCCGATCGCGAGACACTGCTGACCCGGACATGCGTCGCCGTAGACTTGTCGTCGTTGTCGACCGAGATACTAGGGACAGCGCCCAGATCGACCGTCCCTGCCGGCGTCTCCAACTGCGCGTCGAGACCCAAAGCCGAAGGGCGATCTGTAATCTGGACCATCGGTGTGTCGGCCCTTGAGGGATCACTACTCGCAAGCCATCGGACTTGATCGTCGCTCAAAGGTCCAGGCAGACTCCTTGCCCTGCTCAGACCGTTCTCGTCGTACCCTCGTCCGCCAAACAACCACGGTTTGCGGGCGTGCAACTCCCCGTACCACTCGTCCATCTCTCCCTTTCCATACTTGTCGTGTGGGGCCGACTTGATCGCCGCGAGGGTCGCTCGGCGGCCCAAGGTCGAATCGGAAAGATCGACCGTGAGCGCCTGCATCTCTCGCATCGTGGTTGGCAGACACGGGATGGTGGTGGGTTGTCGGAGCATCACCAATCGCATCTGGTAGTAGATGTAGATGGCCGCAATGACCGTAGCGATGAGGGTCGCAATCGTCGTCGTGACGGAGATGATCGTGTCTTTGCGGGAATGAGATCCGAAAGCCGTGCCCAGGTAGGCGATGGTCAATTGCTTTCTGTGGGTCAGGTGGGTTCGCGTCATGTGACCGACCAGCACTACTCACGGGAGAGTGAGGAACGCCGCAGCAAGGTAAGACCAGAAGTTTGCCCCAGCAGAAGCCGATACCTGCGTGTGAGATGTGATCAGAGTAGATGACGCGAGGACGCATCGCTTACCGCCGTGGTGATATGACCGGGGACGGCGCTGAATCGCAGCACCAAGACAAACATGAAGCTCTTCTCTCTGATCAACTGCGTCAAACTCCAGTAGAGCTTGTTTTGCTTCTCAAACCTGTCGCGGGTCAGGCAACCTCCCAGGGAGTGTGGAGGAAAATAAAACACCCACTTTGCAGCACGAGACGTGCACAACCATTTGAACGCGATCCATACGGCGATTTCTCCGATAAACGTTCCGGCCGCGAGGATTGCGAACCCGACGCCCAGTCCATATACCAGCCCGCACAATAAGCCAATGACTGATAGTGGTCAGTAAACAATCCTGATCATGCTTGATGTATCCTCGACGCACTCTCATGCCCGACAAGCGGGGGGAACGAGACGATGACAAGCAGGGTGAGGGGAATCATCCAACCTCCCGGCCATTTCCGTATTTTACTCGTGAGGGGCTCGCAAAACTTGACGATAGACGTGTGATTGACCGAGACCAAGACCGAGATGGTGATGATGATGATGGCCAGCGCGTACCACTCTGCCAGCGTCAGTACCAAAGTCTGCGAAAGAGAGCCGAGCACCAGCGGGGGGAAAGCACGTGGGACGTACTGTACAAGTACCGGCGGAGTGCCTTGCGCACGGCGACTCTCCATTCGAGCTCGCGGATGTACTCTTTCGTCCGTCTATAGTCCTCGAGGAACATGGCCAGGAGGTTCGGGTCCTCGACGACCATGGTCGTCTGGCCCTGCGGGGTGGTGATCACGCTGACGCCAATGTCCTGCTCTTCCACGCCCATCTGGGTGTCCCGGGCCGGACGGGCGGATGGATCGCCATGGCGCGTCGGTGAGGGAGGAGGGGATAGTTGATGCCGCGAGTGCGAGGGGGAGTAAGGGGGTGGTGGAGCCTGAGACGGCGAGTCAGGACAAGCGCCCAGAGTGGGTTTGCTGAATAGGATGCGCGTCGGCAGGCGCATCGTAGGCATGCCTGCTTTGAGAATGGAGCCGGTGGGTAAAATGGGATCACCGCATGGACAGTGAGTGCGTCGATGCACGTTGTAAACCCAGAGAACAAGCGGGGGATTGAAAAGAGAGGTGGTGGTGTGATGTCGGCGGATGCAAAGGTAAATAATGATCGACACCGCCTTTTGAAGTGGGTGAGTCGGAAAAGGGTGTCTGTCGGTGGGTGGGTCCAGATTGCGCAGCAGATGAGACACCGGGATAAAGAACTCGTCCACTCAATATGAGACGCGGGGGTATATCGACTGGCAAGACTGCGACAAGCTGAAAGTGAGACTTTAAAATACTTCGGAACTGCGGAGCTTCATCTATTGACTCACCCAGGCGAGACCTCCTGCTCGATGAATACGAGGGAGAGGACGAGGGACAATGGTGACGAGCAGAATATATGCGGTACCTGGTGGGCAAATGGTGGAACCCACAGCTCGAACCGGAAATAGAATTCAGAGCGGTCCAAAGCGGTATCACGCTCCACCTTGGCACCCGACCCCATCTCAATCTCAACACTCCACATGTCATCAGACTCGATCTCACTCAGCTGCACCTCGACCAAAACTGCAGAGCTGCGCAAAAACATCAGGCCTAGAACATACAACCACTGTCCTCTAATAGACTCCTGGAAAAACAAGCATATTATAACACCCCCCCCAAACCCCCAACCCCCACGGGGCCTCTCACAACCTCACTCCTATGTCGCTGGGATCAAACATCGCCCCGTTGTTCTGCGCAATCCCCGCCAAAGCCGCCAGCTGTTCCATGTCAAACGTAAAGTTCTGAATATCAAACCACTGTTCCGTGTCCATCCCTTGAAGCGTTTGAGTGATCGGTCCGTTGGGCAAGAACGGATTGTGCCCCTCGAGCGCTGGCTCTTCGGTATGCGCAAAGGGTCTATCAGTCGCCGGACCTGCGTTGAACACCTGCTCCTTGCTGATACTGAACGGCGGGGAAGGCCCGACGGATGGCCCGCCAGAAAGCGTATCAAGCGGCGTGGAGAACGGTTCAGACCACATGGGAGGGGAGACCATAGGCTTGGCAGGGCCTTGACCAGGGCCCCACTCGGCGAACTTGGACGCATTGACCGAAGGTATGGAACCAGGCGTCTGGGCCGTCTGCGACGTGCCGGTCGGTGTCGAACTCGATGTCATTGATTCGGCGTGTTTGGACGGTCCGGCCGAAGGCATAAAGTCGGGATCAAAGATGTTCTCCGTCCGGCAGCTGCGAGGTCAGCTCATTCTTGGTGGATCAAGCCCGCCCCATTACGCGAATCACTACTCACTCTACTTGTATCGCATCACTGAACCGCGCCGAGGCCTCTGACTGTAGTCGGATAATCTCGTCGAGCATCTTCAGCTGTCTGTTGGCGATGGGGAATCGCTCTCCATGCTGCTGCAAAGCCATTCTGCATTTAGCCAATGACAGACGCCTCTTGTCATCTCCCAACTCACCGGAACACCTCGCACTCGGATCGGTAGACGGAAGCAGCGATCAAGTCCCCGTTCAATTTCGCGGCGTTGGTGAAACGGACGAGACCCTTGGCGCACATGAAGAATATGAACGAGCAGTTGCATGGCAACAAGCTCACTAGACGTTAGCGTTGCATCGTGACGGCAAAGCACCAAACATACGATCGAAGCTGGTCGAGGTGACTGACTGTCAGCTGATGCCCGAGCTATATAACTCTGGACTCACTATCATAGATGAGCGACAGGACCGCCCGGATCGCAGACAGGCCCATTCGCGCGACGTCCGATTCCAACATCTCCTTGGTGATCAATGGCTCGCTCAGGGACAGCGTGATCCTTCTCATCAGTTTGGTTCACGGGAGACGGTCGGAGCACCCACCCATGGGTGACCAAGATAGCGGCAACCAGATCAACATCCAGTCCCTTGCTTCCTGCCAACTCTCCGCCCATCGCCGAAGCCTGAGTGGGCCGACGCAGGTGAGGCGGGAAGCTCAGTCTGAAAGCATTGATCTGCGATAGGAACCGCCGTAATGAGGGATGACCGAGATATCCCGCGACGGTATGCGAACCCCTGCCGTATTGCCGGAAGAAGCGCGCAACGTCCGTGTACAGCTTGAGAGCCTTGATGAACATGACCAAACCATCGGCGTGTTGAGCCGGATGATTCCGATACAGATCCGGCGACTGGAAGCTCTGCGCGCCTTGAAGATCGCCCACTCCTGAATCGAAGATTGACTGTGCAACAGGCAACTCGACGGTGATTTCGGAATCGTGCAATGACTCGGCCCAGGACGTCGACATGTTACAGCTCCTTTCCACAATATACGCCATCCACCAGGTCCGATCACGGATGGCTTGTTCCAGAGGGTCTTTCGCTTCCGGAATAAGGACGTGACGGAATCGCTCGAGATTGTCAGCCGGGATGCGAGTCGTCTCGTTCAGCCGCAAAGGTATCGACATTCTGATACACGCCCCGGCCTCCATCCACAAATCCGTCCACCACGCATTGTACGAGTCGATCATCGACGTGATGATTTGGGCTGTTTGTGAGCATTGGAAAATACTTTCGGGATAACGATTTTGCTCTGGCGAGACGCTCACCTTGGACCGCTTGGACGAGCTTGGTCCCAGCATCAAACTCCCTCGCCAGATTCTGCAACGCTTTCCTCCGATGCCACATCTGAAACCGAGCCATGGGACCGGGAGCTTTCGAGCTGCCGGGACCATTGACGTGGAATGAGCCGGACAACTGTCGGAATGATTCCGTCTTCTCGTCAAAGTCTCGCTCTGGGTGGATCATGTCGGAGGGCGAGGTGCCCATGGGGAAGTAAGCCCGGGACGCCATTTGCGTTGTCGGCAAATGTGGCGCCGTCAAACCCAATATGGCGTGAAGAAGAGCCCGGGCCTGGGTGTTAACAACAATCGCGGCAGGGGTGAAAATCGGCGGGCGGGGGAGTGACGACTCACGGGAAAGTCCGGGTGGTTCGGCGGGAGGTGTAGGGAGCTGAGGAACGAAGCCCGGTGGATCATTTTGGGAACAGTGGCGACTTTGTCAAAGAACACTTTGACGACGTGCTGTACTGTCAGCGAGACCAAGAGACGAGGCAAAGGTCGAACAACTCACCTCGACAACTTTCAACGAGGGCAAATCTTGCGGCCAGCTGAGATGATCAGCAACGGGTCATCGCGGTGGGGCAGAGACAGACGCACTCTGGCCAGAATAGTTCAAAGATATCCTCAATGCTCTCCTTTCGGTCCATCGACCAAGGCTCCTCTCCGCCCTGGCCTGGTTCTTGGATACTGAAGTTGACGGATATCTCGGCTTGGACTCCAAAGTCGGGCACGTTCTGCGTCGAATGCCACAACGACGACAAGTCGGTGAGATTCGGTGGCAGGGCGGGGTCGACGTTCGTTTCGGTCCCAACGGGGAGCGGTGGGCTCACATATCCGTTTCCGCCGAGGTCACCGTGTCTGTTCTCGACGACGACAGAGCCGAGGCCAGTCGAGTCGGCGGCCATGTCGCTGCGGGCGTTCGCACCAGTCGCCAGTGGTGGTGGGATCTGCGCCCCGGACGATTCTCCTCGTTGAGCAGCTAGAGCCGCCTCAAACGCCTTGACCCTCTCCTCGAGCTCGTGCAGTCGTGCGCGTTTCGAAGTCGTCTCATCCTCTTCTTTCCTCTTCTTCCCTCTTCGCGCCTGGACATCGTGATCATGGCTCCCACCCGACCCGTCGATCCGTGCCAAGTCATCCCATGTGCACTGGTTCTCCCCTTTGGGATCGGCCCTTGGTCTCGGCTTGGAGCAGTTTGTGCAGATGGGCCGGATCGCGTCGCATTTCTGCGCAGGTTAGTAGAAATACAGCATCCCAGTGTCGGTCGGATCAAACTGACCAATTTTCGTTTCCTGACAGTGAGCTTTTGGATCTCTCAAACGTCAAGACAAGACTTACCGGCATTGGTGACAAGCCGTGTTTCGTGCTAATACTTTGGGGATGGTCGGGCCAGAGGAAGGGGAGCGGGAGGCCGACGCGTCCGACATGGCAGCGATGTGTTGGATATGATCTGTGCGCGTGTCGAGTGGGTTGTTCTCTAGGCCAATGGTGGGTCGTGTAGATGAACGTCGAGTCGAGTGAGTATATACACCTTGAAAGATTCCAGCCCGATCCGACATGCCCAAAGGTCCTCCCTTCCTTGCCCCATACCCAAAGGCTCAGTCATCGTTCGGGACGCATCTGGGAAATCTCGGCCACGGAGATGGAGATCAATCTCCGCTGCCCGAGGTTGAGTCGACTACCTGACTGTTTACGTAATATTTAGCCACGCGTCTCCTCGCGACATTGGGAAACGCGTCGGGAATTTATAGAAGGTTCATTTACACTCGCCACGCCAGACTCTGCATCTCACCACCACCCCATCCTACTCCTCCAGACATCGTTACCATGGCAGACTCCGTAAGCTCACCTTTCCCCTCTCATCTCTCCCTGGCCCCAACACCAACCCCAGATCCCCCAAGTCGAGCTCCAGATCAAGCTCCTCACGCACACCGCCAAACTCCCCGTCCAAGGCTCCGAGACCGCCGCCGGACTCGACCTCCACGCCTCTTCGCCCAAGACCATCCCCGCCCGCGGCAAAGCCCTCGTCGAGACCGGTCTCTCCCTCGCCATCCCGGCCGGCCACTATGGACGGGTCGCGCCCCGCAGCGGGCTCGCCGCCAAGTTTGGGGTGGAGACTGGCGCCGGGGTCATTGATTCCGATTACAGAGGCCCGCTCATGGTTTTGCTCTTCAACCATTCAGACAGTGATTTCGAGAGTACGTCGAGGGCCATCTATCTCCTTACTAGCCCGTATCTCCGCTCCGCCCCGCAGAACAGTTCTGACCACACAGTCAAGGAGGGCGACCGGATCGCGCAGCTGATCTTGGAGCGAATCTCCATCCCCGTCATCCGTCAAGTCGAGGTGAGCCTATCACAGACACCTTGACGCCAAACTACGCTGATACCAAGACTCTCGACGAGACTGTTCGAGGCGCAGGTGGCTTCGGGTCTACGGGCGGATTCACCGAGCCGCCCAACAAGAAGCTCAAGGTGGAGAACGGGGAAGTCAAGATTGACTCGAACGGCACGAAAGCCGAGTAGAAGGAGCATGGGTGGTGTTAAGCATGAGTGGTGTCTGGCACAGAAGAAGCTTGCATATGACTTGTATACTGCATTAGATAGATAAATGTGACCGTGACAATCTATACAATGCCCTACACCTTGCACCTCTACACCCGCCATATCTCCGACCGGGCTCTCTCGAAAATCGCATGCTCCCGCACATCCCCGTCGAGCCCGTCCACGTCCATTCCGCTTTCCAGCTGCTTGCGCGGCATCGGGTGGACGGTGATCTTGGCAAATGTACCGGCCGAATGCGCCCGGGAAACATGCGCTGGGTTGACGACCAAAGTCGAGTCGACAATCTAATCATTAGTCCGAGTGCTCCTTTTCAACTCCTGGGTAGCACGTCACCGCCTCACCTTGGAGAAATGCTTGAGCTTCGACGGGATGATCAAGATATCCGGCGCTAGACTCTCCATCTTCAACAGACCGTAGTGCGTGACGTCGAGGTTGACTTCCGCCGCATGCTGTTCCGGCGGCGGGAAGATTGGGTAGAACGTCCGCTGTCCGAGCACATGGCGAACAAGATTGGCCATGGCGTCGGAAGTGGGTTGCTGACCAGGGGTCGGCTCGGCCTCTTCTGCTCTGTGGAAGAGCTCCTCTCTACGCAGGTGGAATAACGTGTCGACAGAAGTAAGGGAGATGAGAATCTCGTTGACCGAGAATGTGCACGGGTTGGGAAGACATTTGATTTTCTGCACGTCAGATCCATCAATCCCTTCTACATCCCTGGACACTCTTACCTTTGGCAACCCAAGAGCCTCTTTGTCGAGCATCGCTTGGGGGAAAGCAACATGACGGCTGATCATGTCCCTCACGCTCGGCACAAGGATTATCACGGTACCAGGGGAAGCTTCGATCACGCGAAGCAATTGACTGGTGACCCGCTCCCTGAATAGATCTGTCGGGGTCATTGTGACCGCTCCGAGCTGGATCAAAGGGTGCTGAGAGTCGACAAACGGTCCGAGCTGGAATTAACACTGCCCGAGGATCGTGACACCGCACTCACCAGTACCAAGACGTCCGGCCTTTCGTCCACCACAGTGTCAATCAGCGCCTGTAGAGGAGCGTAATCAAGATCATCGTCCAAAGTATACGGTCCAGCGGCCACGGTCAAGGAGACCGGCTCGCCGGCCAACCTGTCGCCATGTTGGTATTCCAACAACTCCTCTGTCGAGGTTTGCGCGAGAGGACTAGGCGGGGGCAACAAGACCTCTTCCACGACAAACGAATTCCCTCCTCCATTCCGGCCTTTGACGCATACCAAACAGCCCGGGTAGACTCCAAACCCCTTGACTCCAGGTGCTCCTCCCCGCACTTTCAACTCGCCCGGTCCCTTGAACTTGAGACCGATCCGTTTGCCCGCGCCCAGCAGACGGGAGCTTTCCAGATACAGACTGCCCGCATTGACCTTGGCGTTGTCCGTAGGCGGAGACAGGATCCTTCCCACGGTATAGATCGGGTCTTCAGACACAAAGTGCGGGTCACCGAATTCGGTGATCCCGTAATCGCTCGCAATGGCATCGGCGTACCGATCGATAAGATCATCGAGGGCTTCGGACCGTTGGGAGATCTTCTCAAACATGTACCGATAGCTCCAG
Organism: Papiliotrema laurentii; assembly: GCA_031326905.1. NCBI lineage: Eukaryota > Fungi > Basidiomycota > Tremellomycetes > Tremellales > Rhynchogastremaceae > Papiliotrema > Papiliotrema laurentii. The sequence continues at coordinate 1,879,441 of JAODAN010000002.1, forward strand.
TCTTTGGGATCCGCAGTGGTCGACAAAATGACCCGAGGCCGAGCGGAAGGTGGGTTGGGAGTGCGCTCATCGAGATGGCCATTCAGCGTCTCGACGAGAGAGTTGGGCTGGGGTCGTAGATGGAACGGCTGGGCGGATTGCGGGGTGAGCCTGGCGTCAGTTTGTGGTTAATTCATCAGAGCGAAGATAAAGAAAGGGGTTGCAGCGCAATCAGTGACGTACAACGAGGGAGAGTCCATCGTACTGGTGGGGCTGGACGGGGCCGATCGACCGATCGGGGTGGACGTCGGAGGAGCCAATTTGCTAGGTCCCGGGCGATAACTGCTTCCGCTCGGTCCATGCCCATTGCCCATGGGGGACGGTCTCGAGGGCGTCGCGAATGCATTCCCATTAGACGTAGGGGTGGAGGAAGATGACGGGGAGCCGTTGGCATGTTGGTTGCCGTTTGCAGAGTTGCTGGCCAACCTCGACGTTGGGGTCTGCTTGGCCTTTGGCCGGACTGGCGTGGTGAGGCCGTCCAAGCTGCTATCAGCGGGGGTTCCGTCTTGACTGTCTGTAACACGGCAAAAGAACAACCAAAGCCCTTCTGGCGAACAATGCTCCAGCACTCACAATCCGCCCAGATCCGTCTTCCCCTTTCTTACCCCCACGCTGGCTCCCGGGGTCATATCGCTCGCGCTACCAGCCACGGCTTTTGCCTGGTGCTCCCTCTGTATCTCCCGCTTGAGCTCTCGCGCCGTGTCCAGGGTTAACGTCGACAGTTTCGCCCGCAAGCCAGAAGGGCGGGACATGAGAAACGCCTCGTATTTGAAGTACAAGTCTGCCGGGGACAAGTTGTACAGCCGCGCCATCGACAAGCCTGCGAGTCAGTCCATGGACGGGTACATTCCAACACAGGATCGAGATAGCAGATGATGCCATTCGCTGGATCCGAAAAAGACCTCGAACTGACATTCGGCCATGACATCTGGGTGATCGGTGACTGCCTCTCCGAACCGCTCCCCGAGCTCTCGACGAGCCTGCTCTTCGGGTACGGCCATCGGGTTTGGGATGTCTACGCGAGACGAAATTGGGTATGAAGATGCGAGGAAGAGGTCGGATAGGTCGGAGAGGGTCTCGAGACGACTGACGGGTGAACGAATATGAGGTATGAAATCGTCGCGTCGTTCTGAAATGGAATCATCCCAAACGCGTCGAGCCGCGACGGCAGGGGGGGGGGGGGGGGGGCGGGGGACTGTGGCGGCTCTTCCCGACACTCCCCATAGGGATAAACGGCTAAACCCTGCGAGAGGAACTCTCGGTACGAACACCATATTACCACTGATCCTCAACACTACTCTCTCACCAACCTCCGACTCGCCTCGACTTTCCAGCAGACCATGTCGGACGCGCACCATTCGCCGACCACAATCACAGTCGTCCCATTACCACAACTACCACACCCCTCCACACTCGCTACCAGCTCGGCGTTCCTCATCCACGAGGCGCAGAAGACGTACAATGAACTTTCGACTTTGCGTCAAAACATCGTCGCGGAAAGCAGCAGTCAGTTGGCCATTGCCCTATTATCTTCCAGGTCAAGATGCTCACGCCGCACAGCATACGTCCTAGACCCTCCTGGGAGCTCCTCGTTACCGCCCCTCCCGCCCATACCCGTCCCTCCTAGCACGAGCCATCGCAAGCCCTCGTCCCTGGCTACGCCTTCGCCTTCCTCCCTCCCCACGGCGAAACCGACCATACCTTCTTCATCACCATTACACAACGCTGTCGACGTGAAATCATGCTGTGAATCCCTGCGAACGTCAGGTCATAGAGCAGAGGAGCGGTACGACTCGACGGCCTTGTGGGTAGTCATCGACTCTATCTCCGCTTGGATCCTCTTGCGCGTGAATGACCAATCCAATGGCGTGCCGTCCGTCCGTTGTATCAGGTTGCTGGAAAGCAGCAAAGGGGTACGTATCATCTTCTGTCGTGAAAAAGTTTCGGGCTCATATTGCAGGACCAGCCTATACACGCTCAGTCGACCTCTGCCCCTCTACGAGCGCTTAGCAAACACCTTACCGATCTCTCCTTGCCCCTCCCTGAACTGCTCGTATGTCGTTACCCTCCGAAACAAACCGAGAGGAAGACACAAAGCTGACTCCGATTGCAGTTCCGACTGGTGTCCCTCCCCGAGCTGCTCAAGCAACCATGCCATTATTGCCAAAGACACCTACGCGTGCCAGACGGCCTGCCGTATGGCCAAACAGGATATCTGCCGGCTGATCCATCACTAGGAAGTAAGGACGCGACGAGAATGGACACGGATCAAGACGACGAGGTGAAGGAGGGAGGTAAATGGGTCAGCTGGCACCCTTCTTGCCAGCCTATCGCCTGATTGAAAGGGTTAGGTTAGGGTCCCATTGAGTTGTATCAGCCATTCAGTCGCATATCGCATTTCGTTATGACATGTAATCTACAAACGCAAGATGGATGAGACTCAGAGCCATCGCAATGGTCGGCAAGTCTGCCGTTACTCATCCGGGCCTCTTGAATCCCGGAGGGAAAACCTGCCGGGCATTAATGTTCATCCGCGCCGTGCTGATCCACCGCTTGATCCCTTTCGTTTCTACATCATCGCCATCATTAATCTGGAAAGCTGCAGGGAGCGTCCCCTCCAGAATTCGCGGTACACCTGGCCGTTAGAGTCTCCTCAGACTGGCTGCAATCCTATCCTCACCGTGGTAAAACTGGCGCCCCTTGCCGGACATGATGAGCACATCTCCCGAACGCAGAATGATCGGGCGGGGAGGATCGTAACGCGACTGCGAGCCTAAAAGGAAGACAGCGGCGTGGCCGAGCCTGTCTATCAGCGCGTTATTCTTCGTAAACCATCTCCAAACTGACGAAATAGACACAAGGGGCCGCGAGGGGTCGAGTCTGGACGTCAATGTTGCGCTTTAAAGATGTCTGTCAGACATACTCTGCGCGATCGACGTGCGCCATCAAGGTGTCGTTGAGCTGGTAGAAATTGACGATACCGGTATCAGGCCCTGTGATGTAAGCACCTTGCTACTGAAGACGACAACGACTCACCGTAATCTTTCTCCCACGCCGCATAGTCTTCCGGGCCCTTGGTCTCGAAGACCTCGTCCCACGGCGTGGATCGCACAACATCCTTGCATATATCACGCAGATCCGCAGGGAACGGAATCGGGACATCGGGCGTGAAATCATACGCCTTTGTCGTCCACTCTCCGTAAGGATCACTCTGTTACAGGACATGGGGCGCAGCTTACCTGATACACCCAGCCCAGGTTAGCCCACCTGATCTCCTTCATTAACTCTTCCGCCCGTTTCGGCTTGAGCTTGTCGCTCGGCTGATCCACCAATCCCAGCTTGTTCTTCGCTAGGATCTCCTCGTAGCCGACCACGGCGCCTGGTTCGGTCTCTATCGTCGTCCGGCTAGACGTAGTTGACCGGGTCGTTTGTGTCGCTTTTGTGTCGACGGCGCGTGTATCTGGACCCGCCGAACGCAGCTCATGCAGCGGCTGAATGACCTCTGTGGACTCTTCAATGTACTTCTGGAACAGGTCATTGGGGAGGGCGTAGTGTGTGGAAAGGGACAATGGATTCGGGGGAAGCGTGTATCGAGTCAAAGCGGCACGAAGCAGATCGAGCTGTCCAGCCGGATCGAGATATCCAGGGACGAGGATACAGCCTTTTGTTCAGCAAGACTCTCTGAGCATTCGAGCAGCTTACCAGGGGCGACCAGCCAACCAATCCTTCCGTCGTTCATGCGCAACAGCTTCAACCCTTCGGTTTCTACCTCCGGGCGTTCCCCTCGCTCTCGCTCTTTGCCTTTACCTCGACGCACACGCCCAGCCGTGTCGTTCTCGGGTGACCACCATCCAGCTTTCCAAACTTCATCGTCCGCCACCTGGTCAGGGCGCGAGAGGTCGAGCACTCGGTGCAGTCGTAAGGAAGGCAGTTTGAGGGGTTGAGAGCGGTTCTTGAAATGCTTCTCGGTCAACCGGAACGGCGTGTGAGACGACTCTCCGTTTTTCACACCTTCCGTCGTGAGATCCTTCATGTCTCCCCGCTGGTTCGTGACGCTCGACATGTTCTCTTTGATCGGCATGGAATGTCGGTATGAGGAAACAAAAAGTCAGACATGAAAGTCGCCTTGGAGCCCTACTTTTACCATTGCCGTTAACGGCGATCGCCGTGTTGACTGAATGTCAACAATATCTGAGATCGCCGTCCTCCCGACGCGAATGATTTCTTCATTGACCACACGTTCGAGCAACATGTCAGCGGACATAGGCGCCTACGACGGGGGATTTGAGAGACAGGCAGCTCAATCGACCCACGAATCATCCACCCCGGCGAGAAGACAAGCTCGCGCCGAGTTGGACGAGCACATCGATCGGTGAGTGATATCTCGAACCCTCGGCTGATCCGCCAGAGCCGGTCCATCGCAGAACTGGTCTCTCGTCAACTTTGACATTGGCCGGCCATTGGGGAAAGGTGATATCACTGGCTGTTTCTATGTTCGATGAAACGCTGACTAATATAGGTCATTTTGGCAAAGTGTACTTGGCTCGCGTTAAAGCCCCCTTGGAGCCTTTCATCCTCGTCCTCAAGTGTCTTTTGAAAGACGAGGTGATCGATCAGAATGTGCAGAACCAAGTCAGGAGGGAGATAGAGGTGATTCTCTCCATGAATGACATACGCTCAATAGCTGCGAGCTGACAACAGATCATGCAACAGTTGAGGTAGGTATACTGAATTGGCCATGAGGCTAAAGCCGAGACACCCCAACGTTCTACGATTGTATGGCTGGTTCCACGACACTAGCAGGATCTTCCTCATGCTGGAATTTGCCGGTGCGTGATACCTTCCGCCATTCGGGATGACGATCGCTTATGTCCAAGGCAAAGGAGAAGTGTACAAGCAGCTCGCGAAGTCTGGGCGATTCTCCGAGAAGCGAAGCAGTCGGGTAAGCGAGTGCTTCTGGGTGGTTATATATTAGACTGACAAGCAGTACATCCGGCAAGTAGCTGATGGTCTTGCATATCTACACACGAAAAACGTCATTCACCGCGATATCAAGCCGGAGAACCTGCTGATAGGTGCGTCCCCCGCATTCGGTTACTCTTTACCCCGTACTAATCATAGGGATGAACGGGGAGATCAAGATTGGTGATTTCGGGTGGAGCGTCTACTCGCCTCAGGAAGACAGGTGCGATGGGATGATCAGTACGGTGTACTTCCAACTCATCAATAGCCAGAGGACGATCGCTGGAACGCTGTCGTATGTTGCGCCTGAGATGATACTCGGGCAACCTTATGGTCGGGCGGTAGACATATGGGTATGCCTCCATGTTTCACAGCATGCGATGGTCGACTAACGTGCAGGCCTTGGGCGTGTTGACGTACGAATTCCTCTGCGGAGAAGAACCTTTCGCAGCGGACACTAGTGCGGGTCCCCGATGTCAGTGGCCTCTGAAACTCGAAACTTTGAGACCATGCTCATGGCCAGTGAAACAGCAGCGCATCTGTCGAGTGGATGTTCGATATCCCGAACATGTTTCATTAGAAGCTCGTGATTTAATGAACAAGGTTCGTTGGAGTCGCGCTCAATGCAGCCAGATCCCTTGACGTAGCTGACAAAAGCTGTTCCGCCCGATTCCAGCAGAGCGTATGCCATTGTGCGAGGTTCCGGCACGACGGTGGATAAAGATGCATCATGAAACGGAAGGGAAGCGTCATGGGTGATGGGCCGTCATAATTAGCTCAGCCGCCAAGGACGCGTTGGGCATTTACAGACGGGAGGGAGGAAGCCACCATCTGACCTAAGCCGGTGAGTAGCTTGACAGGGCGAGTTTCTCACGATAGGCTCTGACGAGCAGCCTTTTCTGCGTCGTCGCCCTGATTTGGATCCAGAGACTCGTCCGCGCCAAGAGGCGTACGTGATCTCGAGGGAAGCCGCTGTTCTTGTTCCTTTGCAATTAGGTGGGATACTCAACAAGGGCAGATGACAAGTCTTCGACTCATCCGTTCCGCGGTTTGGTTTGGTCCCGCGCGGTCACTTGAACAGTGGTCTAGGGAATGGAGACTGGGAGGTGAGGATGCCTGAGAAGAGAGGCGGTCAAGCGGCCAGGGGTTGCAATGCACAAGATTCGTCGTCATCCACCCATGCGCTTGGCCTGGTGACGAGGTGTGTTAGATCAATGGGATCGTCTTGGGTGTAACTCCTCATTAAGACTCGTCTCATGTCAGCTGCCGACTGACACGGCGATTAGCAAAGACGGGCAGGCCTCTGGGACTGGTGGGATGGCATGGGGTTTGGGCAGATAGGAGATTATGAAGGAAGGGCGAGCAGACAGGCACGGGAACAAAAAAAAGCAACAAACATAATCCGGTGGTGGTGGTCGATCCTGAAAGGCGGGTGGCGAAAAAAACCAAGCCTGTCGCTCGTCCGCCAGATCGATTGCCGATCTACGGCAAACGAATCTAATCAGCGCTGACGTCAATCCCACTTTTCGCCGCTCGTCCTGTCTCTCTCTTCGATCTCTTGTCTCTCTCTGCCCAACGTCTCGTCCGACCCGCTCCACCCTCTCTACACCACGTCGCTTCGTGGTGCATCGGACCCAGAGTCTAGACTGTGCCTCTGACCAAGCCGAGCGTCGTATATTTAGATCAGCCATGTCTACGTACACGTCACGAGCATATCCCGCTTTAGCACTTGGGCGCGCCCATCGTTGCCGCCGATCTCTCCTTGCCTCCCTCTAGGCTCCGGTCTAAGCTCCTGCCGAAGGTTTCACTCTATCGGCCGTTCATGCTTGCCCCCCTTGCCGCGACTCGGTCGCTTCGTCCTATCATCCCCGACGAGACGTCAGATGACGTCGCGTAGAGAGGTGGGATGACCTCGAGACCCATGAGGCTTGAACCCCCATGAACGCATCAGGCATAATCCTCACAGTGTATTTCCAGTCGTTTCTCGCGTAAACCCCGATAGGAGGACGTGGTCGTCCGGTGACGTCTATCCCGCCTCTTTGCATCTCGATGGGTATATAGAGACCGAGGTCAGTCGCATTCCACTCTTGCTCTTCCTCATCGATCTCTGCTTGTTTGCGTTGCACTCGATCACCTCAAGCAAACCTATCGCGCCCCAACCCACACGCTCTTCTACTCAATATGGGCAACAACGCGCTTCAAGCAAACCCCCCCGTGGACGTGCAGCAGCACATTACTGTCCGCGGGTCCGACTGGCTCTGGGCCGTCTTTGCCGTCATGCTCTTCACCGATCTCTGCGTCATGGCCTGGCATTTCATGGTCCCCCGAGGTCAACGGGTCTTCCATCAACTGGCAATCGTGAGTCGTCATTCTTCGGCTAAGATATCGACATTCGCTGACGCCGTTGTTAGATCATCCTGACCACCGCGGCGATCGCGTACTTCTCCATGGCCTCCAATCTCGGCTACACTGGCGTTGCTACCGAGTTCGGATCGGAGGGTTTCCCCGCCGGAGTCAACAGACAGATCTGGTACGCCAGGTACATTGACTGGACTATCACTACTGTGAGTCGCTTTTAACTGCTCGCCTTCATTGCGGTAGTACCCATGCTGACTGTAAGCCCGCCTTGCTGCTCATGCTCGTTCTCGCTTCGGGTCTCCCCTTGTCGGACATCATCACCCTCATCTTCTTCGACTTGGTCATGATCATCACCGGTCTCATCGGAGCCCTCGTCGAGTCGTCCTACAAGTGGGGTTTCTACGCCTTTGGATGCGCCGCCCTCTTCTACATCTGGTGGTTGCTTGGAGGTCCCGCCCGACAATCCGCCGGCGTCCTCGGCGCAGGCTACCGACGAGCCTTCACCAGCTCTGCCGCTCTCCTCTCCTTCCTCTGGCTCCTCTACCCCATCGCTTGGGGTCTCGCCGACGGTGCCAACGTCATCTCTCCTGATTCCGAGATGATCTTCTACGGTATCCTCGATCTCCTCGCCAAGCCCGTCTACACCATCCTCCACCTCTTCATGCTCTCCCGACTCGACCTCACCGCCCTTCAACTGTCTTCCGGAAAGTTCACCACTTCCGCCGTCACTGGGCCTCACGACGTTGAGAAGACCGGTCGACACCACTACGGCACTGACGCCGCTGTCGCCGGTACTGCCGGTGCTGTCGGAACTGGCGCCACCACCGGCACGACTCACCACACTGGCAAGAAGAACTTCTTCGGACGAAAGGGACAGTACGACGCTACTCCGGGCAACACCACCAACAACACGGTTGGCACGCATGATGCTCCCAACCCGCCTCGACCGTCAGAGGCCACTGCCGTCTCGCACTAAATGGCACTTCGCACTGCCATCAGGCGAGACATATCGCCGCGGCCACCTAGACGCTTAAACCACTGTCCTCCCTAATTTACTCTTCTATAATGCTTGATACTATAATTCCAGCAACCTCTCCATCGTCACCTCACCACCCTCTGTAGCGATTAGCACCTGTGCCACAGGGCCAACGTCTTGTGTGTGTATGCACATGATTATCTAATACAATGCAATTCCAGCCGCCCAGCTGATATCTCAATCCCATTTGCCCAGTCCTCGATGCATCGCAGCATCTATCCCTGGGATCCAACTTCTCTGGACCACGCGCGGAAGCCTCTCCACGATGCCATGCCTGGTCGGGTGATGTGTACAATAAACCCATCATAAGCTATGAGGTTGCCACGAGGGTTGTGCTGGCGACCCTCATGTCGAATCCCGCATGCGTGTCGTTAAACCTGCAGCGGGGCAGATAACGCCTGCGCAAGGGATGCTGCACTACTCACCCGCGTACTGACGCCGCGAGGCAGGCTGCTCCGTTTATGGCGGGTAGAACATAGAGCAGGTGGTTGATAAGCCAAAACCTGACACGCGTTTCAGGAATTCTCCAGAAGCGTGTTGTGTGGTTGTGGATCAGAAACCGAGCGATGCCACGATCCATGAATTTTTGGGTGACACGGCGCAGATCCCCCACTCTCACCACACGATCATCCAGACCAAGTCCCCCGTTTTCTCTTATCTCTTTAGGAATACCCGCTGCAAGATAAGGAATAGGAATGGAGGTGAAGACTCTGCCTCGCTTCCCTGCTGCATACGTCAAGGAACCGACATGATCGAAGATTTGAGCATGCCACAGATCCACATAGTATATAAGCAGGTCCACTCGGGCAACCCCTTCGCATCATCTCAGTTGGATCTTCCGTCACCACAGCCATGTCCGCCCTCCAATTGCCCTCTCAACCACCATTGTCCCCAGACACTTTGCAAATATTGCGCCTCGCACGCTTCGCACGCGAGACCGACTTCTATCGCGGCGCATGGGAAGAGCTCCAGCCATTTATTCGCGGATGCCTGGATCAGATGATTCTCCACCATGGCTTTGTCGAAGACTCCGACGTAGGTCACATCGTGTGCTAAGGTCAGGCTAAGTCTCAGCTGCCCGACTGGCATGTTCTCCGCCAGAATGACATCTTGGTGCAGATTCCTGACTCCATCGGAATCGACCACCTCGCTGAGCCCGACTTCTCTCGAGACCCTCACACCGTCATCACTCTCTCCACGGTCAGGGTGAAGCACCTCGCGAGTGCGGCGGAACCTTTGCTCGACATCGTCTGCGTCTTACAGTGCCTTCTTCCTGGACGCTTCTTGTTGGACAAAACGGCCTTTGAAAAGGGTATTCCGTCTGTCTCGTGGCTCGCGAAACACGAGACAATGATCAGAGACACCATGGGCGATAGCCACTTTCGTCACCTGTGGGAAGCTGCGGGAAGGGGTTAGTCGGTAGAGCTTCGGAAGGTCGGCGCAGAGCCAGACCAAGCGTCAACCGGTATCAGCACAAGTAGTTCAGTATACTCCCCACACCGTACTCCATCCATCACCATGTATATCAAGCCGCGGAATCGTGTGCATGCCCACTCTAAGTGTATCCGATCATGGGGAAGTACGCGTTGGGGTCGCTCGGGATCTCTTGTCCCGGTCTAGGCTGCCATTTCGTTCCGATCTTGGGAGGCAGAGGGGGCAAGGCGGATCCCTCCGAGGCGGTCTGCAGTCCACCTCCGATAAAAGCCTTTCCAGCGGGCAAGTTCTCCAGGACGGTGCTGAGCGCCGGGACCTCGGACGCGGCGACGGCAGTAGGAGCTTGCTCGGCGGACGGGCTTATTGCCGAGGCGTTTTGAGGGGTCTCGAGCTTGGTCTCCGGGGCGGGGAGGGAGGAGAGCGCGGGGGAGGCGAGGAGGAGGGTGGAGAGGTGAGATTGGGTGATGAAGGACGTTTGGGGGTATGCTCGTCGGACCTGCGGGGGTTAGAGAGAGGGTCGAGTGAGAGGATGACACCTGCTCACGTCTCGCTTGTGGTACTGGGTTGTCAGCGGGGTCACAGTGGACATCCGTCTGATTGACTTACAGGGTTGAAAGCGACATCAGACGCCTTTGTAGCTGGGGTAGCGTATTGCTCGGTCCTAGAACCAGGTTGAGGGTATCGGTGCTCGGTAGGGAGGGGGAGACCGGAGGAGATTTCCGGGTTGACTGCCAGGCGTCAGTTTGCGTCCACCCGCAAAACATCGTATCCACTTACCGACAAGATTGGCGTCTGTGTGAAAGTAATCAGTTTCTGACACCTCTACGAGCCTTTTCCGCTATACTTACGGACTTTCTTCCAGAAACCCTACAATGTCAATCTGGATGGACTGGTGCAAGAGAACACGACACATACCTGAGGAGCTAAGTGGTACTTTGTGTGGTCCGCCGACATGGGCTCGGCCTTGATGGTCTTGGCCGCGTTTCTCAAAACTGACGTGGCTCTCGACATGATGACGGTGCGTGGTCGACAATAAGAGAGTGTATAGGTCTAGTCGATGCTACAATGAGTACAGCGAATCAGCAGAGACGGGAGTGTAACAGGAGGGAGTGTGAAGGAGGCGCGGGATCAAATTCGAGTTGTCCCCTCCTCCCCCCGGCTTGGTTGAGTGAAGAAGGAGCGGAATCAAATCTTCCACGTGGTTCATCTCATCCCAACCTGGGTCGGAGCAAGGAGAGGGGGGATGACGGGTCCCCGCACATTTCATCTCTCGTAACGTTCACCCCTTTGATGCGCTCTTACCATGCCTACACAACGAGTTTAGACTGGTGACAATTCGGGCCTGAGCCTTCATATCTAGACAGTCCGGAACGCTTCCCCTCTCACCTCACCTGCCTCTCCACTCCCTTGCCCCTTCGACATCTCTCCACCCCCTCTCACCCCCCAGAACCCGCGTCATGACGCAGGCTCACCTCCATCGCGCATGATGGACATTCCAGACCTCCCTCCACCCGACATAGGGGACTTGGGAAGCACGCCTCCTCGTCTGGCTCCTCTCCCACTTGACCCTCTGCCGGCACGATCGTCCTCACCCCCTCTGCCCCCGCGTAAAAACGCCCAAGGCCTGCCCCCCACCTACCTCGCTCATCTCCGCGCCCTCCTCCATCAATGGCTCGAGCAGCAACGGACGGCCGACGATGCTCCTGCCATCGGCTCTGAAAGCTCTCGCAATCGGCTATGGAATGATCACAGGCTCAATCAGATAGAAGAGGCGATCTGGAAAGGAGCCGTCATACCTGATCCAAGTTGCGGCAAGCGGCATCTCCTCGAACTCGACTGGACGCGATGGGCACCTGCAGCTGCCAAGCGCAAACGTATCTGGAGAGAGGAGACGCATATGAAGGATACCTCGCCTCGCATAGACAAGCGAGATCAACAAGTCAAGGCGAAACGAACACAATCGATTCATCAAGACGAAGCGTCCAAAGATCTCCTATCTGCTCCGCCCACCGCTGCGGCTTCGCTTATAACGTTGACCCCGCAGAGGTCTTCCAGATCTGCCTCGACTTCGGCAACACCCAAACGATCAGCCGATATGACCAGGACCTCTAGTGTTGCTTCTCCAGCACCGGCAAGCGATACCGAAGACGCGGATGATCAGAAGGAGTTTTATGATGTGCTCGCGAGCTTAAGGGGCTTCCACAAGCTTGTGAACCCGAATCAGGATGAATGGGAAGTACTGGACGGTGAGTCAAGGCATCAAATCAAGTGTCCACTCAATTGTCCGCAGTCTCACGTCAGACAAAAACGTGCCACCCGTAGGCGACCGCGAGGTCCCGGGAGCGTTTCCACAAGCTGCCCTCTTTCGAGAGCCTTCACTTCCATCGTCTGCGCCGCCCATTTTGCCGCCAAAGGAGACTGTAAATGCGGATTTCTTATCGAACGATGATCTCGTCAAACCGATATTCTGCTCCCACTTCCCCCCGACTGCTACTGAAGCAAGCTCGAGCACTCTTCATTTGCGTGGTAGATCGTCCTTGGATCATGGGTCCTCTCTAGATCTTACCAGGAGAGCGAGTGGCACCTGGTGGGGCCCACCCGCTCCGAGCCGGCGCTGGAGCACTCTCCATTTGGGACTGGGACGATACGCAACCGAGGAAGTCAATGTCGAATTCGTTGAAGGCAGATTTGCCCTTCCTTCAGAAGTCGCCTCGGCAACTTTGCCGGAACGAACTTCCAGCAAACACAGTTCGCATCATAAGCGGTGGTCAGGTTCGCATCCTCCCGAACGCACGTTGTCTCTGGCGGCGTCATCGTCTGACAGCCCAGATTCGGATGAGCATGACCATTCCTCTACGTGGTCGGGCACACTCCGCGGCAGCTCCCATGTCATTAGTCCTCGAGCGACAAGTCATATCGTGGCCGGCGACGAGGATGATATACCGAGAAGAGAGGTCGATCAAGGAAAGGTCTGGATTGTTGGAGGTACGGTTGTCATCCGCGGCATCAATCGCGATGACGAGCAGGAGGCCGTCCGTCGGATACTAAGAGTTTTGGCAAGTCGTTCTGAATCTGGCAGATTCTGAAACTAACGTACAGATGTATACGATCCAAGCCATGTCGTTGGAGCTCGAGCTGCTTGACGCTTTCCGAATACCTCGAGAGCTGGACCTAGTCCCGATTGCTTCCAAGCCAAAACCGCCTCCTAGACAGAATACCTCTCCCCTCGAAGTTCGATCGAGAAGCCCTTCTCTCAGACGCAACAAGTCGATGAAGGAGCGAGGTTCACGGGCAAAGGGCTTTTTCCACAGACTCAGCAAAGACACTCGAGGCATGCTTGATGGCTTGATGGGGAGACACAAGTCTCCGGAGACAACGAACGCACTTCTCGTTCGAGAGGATACCACGAGCTCTACTTCCACCTTTACGCCAAAACGCTCCATTGCAGACATCACGTCCGACTCGCTTTTTTCCTCAGCACAGACGGAGGCGCATCAATCTCCGATCCTTCAATCCATCGATCGACACTTGCGGACACTGAAACGGCTCGACAAGATGCTCCCGTCCACGTCGCCTCTGTTACGCGTCCCAATGCCTCCCATTCTTCTTCGGATGGAGGCAGAAGAAAAGGTCCGCTCGGAGAAAGCTAGCCAAGAAGCACTCGCGGATGCATCAACCCATAACACCATAAACGGTGTGATAGATGGGCTGACGCGCCGAGGATCAGTGAGAACGATGATTCGTGACCCTTCCTTCCGCATTAGGGCTCGAGGCTACCGTCTAGGTGGTGATGTTCGGGCTGGACTCGGTGCACTCGCCCAGGGTATGGACCAATTCGAAGGATGGGCCAAGCTGCAGCGACTCGACATGTTGATATCCTCGGGTCTCGAATCGGTATCCGATGGCATCACCACATCAACGATCTGCGAACGACCGAAACCAGTATCCTACGTGTTCTGGGGGAAGGACGATGAGACCATTGAAGAGGTCTTTGAAGCGTTGTCTGACGCAGAGCAGGTGTGTTCTCGACCTGGCTGTGACTCCGAGCAAGAGCAACATGTGAAGTGGTATTTCCACAATGAACAGAAAATGGCTCTGAGGGTGAGGAAAGTGGAGCAGGGCATGGGAGAGAACGGGCTAGATGTCTGGGTGAAATGCCGAGTATGCAAGAAGACAAGTGAACCCCGGAGACTTGGAGAGCTTGCTGAGTAAGTGAGCTGTGAGCTGATTGTGGTAAGGATGCTTATGGCCAGATCTTTCTCTTGGGGGAAGCTGCTCGAGCTGTGAGTGCTGTGCACGTCTATATAGTCTACGACCAGAGCTCATTTTCAGTTTATTCTACACGACTATTTTGTGCCCTTCTGATTTCTGTCCCGACGCCTCTGAAATCCCTTCGAACCTCACGGTTTATATCCGTTCTCCGCATCTCATTCTATCGCTCTCAACTCAAGCAGTCTCGGTACTGGACGCCCGCCTGCCGAAATTACAAGTCGGTCCTAATGTATCGAAGCGAAAAGGCGGACGTTCGGCTGCGATGGCTGCCGCTCAAAGCTCCAGGAACGATAGCTCGATGGCTGCTTCGTTGAAGGCGTTGCGTGATGATCTTGATATGATCGTGCGCAGTTTGCGGGGCGACCTCGACCTTGCTGTGAGTGTGGATGGTATGATAAGACTGCTCTGACCAGACAGCGAGAATCGTCGGAGGGCACCCCTCTGCCACCCGCTCCCGAGGCCTCGATCGAAAAGGGGTCCACCGCGGGGAGCTCGGAACACGCAGAAAATCATTCCACATCCTCTTCGGAGATTGAGGGTATTGAGCTGGCTTTGCAAGAAACGGAAATGTCTCTTCGAGAGGACATCGGATCGTGCTCAAACGGGGGCATCAACGGTGTGCGATGCAAAATCAAAGCCGCCTACGATAGTCTCCATCTTCGAATACTGGCATTGTCCAAGACGGAAACAGCTGATATAGCCAAGGCCGCCGAGCAAGATTTGCCAGAGTACTTTGGGCGACATGTTCATTCCCTACCGGGCAGCTCTGTCTTGATCAGAGAGGACGAGCCTAGTTCAATCATCGCGTACACCATCTCGTGAGCTGCCAGCACGGTGTCGTTTGTCCTCGCTAATAGCAGATCCCTCGCGTACTTTACAGAGCTCACAAGCAAGGGCAAGACAGAGGAAGATCAGGTGTCCCCAGAACAGAGCAAAGAGAGCAAAGAAGGGTGGTCTGTACAAGTGCGACGGAGGGAAACGCCCCGCGACATCCTATCCCTGCGGACAATCTCAAAGAAGCGCTCAGATGCGAGTATGGTCAAGCTGGAACATCGCTTGCCCCTGACGGTCCAACCCAATCAGCCTTCTCTCGAGCTGTCCCTTGAACAGGTCGAGGGAAAATCGCAAGCATCGGATCGGCTGGACGACCTCGTCCGCTCTATCAGTAAAGCGACCGCCCAGGATCCGATATTGACCCTCAACACCAAAACCACCAGTCTGAGCTTGTCCGAATCAGACAACGAACAGCCAACCAAACGCGTACCAACCTCCTTGGCCCGCCGGACCCCTCAGTCCGCGAAAGTAGCCCCACCCAGCGCGTTCCGGCCAACCCGATCTGTCTCGAGTACAATTCCGACTGTATCGTCGTTGCAGAGTTCGAGGGTCAGCTCGGTGAGCATGACACCTCGTTCGGTGACACCGTCTCCAGAGCCGACCAAGGAGGGCTGGGCTTCGGTCACTTCGACTTTCACCAACTCGTTCAGCAACTTGCTCAAGATCGGCTCGGAAGTCGGGTCGTTCAGGAGCAAGACAGGAGACAGGTCCCTTTCCTCATTGATGGGGCCTTTGAGCATGATGTCGGCTATGGATAATTCATTGTCCAATTCGAAAGCGGACGACCGACCTCATCTGCAATTCACCTACACCCTCGCGGACAAGCTCACGATTGGGTGTACTGTTTATTACGCATCGGCTTTCGATTCTCTTCGCCGGAGATGCGCAATTGACAGGTCGATTATCGACAGTCTGAGTCGATGTGAGAGCTGGGATGCGCAAGGCGGTAAGAGCAAAGCTAGCTTCTTCATGACGAGAGACAAGCGTTATATCGTTAAGGAGCTGGTCTCGAAGTGGAATGTGTCGGATACGTATGTTCATCCTCTTCACCTCACTCGTCTGCATATCGAGGGCAACGCTGACATCTCAGGCAAGCCCTCTTGGAGATTGCTCCGAGTTATTTCGAGTATCTGGCGAACACGCACAACAAAGCGACTTGTCTTGCCAAGATAGTCGCCTTTACGACCAGTGAGCATTCCTTCCCAGGAGTGTCAAAGGCTCATTTGTCAGTCAAAATACACGATGTGCAAGCGTCGACAAAGAAGGCCATGGATCTGATGGTGATGGAGAACCTCTTCTACAAGCAAGATATCTCGCAAACTTACGATCTAAAGGGCATCGGTCAGTGATCAGGAGGATGGTCCTACTCTGCCATGAAACTGACAATGAAGAGGGCCGCAAGGTACCCAAAGCCATGGCCGATGGGACTACCCTGTTCGACAGCGAGTGGATTGAAGGCCAATCTCGAGCCCCTATCTTGCTTCACCCTCGTACGTAGGCGCTTGCATCAGTGCACACGGAGCCCATAACTGAGTATAGATGCGAAGCGAATCTTGCAAGAAGCCATATATAACGACACAAAATATCTCTGTTCACAAAGTGTCATGGATTACTCACTTTTACTCGGCCTGGATAACGTGCGCAACGAGATCGTTGTCGGGCTTGTCGACGCCATCGGAAGTTTCAACCTGTTCAAGACGATCGAGAGCAGGAGCAAGCTCGCCCTTACCCGAGGCGGGGAGGTCACGATTGTGAGCTGTCGAACCCGACCAACTTGCTCCCACCTGACACGCAGATCCCGCCTGACCAGTATCGAGAGCGATTCGAGACTACCTTGAGACAGTACTTCATTGTGAGACTTTCGAGCGCTCTGGATGTCAGAGTGATCCTGACCGCAGGCCTGCCCCGACAAATGGTCAAAGACTTCACGACGACATGCCCCAAACGAACCTCTACCCTCCATTATGTGACATGACGACTATTGCTAAAGTGCCTGCTTTATACATGACTAAACTGAATACGCCCGCAAGCCCCAACGAATGTGCTTGTTGTTCACGACCGCCATGTATATGTGTATATGACTCACTCTCCGGAACCTGTAAACTCTTCTGCCTGTCCATGAGACAAGAGGACGGTGCATTAGGCACTGTCACCGCTTATTCTCCTGACAAACCTCTCCCAGCGACAAATCACCTCCATGACTCGTTCTTGGTACACCCTCCCCCCAGTGCCAACCGGGAAGATCTCTCGATGGACCGCATGGCACTCGGGGCATTTCTCCTTCAAGCTCGCGTATTCAGCCGGAGCGTGCCGGCTCGACAGGTCAGCTAGCTCCAAATGGACAAGACGCTCCCATCGCTTGACGGCAGGGCACGTCCGGTCTGGATTGGTCGTTTGCCGAAGTGCCCCGGGTAAGTACGAGGTCGGTAGCGTTGGTTTACGTTGTACACCATGGCTCGGTGTGGGTGATGGAGCGAGTGAGAGAGGGAAGATGTCGCGGAGGGTAGGGGTGTGAGATCGACATCCTGGGTGTCAGAGCCGAGATGCACATGATGTGGCAGCTCTGGGCGTTGGATCACGCACGGGTCGTCCATTCTCCTATCCGTCTCGGTACGTTATCGGTCCGGCCGACCTTGAAGTAGCAGGTGTTGTCGTTTTGCAGATCTACGCTCAACACAAGCAAACGACTGATGACTTTGCGGACTCACCACGCAGTTCGTACGCGTAGAGAAAGCCCGGAGATTCCTGCACATGAGCTGCATGATCACGCCTCGCGAAGAATGGTCAACTCACTCCATTCGTCAAGGAGCTCTCCATGGTTGTCCGCAGCAACGCCTGGGTCTGCTGTCCCAAATCCTGGGGGATGAACTCTGGTTATCAGCTTGGTAGCATCCCACATGTCCGATCGGGAACTTCGCTCCGAGGCTCACCGTCAAAGTCGATCCACACCCCGGCATCCTCCTTCCTTGACCTCCAGTAGAACCCCTTGGCATTGCATATCATGCCCGCGTGGTCTTTGCAATACCTCGCTACCACCCTGTCCTCCAGATCGGTACCAGGGTCGATCATCGAGAGGTAAGGCGCTTCAGCCTTGACCAGTCTCTGACACGGCACTCCTTTCCGTGTGTACCCTGCGCACCGCACAGCACCAGATGACTTTGAGGGAGTGCCCAATACACGCGGAGACGCTTTGAACAACCGTCCACTTTGGCCAGAGACTGGAGGGGGTCGCTCCGAGCTCGCTCGTTTGCGCCGAGCAGGCGAGCGCGAAGTGACATAGATGGGGACGTCGCCTGAACAAGTCGTATCGGCATCGGAATCGTCAATGACGATGATCGGGCTGTGTGACTCGCCATGCTTCTTCGACTTGCGGGTCGGGGTGGTGGGAACGATGGGATCAGAGTGGGGACGAGCAAGGCGGGGCTCTGAGCGAGGCGGATAAGGTCGGGCAGGGGAGGTCAGGTCCGCAGAAGGCCTAAAAGACTCTGGAGGGGTCGGTCTGCTTCCCGGCTTCTCCGTTGCGATCACAGAGGGAGGTTTTGGAGATTGGTTGGAAGTTGGATGACGCCTCGGCGGTGTTGAAGGTTGGTATTGCTGTGCAGCGGTGGACCCGGCGCTGCCGCCCATGGATTGAGGTTGGGAGATGACATGATGGTTGCTATGAG
The DNA here is from genome assembly GCA_031326905.1 of Papiliotrema laurentii. Taxonomy (NCBI): domain Eukaryota; kingdom Fungi; phylum Basidiomycota; class Tremellomycetes; order Tremellales; family Rhynchogastremaceae; genus Papiliotrema; species Papiliotrema laurentii. The sequence goes on from JAODAN010000002.1 coordinate 1,898,041, forward strand.
TGTAACGCGGCACGTCGTTGGGATTGTACGTTCGAGAGGGAAGAGGGGGAGCAGGAGGGAGTCGAGGCAAGGGTTTGTCCGCTGAGGGTCGAGGCCATGGCTGTCGAGACGGAACAAGCTGATCTAGAGCGAGATTCGACATATCCGTGTGAAGAGAGAGGAGGTAGTCTCTCCCCCTAGACCTCGATGGACCTGCATGAGCCGGATCATAGTGGACAGGGGGAGGGGTATGGTACTCCGCCGGCGCAAGAGGTATTTGTGGTGGTCGAGGGAGAGGTTGTACCCAGGGTGGATATGCTGGTGTGTGGCTCGCGGGGAGCGGTTGGAATCGACTGTCGTGCTGCTGATCATGCTGCCCACTCCTGTAGTACTCTCCCTGCATGTAAGGTGTCAAGATTGGTTATGGAACAGAATACCAAAAGACAAAACTCTCCATGGTGGATCATCATCATCAACATGATAAACATTTACCCCTCCTCCACTCCTCAAAACGAGTCAGTCGCGTCAATCAATCTCACTCTCAAACCTCACAATATCAGGACCCCTCCTCATCCTCACTCGTTATGACAAAGTCAAGTTGCAGCACAGCTCCATTCGGGACAGACAGATATAGTGTCAATCACTGTAGAGCCTGTTCGATCCTGCCAATGGTATCTGTCTCTTGGAATGCATCGTCGACAGATATGATCCCGTCTCGCACTACAGCCCCGGCTGCGAGCTGCATGGAGACCCAAAGGGTAGTTCTCAACAATCCCCGCGGTCCGAGACCATTCGATGGTAGTGAAGACAATGGACGTCTCAACATGGCGACTATTGCCTGTCCTTGTCGCTGGTCTGCATCATTCCCTTGTGGCTGCTGTCCTGGCTGCTGCCGACTTTGATAAGAGTTTGCACACGAGGCAGCTGTATCGAAAGCTTGAATTCTCTTCATCATACTCCTGGCCTCTTGATATGCCAACCACTGTCTGAAACTGCCGGAGCAAGGTCGCTTGAGTGTCTCAGCCAAACTGCTCAGATCCAGCCCTGCCGGGGCAGTGTCTCGAATCGCAGAGTACCACCCACTTTTGGCTTCTTCCGGAAACAGCTCTGCGCCACCTTCCTCGAGTATTCTACTGCAGGATGGAAGTACGCTTTGCTCATCCAAGTCAGCGTCGAGGTCCTCAGGTTCGATGCCATGGAGCTTCAAGACGGTATCGGCGAGCCCGACGGTTGAAGCGTGGGCAAGTATAGGGTCGAGTGTACCGTCGCCAGTGAGCCGTAGGTACCTGTTGTAGAAGGCCATTGCATTCACTGCGTGTTGCTCGGCATTCTTAGCTCTCGTGGCAGCATCGACTTCGGTGGGACCGTCGGCCGTGGTACCGATTGAGTCCTGTGCGTTGGCGCCGTTCTGACTTGGGTCGTCTCTCCCCATACACGCGTCGTAAGCATTCTTAGCTCTCGTGGCAGCATCGACTTCGGTGGGACCGTCGGCCGTGGTACCGATTGAGTCCTGTGCGTTGGCGCCGTTCTGACTTGGGTCGTCTCTCCCCATGAACGCGTCGTAAGAGATTCGTTCAAAGAGTTTGCTTCGTCCCTTCTCGAGAAAGATGTCCAATTTCCCCGCAACGATCGCAAGGGCGAGATCCATGTCCGTACCGCCAATCGGATCCATTGTCGTGTGCGGATCAGTATAGTCAGTTGGCTGCAGGATGGTATGCACCTTGAATGTATCCGTAAATGTCACAAACGTTCCCGTGGGGAGGCTGAATTGTCGTCCCCGTCCTGTCCAACGAGACGAGCGAGCGAAGGAATGCGTCAAAGGATGCCGAAGAAAGGGACGTATTTGTGGCAGAACGTGGATCCGTTGTAACTGGGAATCTCAAGTGGAGCCGGCGCTCAGCGTCGACGTTTCATTGTACAAATCCACGACAAAAGCTGAGAGTACATTACACAGTACCTCGTCTTGACCCATGCAGACCTTATATCGTTCAATCAGGGTGAGTATAGCCGGTGCTCCGAGCGAAAGGACTGTACAGTCGTCGCGCGTGATTTTGGCCGATCAAGAGTGGCACCATTTCATGCCGGATCGCCGGTGGTGTTTCTCTTCCCATCACAGCATATTCAACCTGCCTTCTGCATTCCACACATCATGCCCAAAGCTATAGATTCACTCACAAGGGGTCGCATCCTTGAGAAACACACATCCGACAAGAAGAAGAGCGCTGCATCGATTGCAAGAGAATTAAACCTGGCAGAACGTACCGTCTCCAGGATTATCAACCTTGGCGACAAACGAGGCAGCTACGCACCCCTCAAGCAGCCTGGTGCTCCCAAAAAGCTCTCAGACCGAGCTGAGAGGTCAATCTTGCGGGAGCGAAAGTTTGACATCAATACAACCAACGATGAGCTTGGAGCGCGCTTCGGAGTCAGCGGTACCACCATCAGACAACTTCTCAAAAAGGACTCCAAACTTCAACGCAATGTAGCCGCCTCAAAACCATACATAAACAGAAAATTTCAACATGCCCGGATAGAATACGGCAAGGAAAATCAACACCGCGATTGGGATGCAGTTATATTCACGGATGAATGCTCAGTGGAGACTGGAAACAAGGGGAAGGTGTGAGTTCTTTATTTTGTCTTCTCTGACCATAGGTGGATCACCCGCCCGCAAGGGATGCGCTATGACCCCCAATATACAGTTCCCAAATTCCCATCTACCCGCCTGTCAATTTCTATGTGGGGAGCTGTAGCGGTTGGGAAGAAATGGCCGCTTGTAGCGACACCCAAGGGGAAGAGTGGGAAGGGAATGGACAGTGAGGCCTATGCACAGAGCATCATAGAGCCTCATTTGGCTCGCTTCAAAGCTGAGCTTGAAGCGGAAGGGAAGACGGTACTTGTGGTGGAAGATGGAGCGCGTCTGCATCACGCTCCTCCGGCTAGGGCAGCCAAAGCGGCAGCTGGTATCAGCACCCTCAAACACCCTCCCAATTCTCCGGACTTAAACCCCATTGAACATGTATGGGCGCTGCTCAAAAAAGCGCTCAGGGCAGAGAGAAGGTAGGCAACAAACCGCACCCAGCTTTGGGAGCAGATTCAGGCAAAATGGGAAGAGATAGAGCAAGATAAAGTGGACAGGATCATTTTATCTATGCCACGGAGAGTCGAAGCTGTGAGTGCCTCAGATGGTATGCATACTAGGTATTAGCAGACCTTGTTGGAAGCGTAATCTTTAGGGCTACATGCACGCAATCTTTTAAAACTGTAGCTTGAGACATGCATGAGAAATGACTGAAAAGGTTTATCAATGCAAGAGGAGAGAGATGCCACATTTTCACGATCGGCCAAAATCACGCGCGACGACTGTACAATCACGATCTGATTCCGCTTGGGCTTGTTAGTGGAATCGTTTCAAAATAACCAGCACATGGTTTGGACCGCCCTCGGCGACCTATCACCCCGAGCTTACAGAGATAGCAAGGGGACGTGTCGTCGTCGAAGCTGACCTGTGAAGCGATGAGCCGCCCCAAGGTGGGACGCACTGCCTTCTACCCCACGTCTGCCAAGATCACTGTTCTGGTAAACCTGCGTCGGGAGCTTGATGGTTGTGGATGCTCTGCATAGGCCCAAGCAGGCTCCAAATCCATCATACGAGGCCATGAACAAGGTGAAGGTAAGGCCAAACACAAGAGACAAGAACCCTATGTTCGTTGTCAGATAAGACAAGTCCAGCACGTCGCTAAGGAAGAGCTGTCGTGTATTCATGTGGACTATACTGTGTTTCTTCTCGAGGCAGTCCCCGCAGCTGAAAGAGGGTCAGCCGGCTTGAAGATCAATGTTGGGCCACAGTGCCTGACGAGACTTGGAAACACATCATCCGGTGCAAGATCTACAATGGCGGGCATGGGGCACTTTTGGACCCTTGAGCTGCCGAAGTGTGTGCACGCCTCGACCTAGATTGACATCAAACGCATAAACACCATGCATAGTCAGCACCTCAGCAGACTCTTCACCATTACATAGATCACCAAACTCGTCATCAGGGGAAGCGCCGCGGATATCCTGAGCCTTGATCGGAGTGATCTTGACTTGCGGACCCTCCTCGGGAGTGGGCATTGCTTGCCCCATCCTGCTCCCCTGACTGCGACCTGGAGTGCGACCCGTACTGCGATCCGTACAGAAGGCTGTATGGTGAGCCGTTCCACTGCCCGTCCTGCCTTGGCGTCGGTGTGCGGTTTTGGTGTTCAGTGTTTGTTCCACTCAGCGTGGGTGCCGGCGTTGAAAATACTCCAGAACCAGGGACATGGCGTCCGGTGATGGCGTACTGTGATGTGTTCTGGGCATCGTTGTGAGATCCAGGGGTATCGCCGTCAGAGAGGGATTGAGAAGGGTAAGTCTGCGGGACAATTCCCGTCCCGACGGGCAAGGGCATGGGTGCCGGACCAAGCCAGCTGAAGGATCTTGGTTCGAATGTGCGATGAGCAAGCTGTTGTACTCGCGGGTGATTCTCTCTCAGAGTGTCCGTCAGATTACGGACCGTATCCCATGCATTCCTCACGATCTGACGGGATCTAGCCAGATGCTCTATGTTAACCGTGCGTATGATCGAGGGCGATCATTTTGTAAGGTGGGGGAGATTGTCAGAGTCGAGCCTCTGACCGGCGACCTCCGACTACCTACGGCGAGTTCCGAGTAAAGGCGGCAAAGGCCGACGATGCCCTGCAGCGAACCCTGAAGGTGGAATCTTCCGGAAGCAACGAAGGACGACGGTCAGCGAGGTGTGATGTAATGATCGGCAAAGGATGACTAAGCCTGGAGGTGGAGGGCTAGGAGCAAGAACGTCAAGGAACCTGCTGGAAAGAGTAGGAAGTTAGGCAGAAGACGAGACAAGGGACAGGACGGACATATAAGAAGGAAGGCGGCAGCGAGAGAGGGTTCCTTGGCGATTCTCGATTGAAGTCTCATACGTAGTAACTCTCTGCATACGTTAGACGACCTTATCCCTCGATAGCCGGCCGCAAGAAGCTCTCGGCTATCTTACGAAGAAGTCATCGATCAGCGCCTTAGTGTCAGAGTCGTGCGGCGACCCTATCCCGATTTGCCCTAGTCTAGGCTAGCTTCTTTGATGCTGTGATCAGGTACGCTCTAACCACAGGGATGTCCTCGACGTTCTTTGTCCAGCGACTGTTTCAGGCCCGTCGCACTCCCACTTAGCTGTACTTAAGCTACCTTCGTGGGGCTAAGGCGCTGATCGATGACTTCTTCGTATGATAGCCGAGAGCTTCTTGCGGCCGGCTATCGAGGGATAAGGTCGTCTAACGTATGCAGAGAGTTACTACGTATGAGACTTCAATCGAGAATCGCCAAGGAACCCTCTCTCACTGCCACCTTCCTTCTTATATGTCCGTCCGCTCCCTCGTCTCGACTTCTGCCTAGCTTCCTCCTCTTTCCAGCAGGTTCCCCAACATTCTTGCTCCTAGCCCTCCACCTCCAGGCTTAGTCATCCTTTGCCGATCATTACATCACACCTCGCTGACCGTCGTCCTTCGTTGCTTCCGGAAGATTCCACCTTCAGGGTTCGCTGCAGGGCATCGTCGGCCTTTGCCGCCTTTACTCGGAACTCGCCGTAGGTAGTCGGAGGTCGCCGGTCAGAGGCTCGACTCTGACACTTAGCCCCACGAAGGTAGCTTAAGTACAGCTAAGTGGGAGTGCAACGGGCCTGGAACAGTCGCTCAACAAAGAACGTCGAGGGCATCCCTGTGGTTAGAGCGTACCTGATCACAGCATCAAAGAAGCTAGCCTAGACTAGGGCAAATCGGGATAGGGTCGCCGCACGACTCTGACAACCTGCTGGAAAGAGGAGGAAGTTAGGAAGAAGTCGAGACGAGGGAGCGGACGGACATATAAGAGGGAAGGTGGCAGTGAGAGAGGGCTCCTTGGCAATTCTCGATTGAAGTCTCATACGTAGTAACTCTCTGCATACGTTAGACGACCTTATCCCTTGGTAGCCGGCCGCAAGAAGCTCTCGGCTATCATACGACAAAGTCATCGATCAGCGCCTTAGCCCCACGAAGGTAGCTTAAGTACAGCTAAGTGGGAGTGCGACGGGCCTGAAACAGTCGCTCGACAAAGAACGTCGAGGACATCCCTGTGGTTAGAGCGTACCTGATCACAGCATCGAAGAAGCTAGCCTAGACTAGGGCAAATCGGGATAGGGTCGCCGCACGACTCTGACACTGTGTAGGCCTGTTTATCGGCAAGACGGAGTGATCGCTCACGATAAACGTGTAAATGTTTAGTACTGTATGCACTATTGCCGGAAAGGTTTTGACTTCGAGCATACCAGCACTGAGCTCTGTGACTGACCCTCGCCGGAGCCATTGGTCCTCAAGTACTTTGTTCTGACACTTGACAGAAAACAACTGAGACACCACACCGCTTGGCAGACTAAGGGTTCTGCCTCAGACGCGCGTTCACGTCGTTATCCTCCTTTGAAGCCACCTTGGACCCAATGGGAGAGATGAGAGGCACGAGGGCTGAAGGAGAAGTACGATGCAGGACGTTTATAGCGCATTCTGGCCATTGTCTCTGTTTCATTTGCAGACCATTGCATTCGCTCCTTACTCTCGATCTCAAAGACATACATCCTTCACCCAGCTCAAGCGTCATCATCTCTCCCATAAGCTTGTCCATCTCCGTTCCTGCGACTTCACCAATCGGAACTTCCGGTCTACTCTCCCACCTCAGCCGACTGGTTAGCGGATTGCCTTGCCGCCTCTTCCCTCCGGTCTCGGAGTTCTGAGGACGAGCGTATCTTCCACCTTCCCCGACTTCCCCAACTTCCCCCTGTACTCCCCATTGAAGCGTACAGCCCCCATCCCGGTCCATCGATTTCGAGGGGAAGCAATGTATCACATCCAGCAGCAGTACCCCTCGTATCGTCAGCCAAGTCCGGGTTGGAACCTGGAGCAGGCTTTTCCCACTGGAAGAATTCTGCATCCGTATCAGCCAGATCGGTCTCGCCAGACTCGGCAGCCTTGTCCCACTTGTTTCGAGTGGGCGGGGAACTGGATTGAAAAGTGTGACGGGTAGTTTGGGATGCTGGTGATGCTACCTGCATGGATCCGCAGTCGCTTTGGTGATCGCTTTCTTTGATGGTGATCTTGTCCTCCTCCTCCTCCACCTCAAGACCTCTGGCCTGTGCGCAACGAGTGAGAACTTCGCGGCATACCTTCTTTTGAACGGATGGCTCGATGACCCAGCAGAGTGGCTCCTGCAGCCATGCATCGTTCTCTTGCCCTGCTTCCATGAACGCTGCCCTGAGTTTCTTTTGGGTGCTCGGCGCCAGTCTGCGCTGGAAAGAGCTCTTTTCAACTTTGGGTATGAATTCCCCGTGTCTCAGAGGTCCAAAAGGGTATGCTGGGCCAACTGGGGTGAAATCGAATGTAACGGTTACGCTGTCTCTCGCGCAGAAGGATTCGAGGAACAGGCTGCGATAAGGAAGCGTCATTGTATACGGGGTGGTGTTCATGTCGGTTCAAAGCGAAAGACTCAACGTGGAGTTTAATAGCAAAGTCAGCTCGTGTGAAGGGGGTAGTCGGAGGGAGGCGACAACGCTTTCTGTGAAGTCTCAAAGGAGCCTCAGGTGTTTTGGTCACCTCTTTCTGCCGACATATGTGTTACAGGATCGGATCCTAGGGGGGGCACCTTGCAAGGAGTGATGCATGGCGCCTTGACTGTTTCATGTGTACTGGGACCCCAAAGGAAGGGTACTCCACCATTCACCGATTGCCGTTCCGGGAAGGGTGCTGACTGTCGATATCCCTTGCATAGCCACATCACACATCGTATCATAGCAATCTAGAGTGCTAAAGGGGCCAACAGACAAGCAAACAAAGACGCTAAGGAACCTCAGTGATACCCAATGGACCGCTCGGCAGAACGGGAGGCTGACCCTGGTTGGCCCGCACACAGATCGGGGGCTCTCGATGGTGATCGAGTTTCAGGATACCCCGAGCGCGAAAGGTGAGGTCGGAACATCCTTTGGCAATGATTACCACCTTGCACGCCATTTTACTCGTATACCGACCTTCCCCCCAATGGAATAGCATAGAAACCCGCACCGGTCTGCTGTGCCATCGTTCGCCACCGGCTAGGCCGCTCACCTCTCCTCGCGAGGACGAGTCTGCGAACGTTCCGACAATGCATCTTTCTCTCAAACGGGCCGACATGCTCTGAAACAACGATGCATGCCTGTGACCCCCTGTAAGATCACTCTCTCAGAGTCCCAAGAACTCTGCCCCAGGCAGACGCGTCGTTGGTCTGCAGGTTTCGGAGCCTTCCTACCTTTTCGAGCTTCTCCCTGAGCTCGCTTAACAATGCGAGGTCGCTCAATGGGGTGTAGTCAATCGCATATCGACCGCCGGATGTATCGCTCGGGGTTCCCGCAACCTTCATCCTTCTGTCATGCATCTCCTTCAGGTCATTCGAGGAATCTCGGATCTCGGAATACGCCCGCATAGTGTTTTCCAACGTGACCTGCGATGAGCCCCCCTTGCTAAGAAACTGACTGGCTTTTGACAGGGCATTGCTCTTCGAAAGCAAAGAGCTCGGTGGGATCCACTCCTGGATGGTGATCCCTTCCACACCCGCCTCTTTGACATGATGAGCGATAATGTCCAGGCCGGCTCGGACCATGCAAGCCCTATCGGTCTCATAAGCGATCTTCACGCCATCACTGATAGCCTTTCTTGCCTGTATCACCCGGATTTCGCTAGCCTGGCAAGGTCATCGTTGATGGATTGCAAGAGCCCGGAGAAAAAGGATCCATCGCTGGTGTCCCCAGTACTTGTGACCTTCATGCCACGGAACGACTTTGCCCATCGGGTATCCAGTGCGCTTCGGTGTACCCACACTTGTAGGTCGATCGTGTGTCTTTGTGTCGTACTCTGAATTGGTCTTGTGTGGCTCATGGTAATTGCGCTTGGCAGAAAGTGAACATTGTATGGCATTCTCTCTAGGGAACGGGCTTGTCGATCTCCATGACAACCAGAAGAGGGCCGCGAAGCGAGGATCACAGGCCATCCTTTCCGTCTGTTTCAAAGGATAGGGAGTGATTGCTAATCTGAATGATTCTAGTGCTTTCCTTAGATACTTGTCGCGTCTTCAGCCGATGTGAAAGTCGCGGATACGATGCGACAGACTTGTACTCAAGGATACAGCCGTTCGGGATACATCTCCCTGTGTGACAGCTCGGAGCTATGATCAACCGCGCTCGGTTCGACACCAGGCCCGTCCATCAATCCGGCGCCATGACCGACACGGCTGGCTAGTGCGTTGCATGGAGTACAAAATGCAAACATGATTGAAACGGTCCGCCCGGTTACTTGACAACAGGAGCACGCTCCGACGAGCCCACGCCTGCAGCTTCCGCTTCTTCCCTCCCAGCATCTTCCAGTGCCCCTTCGACCTTCTTGGAGATGCTATTCTCTGCCTCAACATGCGCAGGATCATGAGCCGTAGCGTCGCTTGTTGTCGCCGAGGGTCGCCTGCTGTCGGGAGCATCACCGGGGGTGGAAGAGTCATGTCGACTGTCCTTCTTGCTCTTCTTACTATCGACCCAAGCCTTTGCCTCGGCCTTTTTCGCGGCATCGTCTTCGCGCTTGAGCGAGACTCGCTTGATGAAGAAGACGGTGAGGAGTAGGCATATGGCCGAGCATGGGATGAGGAAGTAGAAGCAAGAGCGGATGGCGTGAGCTGAATTGTCAGTGTCTGGACGTCCCCGTAGCCCGTCACACCCACCATATGCTCTAGTTACTTCAAGTCGCTGTGCCTGGGTGAGACCGAGATCGCTCGTCGCCGTCGGATCGGACAAGATCAAATCCACCTGATCATCCGACAATCCAGCCTGGCGGATCCTCGTACGCGAGATATTGTTGACAATGGTTGAACAAATCGTCAACGCCAGCGTGCCTCCAAGCATACGCAGAAAGTTTCGGAATCCAGTCGCTGTCGCCATCTCCTTCCGCTCCACACTCGCCTGGATAGCCACCAGACTGGTCTGGAACGTCTGGCCAGCTCCGACACCATAGATGATTTGGAAGCCTACGATCTCGCCTAGCGATGTATCTTCTGTGAACGTCGAGAGGAGTCCACAGCCGACTGTCCAGATTGCGAAGCCAAAGACGAGATTCCACCAATAGTCTCCGGTCTTCGATACGAGCAGACCAGAGCTGAACGACGTGACGGTCTGAACGCACACCAGAGGAAGGATGAGGACACCGGATCGGATAGGTGATGCTCCACGGACGATCTGGAAGTATGTGGGGAGGTAGTAGAGCGTGGAGTAGAAGATCATTCCGGAGAACAACGTGGCCGCCATGCCCGCTGCGACTGTACTGTTCCGGAAGATCCGTAATGGGACTAACGGCAACGCGACCAGTTTCCATTCGACCAACAGGAACACGCCGAGCAGGGCGAGGCCGATGATGAGCGGCGCGAGTACCGCCGCAGACGCCCAGGGGTACTCGTTGCCTGCCCAGGATAGCCCGAGCAACACCAACACGGCCCATGTGATGGTCAACACCGAACCGTACCAGTCGATGGCTTTGAGCTTGCCCACGATTCCTCCCTTGACCCGTCGGAGAGGCAAGAGAACGATGATAACAAGGAGCGAGAGAGCTGAGAGGGGCAGGTTGATCCAAAAGCACCATCTCCAACTGGCCTTTTGGGTGAATAGACCTCCGAGAATCGGTCCGAGGGAGTTGGCAAGAGCGACAAAGGCACCCAGAATGCCTTGGTACTTGCCGCGCTCTTTCAGGGTCACAACGTCCGAGACTGATATTAGCGCTGTAGCAGGTACAAGAGCGGATCGACGCACCGATGATCATGGACAGAGTGAGGATGCCCCCGCCTCCTATACCTTGTATGGCACGGAAAACGATGAGCTGGATCATAGACTGGGATGAGCATGTGCAGAGGGGATCGAATGAGGAGCTCATACCTGAGCGACGGCGCAGAGCAAAGAGCCAATGAAGAAGATGACCAATGCGGCGATCAGAACGAATTTGCGGCCAAAGATATCAGACAGCCTTCCGTAGATGGGTTGGAGAGACTTGGTGGTCAGTCAAAATGCTGCCAAAAGTCGACGAGGCTTACTGTAGATGTTAACAGGTACGCCGTTCCGACCCATGGTGCGATATCTGCTCGGTTGAACACTCGTCCAAGCGTAGGCAAGGCGGTAGTGACGCTGTTGTCAGCGGATACATAGATATCTCGTGAATGTACCCACATGGTCTGATCGAGGAGACTGCAGAAAATAGCGCAGGTCAAGCCGACAAAAACAAAGACGACTTGTCTGGCCGGTAACAGGTTTGTCTGATCTTGCAGCACAATCTCCTTCTTCCCTCCATGTAGACCAGTCTTGCTCTCTTCATGCTCCTCGGTCCTCGTCTCCTCCTCCTGATGCGTGTTCAACCTGCCGTCTCCACCGGTCCCGTTGTCGGTATGGTCCTCCTCTTGGCCACCCGTCTCGTGTGTCGCCATCCGGCGTAATGACGTCTGCGCATGGACCGACGTGCTGGTGAGGGTCCTCTGGAGTTTCGGCTGCGTTTGTATCAATGGCCCAGCTGAGACGTCTGGCGGTTGCGATTCCTGGTACAAGGGAACAGGATCACTTGTATTCGTCGGGCTTGCAGTCCCCCGCTGGAGTCGATCGTGTGACGCCGGACTAACCGGATCGACGGGCGTGAGGTGATTAGAGCCAGTCATCACACCACGACAATGGTCTCATTCACGAGACATATGACGATTGATTCACACAGAAGAAACGATGGATGATGGTCAAACGAAACTATCGCGCCAAACCCCTTGCTTTATCTTCGACTATGGTCGTGCTATATTCGTTTGACCATGCGCAGAAGGGCAGATAGCGGGCGTCTAGGTCGACGATGAGGTTTTTTGGGCTAATGGCGACAGACCCCCCACCTCGCCCCCCACCCTGTGGTATCGGACATGTCCGATGACATCCCTCGCCTCCCATCGGCATACCTCCGAAACGAGCACCTCGTCCTCCCTTATCTTCACCGAATCGTCTAGACATTCCATGCTGTCGGCTTCCTTTGCCACACAGCCCCTTTATTGCGGGGAGAAGCTGGACGTGTTACAGTATCACCATTGATTATCAGTGATCAATCGCGAAACACGGGGTCGAGATTCGAGGTCTCAAACCCAGCTACATCCTTTGATCCATGCAGCGTCTCCAAGACCGCCTGTCTCCTCGCGACGGGTATAAAGGGCCCAGTCGAGAGCCCTTTTCTCGAATTCCGCTCCTCTCTATGACTTTCATACCACAACCATGACGACGAATCTAACCTCTCCGACGCAATCCCAGGTGTTCTCTGACGATTCCAAGCAAGCTACGCCCGTCGTTCCCATCCCTCAAACCTTGGCTTACTCAACCACAGGTTATCAAGGACAGACTACCACTCCGCTCAGCCTGACAACCCTTCCACCCCCGACAACCCCGCCGAAGTCCGCCGCCAAGGATTGTTGTTGTCTCCCTCTCACCGCGCTTTTGAGGCGACTCAACCCTGAACACGGAAGCGGTTCAAGCAGTCATGAAAGAAAAAGGAGCAAATGTGGATATTTCTTCGACTGAAACTGAGCCGGGTCAAAGACCAGTCTCATGGGGATGGGAGGCAGACGAAAGTCTGGGATCATGGGTGAACAATGGGACGGGGAGTACAGGGAAACCGTCTGATGAGAAAACGAGTCTGCAAGAAGCGAAGAAGTCGAACTCAGCAAGCGGCATGGGCGGGAATTCACCTCGTTGGTCAAGTTCAAGCGAGGTGGAGAGACAAATGCAGGAACAAGAAGACTTGCTGCCGCCTGTTCCTGTTCGGAGCTGGCCGAAATGACATGTGCATTGACTTTTGATACAAAAGAGCCCAACTATTCATCATCAGAATCCTCATCAGCCTCGGCGAGCCACTGATTAATCAGCACGCGACTTGCGGATCCATACCCCGAGACATACCTTGAGGAAAGCATCCGCGCTCTTCCTGACTTTCTTGCTCTTCTCCTTGTCGACGTACTTCTTGGACACGTGCGTTCCCCACTGAGTCACGACGTCCTCGTCCAAGAGGTCAGCCTGGTACAGAGCCATGAGCGTCTTGGAGGTGATGCCCGCGGCGAGGAGTTCGTCCGAGTTGGGCGAGAGCGCGAGGAGACGCTCGAGACCTCCGAGGAGGGACTTTTGGTGTTTCTCTCCAGTCACGAGCTATTGTATCAGCCTAAGTGTTTGGCAACAGCGGATACTCACAGCTTGGAGGAGGGAAGCACGAGCGGTGACTTCCTTGTCGACCTTGTCGGTGAAGAGGTGGTGACCGATCTCAATGAGGACCTTGTGCTTGCCGGCGATATCGAGAGACTTGATCTGGTTGATGATGTCGGCGTCGGAAGCGTCCTTGTTGTCCTCGAGCCAAGCGCCGAGGGTGGCGTAGGGCGAGTCCTCGTCCTCCTCCTCCTCGTCTCCACCGTTGACTTCCAGCTTGGACAGCTTCTTCGAGACCTCCTCAGCGGCGTCCGGGTTGTCGAGGACGGGGTCCGATCGGCCGAGAATCGCGTCAATCTCGGTACCCTTGGTGGGGACACCCTGGTCTCCGGGGGGCGTCTCATCTTCCGCCTCGCCGTCAATCTCCTCCTTGTCGAACACCATGGGTCCTCCGGTGTTCGCCTCGGCGGTCATTCCAGAAGACTTCTTGCCCTTCTTGCCCTTTTCCTTCTTCTGGGGCGGGTTCTTGAGGATGAACGAGACGAGCTTGTGGCGCATGTCCATCTGGGTGTTGGCACCGCAGGCCTTGCAGTCCCGAATCATGTCCTCGTGGCCCGACTTGCCCTTGATGATGATCTCCGTCTCGGGGTTCTTGCACGAAGGGCAAAGAACAAACTTGTCGATGAAAGCATCGAGCAGCTCACGGAGTCGGTCGGCCTGGTGAGCGCCGTTGACGATGTATCGGTCACCGATGATGGTCGTCTGCGCGCCGAGCTCGAATCCAAAGAACTTGGTGGGATCTGTGGCGTTAGCGCAGCTGTAAGAATAGCATAGATGGATATGCTCACAAGTTGCGGGCCTGTTCAGGGCTCGGGCAACGTCATCCATGTTGGGGATGACCGTCTTGATACCGTTTCCTCGACCTTCGATCTTGGTCTGCAAGACGGGCATCTTGTATCGCTACGATGAGCACCTGTGGCGCTTGCAATGAAGAGACGTTGTGGGCATATACATACGTAAAACTTGTCGTCGACATCTCGACGGATATTGACAGTAGCCATGTTGTTCAGTGGGTGGGGTGGTATTTAACCCTGTTTGTCAGCGTGTGATCACCTATTGCAGCCCTGATCTGGCCGACAGACACAACAAAAAGGATCCCACACGCACAGTTAACAAGTAGGGGGACTGAAGGGTATGATTTTGGGAGTGGTCGTTGCGATCGGTGGTTTGAAAGGCATGAACAAGCCCTATGCCTGCTTTGTCAGCCCGGTCAGCCGAGTGATTCATGGAGCTCACTATTCCTTCGATTCGTTTGGATACTCCGATGGGAGCGATGTATACGTATGGAAGGGTGAGAGGGGGTTGAGGACTGGATCTTGTCTGCGGGAGCCGGTGGCTCGACGTGGGTACGATGATGTGGTGAGATGTAAACGTCCGACGCAGTGATGAGCGGGGAGATGAGAGGCACTTGGAAGATCGAGTCTTGAGGCTTAAGCTGGGACTGATGAAGCGGGGCAGGAGCGATGGGTGGTCGCTGAAAGTATGGGTGAGGGTCAAGTCGGAGAGCGGAGTGCCGACGACGAAGGAGGGAGGTAAAATCGACAAAGGGTGATTCAGCATTGAGACTGAAAATAAGGGCGAAGTGGCAAAAATGAGACTGAAGTCCTGTTCACCTCGACCCAGGTGGCAAGACTCCCCCTAACACTTCCAATTATGCTGGCTGCATTCTGTATTTCTATTTCTACATGTATCACGCTCATCGTCAGCGTTGTCCAGCAACGCGTCGTTCAGGCGGTACCAATCACGGTCGCCTTGCTACAGGAGCCGAGGTCATCTCAATCGTCTCTCCCGGCATCCCATGAGGAACTCGGTTTCGCAGCGGTCCGGTCGGAGGACCAACACTAACAGCGGATGCTGGCGTCATCATACCGCTGTCTGGGCCGGGTGTGCCTGGTCGACTTCCGTTCGCGAGATCATAGTCTTCGTTCCAGATGTCTGCACAATGAGCTCCAGTCATATCTCGTCAGAAGCGAGGCAAGTAAGCCGAAAAGAGGATCGCAGAACGTACCTTGGGAGGTGTCGTTCACCACTTCGCGTCGGTCAGTCAAGAGCGCAGCGGTCGCGGTAGCTGTGGCGAAGGTAGGAGGTGGCGATTCGGGCTTCGATTGAGCGGCAGCGGTGGCGGCGGCGTTGACCTCTTCCCACGGAACCACTGGAGTCATCAGCGAATGATCTCACTCTCCCGTCTGCAGATCCACTCACAGGTGTACTTGGTAGGCTCCGCCGGGTCAGGGTCAGGGTTGCCCGCACCAGCCGGTCCGTAGATCTTAAGATCGGCAAGACTGGTCTCAGCATGTGACTCTTGAGCTACATCCACAGACTCACGCCATCTTCAGAGCACAGACCCATTTGTTCCTTCGCATCACCTTCAGGGCTCCCTGCTGCCAGTTTGACTTGTACTTGATATCCGCCTTGAGGACCATCTTTCCTTGCCCCGGGATATCGTCAACAACAACGTCGAAAATCGGGAGGAAGTCTCGGTGGTTCTCCTTGCAGAACTTGATCATCTTGGTACGCAGAGCTTGCAATGCCTCAAACCCAGTATCGAAAGCTACTTCGAAAGTGAAGGTCTCAGCGGTAGGACCGGATCGGCGGACTGTTATCAGCGTGGAGGCCGTATGCATCAAGAAATATCACTCACTATTCTCGATCACTTTCGTAGCGAGAATGTTGTGCCCAATCCAGACAAACTTGCCATCCCACCTCTTGAAGTTGGAGCTGAGGAGTTGCATCTTAGCGACCGTGTATTCTTGCGTGTCGATGACCACGCGGTCCCCGACGTCGTAAGGGTGCTTCACAAAGAGGAAGATGCCTAACCAGTCAGCACGAGGCGCATCACCATGATATCGCCAACTCACAAGCAAGAAGGATTTCCTGCATGGTCGAACCAATGAGCCAAGACAGACCGAGCACGAAGGTACCGGCAGAAGTGACGAGCGTGGTGAGCTTCGTCGTGACCATTGCGGCGAGGATAAGGATGACGATCAGAGCGACGATGACCATGAAGATGTCGTCCAGTCGACGGACCGCTCCGTCCAAGTCTCGCATCGAAGCTTCGAGGCTGAGCCTTTCTCGGTGCATGATCAGAATAGCGGCTTCAATCTCATCTCGGGAAGCGTCACCATTTCCGTCAATATCGAACACGGCAAACGCAGCCTCCGCGGTCTCGAGGTTTGGGAAGAATTTGGCGATATCCTCAAGCACGAGATGCGCGGCGCCGGGTTGACGGAAGGAGTAGAACAGTCGACGAGCGAGGGCTTTGCTCTTGTTGGCAGAAGTGAGGGCAGCGGTGACCTTGTTGGAAGGCGAGTTGGTCTGGAGGACCGATTGACCCGCCATCTCACTAGCGACGTTTCCGAGAGCAGTAGTGGTCGTCTGCGCCGCCTCCCGCAATCCTCGTAGGGCTTTTCGGAGCGCACGCTTAGGGATCTGACTAGGGCGTGTTTTGCTCGAAGCGTCATCGCGAAGAGTGTCAGTCCGACCGGGGATCTGTCTTTAGCCAGGTGATTTACTGGTTTTCCCGGATCACTCACGTCGTGCGAGTTGATGTACAGGGCGGTAAGGCATCGGACGTTGAACTTTTGCTCCTGCAGTCGGTCCTCGTAGGAGTCTCGGTGGAATTGGAAGCTGTCGTGAGATTTTGTCTTGGAGAGAGTACGAGACGGCTTACGCGATGAGTTGGATGATGAGCTTCTCAATGCCAAGGACGATCGAGCACAGGAAGATACCGAAGAGGATGTTGACCATTGTCGAAAGGTCAGTCCTAGACCTCGGCGTGGCACCGGCGGAGTCTGTCGCAGCCCCGGAGTAATGGTTGATGACAACGGGGGTGAATGAGACCCAGATTACCAGAGTCCAGACTACCAGCTTGGCATAGCGACCCAGCTTGCCAACGACATCGGTGTAGGCCTTTGCGCTGGGTACCAGGGATCCAACAATGTTGCGCCAGAGAGTCGGGAGGATCATGAAGGCCGCCGTAGCCGCCCAGAAGCCGACCCAGAGTACGGTAAGCCAGATCGACCACCAGATCTATCAGTCAGCGTTTATTGTGAAACCAGCGCTGAGGTGACTAACCAGCTTGACATCCCAAACCTTAGCGTTGCGGGTAGCGGTGACACCGAGGATACCGGGGATCCAGAGGAGAGCGAGAATGGGGATGATGTACATAGCCCATCGCACGACGATACCGCGGTTTAGCAGCCAGTAGTACAGCCGCGAGGCCTTTTCGTTAGTTTCTGGACACGTACGTGTTGGTCGCGCATACCTTTGTGGTGCCGACATCACCCTCGGCGAATCGCAACGTGTCCACATTCGCGTTCTTCGGGTTGAAGTCCTCCCATTCCGCGCGTTCTCCCAGCAAGTCCCAGCTGCTCCCTCTGGCTGCTCGAGGTCTCTTGCCTGATTTCTCACTCATCTGCCCTCCATTCTCCAAGCTGGTCTGAGAGTGCATGGGAAGGAAAGACCAGTGCTTCTTCTTGCTTGCCGAGCCAGTCGGCGTGTTCGCTCCGGAAGCATAAGGGGAAGGGGAAGCGCGGTCGGCGCTTTCGTCTCGCAGTGGGACCGAGGTGAAGGTCTGCGGAGGGTAGTGTACGTGTCCGCCAGGAGGTGGGGTTGCCGACGCGGACTGCGGGGATGTGTAAGGGTCGTTATAAACTAGTCTGTCAGTGGTCATTCGATTGAAACCGTCGCAATCCTCACCATGAGGTTGTGGAGAGTGGAGAGGGGTGTGCGAGTTTGACCTGTGCATCGCGTGTTCGTCGTAGCCTTCCTCGCCGGCCGCATCGAGCGACTGGTCTCTGCTCGTCAGTATGAAGCTCATCAAGCATGTGGATCGTGGGTTCGAGAAGACACGCACCGTATATGGGATGGCTGGGTGCCTAGGTAGCTCCTGTCGTAGGTTGCAGTACCTCCAGTAATGGGATGGCTCTGCGGTACGATGAGCCACGGATGGTGGAAGGTGGAGCGGGTGACGCGGGGATGCTACGTACAAGATAATCCTGCCTCCTGACTTTATCGTCGCCTTGCATGATAGGCTATGCGTCGGGCGTGTGTGGTCGTGAGAGAGAAAAGTGAGCGTAAGTGATATCGTCTAGTAGGTGCAGAGTACAATAAAAATGAGAAGTGATTAGCAAGGGGGGATAGTCGGTCTGTCGTCGATGACACTTTTCAACCCAGAGGTGAAACAAGCCTGCTGCTCATCACACGAGGTGAAAGGGGGGGTTTCCAATCGGGGGAGATTTGATCCCGTCGCTATTTTGTTGACGTCGCAAGTATGTTGGAGGGTTGTGAGAGGAGAGGGAGGAGGGAGGGGAGGGGGAGAGAGTTTCACCGGTCCTTGCCTAATACTAAGTTTGCCCCCTGTATAACCGACCCTCCCTTGCAGTCCCCCCGCCCCCCCGATTCGCATATTCAGGGCAGATCCCGTATGACGTTCCTTAGCGCGATCATCTCTCCCCTAACCCCTCGGTCACTATTCTACATCCCCCGCAGATGCCGCAGACCTCGAGATGATACACCGCCTTTTTTTTAAGCGCCTTGGGGTCTACGCCTTATGCAAACCAAACCCCCTCCGTCTCTTGCATCTATGCGATCAGGTACTGCTAACCCTCTAACCCTCCTCTCAAAGTCCAGACCCATCCTCCTCGAATATCTCGTCAAGATCAGCATTCACGATGCAGGTCCAGTCGATCCCACGACAGCAAAACACGACCTCTTTTCCGCACCGCGCTACATAACCTTGTTTCCACAGCTGTTTCAGGGTTTGACCTGTAACCGGTCCAACCCCATCGGGTCTTTCAGGGCTGTTTGGGATAATCTGGAAGAGAACTCTGCTCAAAATTCGTTTCACCTTGGCTCTCATTCAAACACATCAGACTCAATCGTTTTCCGAAATCCAGGTGACAGCGAGGACGTCAGCGGGTCGCAACAGGCGAGGGACAAGCGGCACCCGCCAGCACGGCAGGAGGAGCCCGAGAGGTCTCAATGTCATTTACAATGCATGTCACATTACGACGCTTCGATACTCATGCTCAAGAATGCTTTGGCGGTCGCTTCTCCATACCACTCTTGAAGAGGCGTCTGAGATTGTGCCAACTGTGCCAGGGCCTGACTCGGGGTCGACGTGGTGCAACAGAGCTTTCACCATCGGACGACCATCTCGACAATGGTTGGTTTGGGTCATTCGCGTTGTCGGAGTGATAGAGTGGTCTGAATCCGGGTGTAGTGCTAGAAGCGGTCGGCGTTCCCGGAGGCATAAGAGTTTCTGACGCAGATAGCACTATCAGAGATGACTTTGATGGCTGCATCTCCGAGGAAGAGTAACGGTGAACCCCGGACGACTGGCCAGATCCCGCCGGGATCACACCGGGAAGAGCTTCAGAAGATGCACTGCGACGTATGGGATCGTTTCTGCGCCCTCTTGAGTCTTCCGGGTCCCCTTTCGCCTCCTGGTCACGTTGTAAAGGATGTTCCTTAATCTGAGTGGACGCTTGCCCGGACCAAGTAAGTACCGGTGGAGCTATTTGTGATGCGCTGCTGCCACTGCTCAATGGAGAAGGTGTACCCAAAAATCCGGGCCTGGAGCCTTGGAGGATCTGGAGCTCTTCGTCCAATTGAGAGATGTGTGTTGAGGGGTCATACCGCCCTGTTATCAGCGACAACACCCCCGGGCTCATTTGAGACCACGAGGTCCTTCGATGGATTCTGCCGGTCCCATCGTCGCCCCTTTTGAGCACTCTGTGAATAGGCATCAGGTTTATTGACCTACCAGATAGATCACCCATGCTCAGTGACCTCGGACGTAGCTGAGGGGTCTGTGAATGCCAGGAGCCAGGCTGGGCGGATCTAGGCTCCTCGTCGTCAGAAGAACTCCCTGCTGTTAGAAGCATCCAGCGAAGTCCGACTCACCCGACTCATACACAGATTTTGAGGGGAGTGTTGGAGAGTCGGGACAAGGGTCTGAGTTTTCTGAGTGGGAATTCATTCTGGAAGTGTAGTAGTGTACGATAGCTGGCGTGTTCAATGATCTGAGATATACGTGTCAATTGGTGTTGAACGAGAGGCAGGAAGTTGGGGTCGGGTTGGGGTAGCCGTTATATATGTATGCGGCGATTGCAGTCTTGAGGCGGAGATCATTCGTTCGCATGGGAAGCACACCCATCATGCAACCGGTAGGTGGGCTGATCTTTTCGGAAGAGCAGCTTTCCGTTCAACAAAACTTCGATATTGTGCGTGTCAAACATTCACTCGCTCCGTGAAACCCGATCGGACAGATTCCCAAAGACCGATCGCACTTCAGGGGGTTATCAGACCTCTCTCTCCGCCAATGTTAACGGGATTCCCTCAAAGGACGTTCGATCGATTGCGATATTCGTGGTTTTACCGGGGTTTCAAACGGACCCCGACGATGGCGTCTTATGTCGTGACGACCATCAGTGGTGAAGCGCCCTTTCAGATAGGTTCATCAATCGGCCTTATCGGACTCGATCACACCCCCAACCTTTCATGGTCGGCAGATAACGACAGGGGCGCGCTTGCGCGGGCGGGCTCGGTTGGCGGGGCTACGGGCGGAGAGAGCGGATCGCCCGGTGGCGGATACCGCTGGTTGCGAAAGACGCCAGGTCAACTGTATAGCCCAGAGAGGGCCAGTTACGGCCATGCCTTTCCACCCGGTAGCGAAAAAAAAAAAGAAAACACGGAATAGCGGGGCGAGTAAGAGGAAAATAGGGTACAGTACATTAGAGCTATCTGGGCTAAAATACTCGTTGAGATGAAGCCCCTGGTCGTTCTATCTGCAGAAGGAGAGTGTCATCCGTGTCCGATGTGCAAGGTCCCTTTCAGCCTGTAGGGGAAAAGACGGATTCTCACGAAGGTGCTGTTGGAGTGGGTGTGGCGTGGTTACTCACGCCGGGACGGCAGGGTCGAAAGAGAAGCAGAGAAGCGGGGTCATTGCAGAACAGGCAAGGGCGAAGAGGTAAGGTTAAACCGTT
This sequence comes from Papiliotrema laurentii, assembly GCA_031326905.1. Lineage (NCBI taxonomy): Eukaryota > Fungi > Basidiomycota > Tremellomycetes > Tremellales > Rhynchogastremaceae > Papiliotrema > Papiliotrema laurentii. The sequence goes on from JAODAN010000002.1 coordinate 1,919,341, forward strand.
TGGGCCTGCAGCGGAGCCGCACCAGTCACGAGCGACCTGAGAATAAGTTCAAGCTGTTTTCGGTGGGAAGACCCGAGATCTTGGTACGAGCCTACCATGTCGAAAGCTTGGCTCCGTCTTCACCGTCTTCGACGCGCGAACGAATTCAAACAGCTTTGAGGGTCATCGTCCTTGTCATTAGTCCCGCTTTCTTCATCGCGGACTTTTTTGAACCTACCGAAGACCAAACAAAACCCGATCTGGGTTCTTCCTGTCTGCCAGGGGCCGCATTTCGGTCCCTATTGACGGAAGAAGCATAAGTCCTTTTGTGATGCTTGGACTGCAGGCTTTGGTCGTTGCTGACGCCAACCGCAATTTCGACGGTCTTGGCTCCTTGGAAGGGGCAGGGGACATCTGTCCATGGGTTGATGCCCAATTATGAGCATTCGGGTGGTATGCGCCAAAGACATCGCTCCGCACTCGCATGGATCGCGAAGGAGCATTCCCTTGGCCACTACCGATCTTCGGCTTATCCGCTTCAGCGCTCAGACCGTGCGAGGGCAAGTGGAGGGAGGAAGCTGTCGAGGATCCCAACTTCCCAAGTTCGGCTTGTGCAGCCTCCCGCCTCCCTAGCAGGTGAACCAGCTGGATTGGGTGTCTGCGATTTTCTCCTCAGTTTGCTTCTGCTTCTTGGTGTCAGCAATCTGGTATGCGTCCAACAGTTCGCCTCGCTCACTTTGTCTGCTCTTACCTGAAGACATTGAAAATGGAGGAATTTCCCGTTCCCGACCTTCACGCCGCGTGGTGTGGCTCGGCTTCTGCGCTGTGTGACTGCTCGAATGTCATGATCCGGTCCTCTAGTCTTATAGTAGGATCGAGACACAAAGGGTTTGAGTTCGATATTAAGCCTTTTAGACGTCTACTCGAGTGGCCTACTACACTGAGTTCTGACATCGAGGTAGGTATCGACATGGTCCAGGTTTCTCGTGCCCTGAAATGCGTCTCGACGGGAGGTACTTATACTCAGCCTCCCAGTCGTCATCGTGGGTCTCCCAAATTCTCCGCTTGTCTGTGTTTGACCCACGTGCCCCCTAGCGGTTGAGGAAGGATTTTGTGAAAGGACGTGCCAGTTTGGTCGGACTTGTTGGAATACACGCCAGTTACCCCCAGAGATCGCCGGATGCGGCTCAGCAAGTCACAAGGGCACTCCGGATGCGGCAGAGAGCGTTCCGGATGCGGCAGAGGTCCCACCAGATGCGGAAGCCAAGACAATAAGCCAAGAGCGAGAACAATAAGCACCTTCGACACAGTGGCTGAGACACTGGCGGCGATTGCCGCCCAGAGGCTGGTGGCGTGGACAAAGATGGCGAACTCGACGGAATTGGTAGCGAAGACGAAGGTGACCATACGGTGCATGGGAGAACAATGGGAGCACGGTGAAGACAATAGGGACGCTCAGGCCAGCTGAGAGGTATATAACTGGCAAGGATAGAGCGATCCGAGATGTATCTATCAAGTAGTTCTTCCCCACTTCAGAAAGTCAACAGGACTCCGTTATCGATCGTCATCGGATTTCCATTTGCATCCTGGACCCCAGCCCCTGCCAGTCGGAACAAGAAGTGCCTTGCTTTGTCTTGATCCCGTGCTTCACGCTGCGACGCTGCCCAACTACGTCATCATGCCTGCCGGCAAGTGAATGACATTGCATCCTTATGAAGTCCGACAGCTGTCTCAAGTGCAGCCAGGCATGGTGACCTTGTCTGACCCCAGATCACCACCCTCCGAGAGATAACGTGGGGATCAAAGACTATGTCGTAGTAAAAGTGGTTCAATAACGTCAGCGCTAGCGTACAGCTGTTAAGTGGCGAAAGGCAGGGGTAAAGGTCATGAATGCGGTGAGCGGAGAATTGATCATCTGCGCTAGCACAGGGTAGGGGTTGAAATAGGATGCAGATCCACATTGTCGGATAGCCAGAGCGAGGATTGCAACCAGATGGCGTGCCTGCGCATCCGAGCGGTGTCTATGTATGACCTGCAATGTAACACAGGATATCGTACAGTGCAGACCGAGATAGGACCTCCTATGTATCACACTTATCGAGATGATCTTCGCCCACAATCCCTAACCTCGTCCGAAGCGCTACTTTCCTCGTGACTTTCTGAAGTGGGGGAAGGACTTGATCGATACATTGCAAATCGCTCTGTCTTCGCCAGTCATATACCTCTCAGCTGGTCCGAGGGGCCTTATTGTCCTCTGCTTTGCCCTCATTATATTCCATGCACCGTATTGTTCACTTTCGCCTTCGCTACCCAATTCGTCGAGTTTCGCCGTTGTTCTCGAAGCCACTACTGTAGCATTTGGGCGGCGGTTGCCCCCAGTGTTTCGGCCCCAGTGGCGGAGGTGCTTATTGGTCTCGTTTCAGACAGCCTGACTTGGCGTCCGCATCTGGTGTTTCCTCTACAGCATCCCGACTGCTCTCAGCCGCATCCGGAATGCACCTGTAACTTGCTGAGCCGCATCCGGAGCTTCCTGGCGGTGACTGGTGTGTGTTCCAACAGTACTCTCAGTGCACAAGCCGTCTGAAATCATGATGGTTTTATATCACTAGAATCGATGCATCCGAATTGTTCTCTAGCTCGTCGCTGTACATACGTACTATTCACGAGGGTGACCTCCCCCTCCCCTCAATCGTTTCCATCGCTTTCGTCGCCGGCCACCGGTCCATCGTTGGTGGTCATTCTCTTGGCTATCACATACTGTGACATGGCTTACCTCAGGGTTCTGAATCTGGGGGGGTTTTGGCCAGGGTCTGTGTCCGATACATCATCAATTTCAATATCTGTCAGTTCGTCCTCAAGGGGGGTCCGCGCTCTACCGCTCTTTGGACTACTAGGACCACTTGGGGGTTCTGGCTCTTCTGGGATACTGGGGAGGTGCGGCTCAGGTGGACCTGGGCGTTCCTTCTTCTCAGTGGTGCTAGGGAGAGGATAGCTCCCGAGGGGTTGCCACAGCACGCTTGATTCCATGCCCTGGGTCGCCGTCGATCGACTCGGAGCGGACCCAGGTTCATGGCCTTGATTGCAGGTCGAACCTGAATAGACGGATCTTGGCGAGCTCTCAAAGGCTTCGGAATCCCAGGGGGTTCCCCTGAATAGCCTCGGGTAGCTTCCCTCGATCCGAGCGATTTCCTGTCGGAGGCCGGTCTGATCGATGGATCCAAGTATCCAATGGCGAGCCGCTTCTTCGAGATCGCTGATACAAGCCTGTACCTCTTCGTCCGAAACAAAGCTTGAATTTGGACTTTTCTTCTCTACCGTCATACCGCCACCTCTCCCCGAGCTCCACGGCCTGCCGAGGGATGGGCTCCACCTAAAGTCATCCAAGGACACTTCGGACGAAGGGTAAGATGGGGCGGCGAGTGCTTTGACGCTGGAGGAGTTATGGAATGCAGGGTCTAACGCAGAATGAGGTCCGGAGACCGCAACGAACCGGCTTTGCGTCGGTGACTTTCTCCCTTGCGGTATCTGTGGCGTATCTAATTGCAGCGGGGGCGGTCGGCGACGTTTCTGAGGAGAAGGGTCCCAAACTTGGAGTAAGTACATTACAGATATCAGGCCGCCACACATCACTCACGGGGTGGCAGTTGCGTGCCATCTTTACCCAACGACTTGTCGCTCCAAGCTGACCCCACGATAACGCCCTCTTTGCCCGTTGGAGATAACTTGTCCCCGTCGTCGGCGGAGGATGCAGAGCGGCAGCTGCTTCCTGTGTCGTCACCCTCTGACTTCTCGAGCCATATATCACTGAGGGGATCGTAGTCTGTCATGTCGGCTAGGAACGTAGCAAGTCTGCGAAATGCTCAACAATGGCTCAGACTCTCGTTTGCGGAGAGGGTATTGTCAGGCAAAGTGTGGTGGCGGAAAAATTCAGTCGATCGAAGTTCTGTCCGTGGGTGAATCGCGAGAAACCCTGGGAGGCGCCTTTTTATACCCCTACGGGGAGCGTGAGACGCCCACGCTCTTGACTCTGTGTCCGCCTTCGGGGAGTTGTTGCGACTGATCTCCTGTAAATAAGAGGAGAAGCTGGATGTTGTCGTTCAGATTGTAATCAATCATGGGGTAATTGGGATTAATGACAACCGACCGAGAGTCCGCTCAAGGGAGAGCTCTCTGTGCAGGTTCCCACCCAGTTGGCAGATAAAGGAAAAGCACGTCTTCGGGGATATGGCACACCCGTATCGCCACGGCGAATAAAATGACCCACTCGCCTATCCAAGCGCCGACCCAATTTGCATCGGCCGAATCTGGCGATCCTGGCGATGATCCTTTCACCGCATTATCGTCGAGAACCCGAAACGCGTTCCAGGTGGCACCTTCCTTTCGTGACCCCTGCAGGAGTGATCACCGGGCTCATTCGGGTAGATTCCATCGGTTCCGAATGGGAGCCGAAGATGTTCGGAGCTTCATCCGACCCGGAGTTGGAACCACGGGTGGGACGTAGCAAGATAACAGCAGGAGCCCTTGCGTGCGCCTGCACTAGGAGGGCGCTTATCTGAAACGTGTTGAGCACTAGTTGACGGAGCTCAATGGCTCCCGGAAGTGGTATCCAAGGAGCGTAGAACATACGAGATAACATCGCGACACGGGTGGATTTCGCTAGGCACATTGGCTGTGGTATCATGGACACGTTCCCTACCCCTCGTCTCTTGCCTCATTTTGTAGAGGTAGATAGGGCGGCTCATTTCTCCGGGTTAGTCAATCTGGTCTGCGACGACGAGTTGTAGTGCAAGACTTGGAGACTGCCCTTGGGAGATGAAGGGCCTTTGTCGGTATCGGCCGCTTCGGATTCAGCCGCTTCTTCGATCTGGCAAGTCAGCACACCCGAACCAGAGTGGGTGCATCCGCTCACATGTCGGACCGTCTCGGTGATTATCTGAATGTTCCCAGTTGTCTCCACTCCCCTCTTGGACCGGATACCGAAAGTGTCTTTGGTCTGTGTCATCAGCTAGGCTCCCGAAAACACGACCCACTCGTGTCCTGTAGTTAGAAGATTCATGCTCGACCTCTCTCCTCAACGCATGTCGCTTGTTGAGGACGACAAAGATCGAGATGACATAGGCGTTGGGCAGCCAGGCAAAGAAGGCGGCGAGGGAGGTGCGCGGGTTGACGATGGTGATGATGAGGAAAATGATTGCCCTGCGAATCAGAGTACGTGACGTTGAGGGGATCAGACACTTACACAACTGTTGGCGACAACTGTGTCTCGATAGCGAGGCTGAAAGTCAGAACAGGAGGATTCCTGAGCAGCGCGTACATGATGAGCTTGGTGATCATCTTGTCGGTTTGCTTCCACCCAGTGCGGGAGGTGACGAGGTGATACGTGATATAGCCGGTGATGATAATGTCCAACACGACCTCTGAGGCAATCCACAGGTACACGGGGGCCATCGAGCCCTTGAATCAGGTTACCGATAGAGTAGAGTAATGAAGGAGCTCACATTCGAGGCACTGTACAGCTTTTGGTAATCCACTCGCGCCCAGATCGCACCGGCGATGGAGGAGAGGCTTCGGTCAGCTCGGGATTCAATAGTCTTTGTTGGGAGACTCACAACAGAGGCGCCACGAAAACGATGAATAACTTGGACCGTCCGCCTAGTTTATACGCTCGGGCCGCGAAGAAGAACTGTGGGTCAATGGTGCCCAAACATTGCTGATAACGCACCGAAACGGGTGTACGAGCGAAAGTCTCGAACAAGTAGGTCCAGCGGACGTAGGTCTTGTCGAAGAAGATGGCCCAATCACCTACAGGAGTCTCAGCTCTGGGCCCGTGTCGTCCGCCAAAAACATACCGTAGTAGAACGCCAAAACACGGAGGTTGAGAGCGATCATACTGAGTCTCAGCGGCACGGTCAGTCGCAATGCTTCATTGTATACATACTAGGTCGTGTAGGCGAGTGTTTGTATCACTAGCCAGTACTGCCATTAGTCGTCGTCTACATGATGTTCACAGCGGACCCACCACCAAGATTCGGATGACGGTCGACTCTCTCGCCGAGCTCCAAGCCTGCCAGTGCAAGAACATCATGACGACAATGCCGACAAGGAGCGAGTCGAAGAAGAATCTATCCAGGTGAGCGCTGGGACCAAGGGGAACGTTCGGCTCGTCTGCTCTCACGCACCCAAGCAAGAAAGGGCCAATCTTCAGACCGGGATTGCCGCCGAACAACGCTTCGGCAGCTGCGTTTTGACCGGGCGTCAAGATCATCTTGGACAAGTGTGTGTGATGTATAAAAGCACGAGTCAGATGAAAGGTATAAGGGCAAGGTGCGATTCATGAACATCGCACCTCTCGTGAGGGGTGAGGGTTTATATCAGTGAAGGCCGGGCGATAAGCAACCGCAGCGATCTGAGAGATCTGAGAGACACCTTGCAAGTCCCCAAGCTCCCGCGTCGTGGCTTGATGAGGTCCCATCATCCCGTGCACTGGTCTCGACGACCATCACCCTTATCCCCTTCGAACGGCCTATAACTCAACGAGGAGATTCAGCAGGAAAGATCCCGCGAGCCTCGAAGACCATCACGATGGGGCCAAAGCCGCAAGCGGGGGTTGCGCTCCAGCGCACAACTCCAGGAACGCATCCTTATCGGGACTTGATTGCGATCGGGCTTGTTCATCAATCAAGGCTAGGCTGCGATCCGAAGATCCAAGAGATCGATCACGGGGTGAGGGAACGATGCGGGAGCATCACATAATGAGTTGATCGATGATTGATCGTTGACATGAGGCAGCGTGGCACTGTTACAGGGGGTGTTTCATGAGTCATCAGTCTTTGCGGTCCATTGCGACTTGCAAAGGGAGCATGAGAGAACGGCCAACGTCATATGGCTTCTCAATTGAAAGCCGACTGACGGCAGGGAGGTTTGATCGACGACCACGGTTGGCGTGATGATATTTCGGATGCACTTGACGAAGAATAACATCGCTGTTCCGTCGAGTATGCTGCCCGACCCGACGTTCAAACCATCTCGGGTTCGGTTTGTATGAGTGAAACCGAACATGTATCGGATGAACGAACGTTCTACAGCCGCCGTGGTGATCTTTGTCCGAATGTCTCGTTCCGGATGCGTGGTCCCCGGTAAAACTGGGCATCCGAATTCTCACAAACCCACGCCGCTTGGCGTGGGATAAAAAGTCTCCTCGACCCATGACTCATCCGTTGTTGTTACCATCTCTCGTCTGCACACTCCAACATGCCTTTCACACCAGTACACACATTACTTGGAGGCTTTCTCCTCCATCTATCGACCTCGACTCTGCTCAGCGACACTGGCAAAGTGTTCGGGATCTCGGGTTGTGTCGACGCGAGCATCTTCAGCCCTGCTAGCGCAGCATGGCAGCGCGCTGCGCTCGGAGGGTTGCTGATCGCCCCGGCCTTGGGACGGGCTATGGGCTGGGAAGGCGTGTATGCCAGCGACGCATTAACCGGCTGGGGACAGATCAGCTTGAACCGAGGGATCGTAGCTGGACTGCTGGTCGGCCTGGGTAGCAGGGTAAGTTCTGACCCCGCCACGTGCTGGTATCATCCAGTTGAGCGTTGCATACTAACATGGCAGCTCGGTTCGGGATGCACCAGTGGTCATTTCCTCTGTGGTGTTTCGAGAGGCTCCAAACGTTCTCTCATAGCCACCGCCACCTTCTTCTCCGCGGCATTGGTCACCGCCAACCTCACTTCCTCCACCACCCCTTCCCTCGTCGCCGCTTACACTCCCTTCTACCCCTCCCGAGACGAGCTCACTACGCTCTTCAAAATCTTCGCCATCCTCTATGGTAGCCGGACTTTGGTCCGTCAGGCGCTCAAGCTCGTCCACGCCCCGAGTCAGATCCAACGCCTCGCCCCGTACTTCATCGCTGGGTTGACCTTCTCCTTCGGTCTGTCCATGTCCGGCATGGCGGACCCCAGAAAAGTGCTCTCCTTCCTCACGGTCCTCCCCCTTGAGATCTTCGACCCTTCTCTCGGGATGGTCGTCCTCTCTGGCGTGGTGCCCAATGCCATTCACTGGTTGACGCTCGAAAAGGGCAAGACGAGGTTCTCCTGGGAGAAGTGGTCGGTCCCCACGAGGAAGGACATTGACTGGAGGTTAATCGTTGGATCTGCGATCTTTGGTATCGGCTGGGGACTCGCAGGCGTATGCCCCGGTCCGGCCTTGGTCAGCGTTGGACGAGTCGTCACTGGTCTGGCTATGGGCGAGGCGGTCAAGGGCGTCGCACAGACCATCTTTGCCTTTAGCGCGGCTATGGTCGCCGGCATGGCCGTCGGGCGCAGCATCTAGATATAGAGATAGAAGTTGCAATGCATCTAGAACTGTCGATCCATCTACACTCCTGGAGCTCACGATGTCACCTTGCCAGATGTCACCTTGCCACCGTGACCTACGTCTATGGGACCTCCGCCTCGAGCGCCTCGCCCCGAGCCCCTTGGATGCAGTTTCGTGCGCACCGCGAAGCCATGGCGATCCGTGTGTCAAAGTCGGCAGACCCCATGTGCGGGATGACGACGCATCGGCGGTGCTGAACGAGGGGGTGGTCGGGGCCGACGTTGGGCTCGTGAGTGATAACGTCGAGACCTGCGCCGTAAATCTCCCCTTGGTCCAATGCCCAAGCGAGATCCTCCGAGTTGACAATAGGGCCCTTGATCATCAGCCCTTGCGTGGTCGAGTATATGCTGTCCACCGAGTCCAACTCACCCGTGCAGAGTTGATGAGAACAGCGCTCTTCTTCATCTTGCGCAGGAAATCCTTGTTGACGAGGTTGATTGTCGACTCGTTTTGTACACACAAGACAATCAAGACATCGGACCGGGCGGCCAATTCGTCCTTTTCGACACGCTGGACTGTAACACCAAACTTCTTGGTGTACTCGGCGTCAATCTCCTGCTGGTTCCGTCTTGCGCGGGACGAGTTGTAGATGATCGTAGGGGGCTGGGATTTGTTGGCGAACGCCAAGAGACGCTTGACTGTTTCTTGGGAGATTCGCCCGAATCCGAGGAACCCGAAAGTGAGATTGGGGTGTCCGATCGAAGGGCCCGTCATGACAAAAGGTCCCCATGGAAGTGTAGGCCACTGTGACTTAGCACTGGCGTCATGCGTTTGTCTGTATCCAATGGCACAGCGTGTGACTCACCTCTCCGGCTTTGATGATCTGAATGCCCTCTTCCACCCGACGCATCGTCATGAGCACCAGCATGACCGTGATATCCGCCACGGAATCATCCAAGACTCCGGGGGTATGCCCCACCTTGATCCCTCGCTTCTTAGCCCCCTCGACGTCAATGTGGTCTGTCCATGAGCAATGGCTCGCGAGCGATACAGGTGCGATATGAAGAACAGATACCCACCGTAACCGACCGACATGGTCGAGATGACCTTCAGGTTCGGGTTGCAAGCGTTCAAGAACTCCTCGTCGACTCGATCGCTCTTGTGCGGGTGCATGATACACACCCCGTGGACGTCTGGGTTGGCGAGGTGCCCGAGAACCCACTCCCGAGTCGGAGCCGCGTCCTCGGGGTTCATAATCAGGTTGAACCCGGACTGCTCCAAGATTGCAGTAGCATCAGGACCGATAGGTCGGGTGCTGAGGTCAGTGAGCAGTCACCGAGAGGTATCAGCACTCACATCAAGAGGGACGGCATATTTAACGAAGGACACGATGGAAGAGACAGTCGCGTCTGAGGGGAAATAATACCGTGCTGCACGCTCCATGTTGTGACGGTTCTAGCCGGGATTCACGAGGAACCGGATCGTCGGCCCGGTGACTGTGGCGATCAAAGGACGTTTTGTCTCTGCACTCATTCTGTCTTGACACCGTCACCTACGTGCTGAACATGCATGACGAAGCGCAAGCGTGGATCTATCTATACAACACGGTATCATATTCGCGCGACACAGCGACATATCCCCTCTATGTTATCCCCTCCTTCTCACATGTCTCCGAAGCCGACGACGATTCGGACATACCCTACAGTCCATTCGGAATGAGCAAAGCTATCACAGTTGTACAGGCCCGAGATCAAGCGGCCATCTAGCGCCCCGTCCAAAGTTGCCGAATACCAAGCGTGAGCCAGCAAGGTGTAACGCTCCATCGTCAAAGTCCACCAGCTTCTTGTACGAGCTGTCCCCTCCGTTGCCATTCATTCGCAGTTCCGCTTTCCGCGTCGACCGGAAAGGGGGCCATAAACTGGTACTGGGATCGAGATCCAACATCTCGGCAATAACAGGTAGATCGAGGGCGACATCCCTTCTGCCTAAAGTTGACCAATCGATAGTTTCCGCATGGGTCAATCGCCGGAGAAATTCGCCTTGCAACGCGGGTAGACGTCGTGCAGACTGGCCGGCGTGACGCAACATCTCGGCTGCTCTCTGCGCGAAAACGCGCGCCTCCGCAGATTCTGTTCCGACGTCGTCGGCGATGGAGGGGTCCATAGATTTCAACAGTGATAGCGTGGCATAGGCCAGAATATTGTGCACGTGGTCAGGTACTCCGAATGTACCATGCGTCGTCGAAGTTTCGTATTCGGCCTCGTAGGTGTGTATCATTCGAATGGCCAGCCTTCGCAACTAACATTAGCTCCCGCTCTTTGGACGAGCTCGACAACATGGGACAACTTACTCGTCGGAGGGTATAAGGAACTTCCGAAGGGATCGCTTCAAGTGCACGCTGCAGGGCATACGAAGCGACGATCAGTTGAGCGTATCGATCATACAGCTCGATGGTCGCCAAGATCTGCTCGGCGTGCTTGGTCCCCCGCTCAAAGCTCGTTAATCGATGTTCGTATTCCGTCCTCCAGCGCCGGAAGCATTCTTCATATTGCTCGACCGTGTCGAGCTGTGTGAAATGTCCGAATCCCGAATCGGCCACTCGTCTGCTCAGATCCCCGAGCTCGTATCGGAAGTCTGCGCAGGCACGGGCAAGTATCTGTGCCCAGTCCTTCTGGTCAGCTGACAGCCTTGTCGGCAAGACATCATGGTATTTACGGATAAAGCGGAAATGAACAGATCGGGGGGTGTCCGGCTCTTCTCATGTCCCGGATCATCCAGGGCTAGCAAAAGGAAGTTGGTGGCCTCGGGTCTGCCCGTCTCCGCCGACCTGATCTTATCGATAGCGAAAACGAGTCTCCACGTCCTCTCGATGGAACGGATAGCCCAGTCGGGTAGAGTAGTCCGCACACGAGGGGAATGCACCAGCTCTGGGAGGCCGATCTCAATGGATAATCGTAAAGCAAGTCCCACTCGTAGTCCAGTGAGGCCTTTCCCCAGGGACTGTAAGGGTGATGGACTGATTTGTCAGGGGCTTTCTGCCTGTGGAAGGGAGTTGCTCACTCCCATATTGCATAGATCAGCAGAGCCTGCACAGTCTTTCCATTAGCTTCAGTCGAACGATTGGACGGGTACTCAGACAAACCTCGATGTTCTTCGATATGGGCAATCGCTCGAGCTCTTGTTCCGCAAAGTCTTCTAAACGTTGCCAGAGGCGTGAATCAGCTGAACGGGCAGATACCAGGCAAACTAGAATATCAGCAAAAGGGTCCACGGAGATCGATAGTTTCCGATCCTACTAGCGTTGAAGAGATCATGGCTCCTGCGAGCTACGATTTGCGGCTGACATCGGTCGGGGTCCAGGAATGGGCAATGCGGGTGGAAAGCTTTGAAGAATACGATGAAGAGGTCTTCGGCTCTGCCAGTCAGTGTCGAATTTCGACAATGCTTTGGGTCGAGACATACTCATGTGTAGTGATAATCGACAATATAGACGGAAGGTCTTCTCGCAAAACCCCCTCCGCCATTGGACGATCTGATTGCCGCGAGGGTCGACGGCTTGTGGACGCGGAAAAGGCCCCGACGTTCACAGCATCCACTGCCTCGACAGAGGCCTCCGCCAAGAGGTCTAGAGTGGATTGAGAGACTCTCGGGCTCCTTATCGCTCCCCGCGAATCGTCAAGCGAAGAACGGGAGTGACGGCCGCGGGGTTCGTCCAGCAGAACAGAGGAGATAGGCGGTAAAGTCGGTCCCTCAATATCCTCCAAATCCCTTGTATCCTGGTTCGGCGAGCGATAAGAGTTGTCCACCAAGATACGAGTCAAAGGATGATGTCGAGATAATAGAGTGTCCCGTTTCCAGTAGGCCATTTGGGAGCCCAGGATGGGTGGATAAGGCCTGGAGGAAGGTCCGTCCACCTGCCGAGGGGCTATGCGCGGCGGAGAAGAATCCCTCTTAGGCTTAATCGGCGCCTCGTTTGCCTCGTCGGGTCTTGATTTCCTCTTGCGAGTTTTCCCTCGCATCGAAGGTAGATACTCGCATTCGTCCCGCTTATTATGGTGTATGCACCGGGTGCACGGGTGACTGCCGTCGCAGCGGAGTTTCTGCTTGTTGCAGGATGAACAAGCACGTGAAGCGCGGACCTTTGGCTTCATACCAGGGTCATCGGGGGCCAAATTGGCAGGAGTGTCTTGAGGCGAAGAGGTTGTAGAGGGCCTCGCTGATGTTTCCGCGCTGCACTCTCTATGCGCAGTAGGCGGAGTTGCAAGTGGCTCTGCCCCGTCTGCGGACGGTCCGCGTTCGACGTGTTCTCCATCGTGACTCATCGGATGCTGTTGAGCTGAGCGTGGAGGGAAAGTCTTTGTAACGAGGGAATGTGAAGAGATAGGTAAGTATGTATGTATGTATCCCTTGTTGGCTTTGTGAGCGCTATCGAGCATGCATCGTACTCGGCGTTTTCAACACCTTATCGCGCAATCTCACCGGTTATTGGCATCATCGGTTATCATCGTTATCGCCGCCAGCGCGCCTATCGGGTGGTTGTGACTGTGTGCGCCCCATCATGCCTATCCAACCGCAGTAGGCATCCAGGCCTATTCCGAACTCTGTTTCGGAATCAAAATTAGGAGATGTGGCGAGCTCGGTCCGAGCATTACGGCGTCTTCGTAGATTCTTCGCTGGCCGTCGTCACCACTACGAACACTGGTATACAAGACCCATTCCGAATCGCAATGGGGAAAAGAATCACTGTGTAACATATATATACATCCTCGTGGAAACGCAAAGATATGGGTTGACTACCAACGCACACAACACTCCCCTCATTCTACCCAGGCAGCGATGTCTGATCCCCGACTGTCAATAGATTCATCTGAAGCGACTCTGCACGACTTTTCGACAACCTTGACACGCCCCAACGATATTGCCACTCAAAACATCATGGGTGATCGTCCTTCGATCCTACCGGGGGAGGGCGAGGGGATCACGATGAAGGAGAAGTCTTCTTCGAGTGATCGACCGAGATCCGCACTGGGAAAATTGGAGCATGCCTGTCTGAACGCCAACCCCGCGCTGTTCTCGATGAACATGGGTACGGGCATTGCATCGATCTTGCTCTACAACCTACCTTACAATGCCCGATGGCTTCAATACATCGGAATCGCCATCTTCCTCGTTAACATTATCCTCTTCGTGCTTATATCCACGGCCACTATCATTCGACATCTGCGTTGGAAGGGCATCTTTGGGGCGCTCGGGAGTCATGTCTTGGCTGGGATGTACTGGGGTTGTATGCCCATGGGCCTGGTGACTATTGTTGTGAGTTAAATCTCGGTCACCCCGCTTCCCCTGGCTAATCTTTAGAATATGATCGCCTTCGTCTGCGTCCCAAGGTGGGGCTATCGATGGGCCCAGCTCGCATTGGGCTTGTGGTGGGTCGACGTCGTCTTGGCCCTCGTCGTTAACTTTGGCATGATGTTCATGATGTAAGCCACCACCTTGATCGACTGGAGCACAGCGTACTGACCGCCAGGTTTGTCCGTCAGACGCACACCCTCGAGACCATCTCCACCGCCCTTCTCCTCCCTATCGTCTCCTCGGTCGTCGCCGCCGCTTCGGGAGGTGTTGTTGCCCGCGCACTTGCTCCTTTCGACGCCGAGCTCGCCCGCAGTACCGTCATCGTCAGCTACGTCGTTTGGGGAACAGGTGTCCCCGTAGCCATGTTTCTCATCACATTATGGATCTACCGCACCGCAGTCGTGGGCTTACCTGCCCCCTCGGCGCTCCCAAGCCTGTTCTTGCCGCTGGGGCCATGCGGCCAGGGGTCTTTCGGCATCATGCTCCTCGGTATCGTCGTACGCGAACTGGCGTACAAGTACGGCATCGGATTCGCCATCACCCGTCCAGAGGGGAATCCGTCGGAATCGATATTATGGCTCGCCGATGGCGTCTACGCCGCGGGTCTCATCATGGGTTTGATACTCTGGGGCCTCGGTCTCGTATGGTACACCCTCGGCATGACGATTACGCTTCACCACATCGCCCGCAATAGAGTGTACCTGAGCCACAAGTCTTTTTCGGTCGGTTGGACGGGTTACACCTTCCCTATTGGCGTTTGGGCGACTGCCACCACCACGCTCGCTACGGAACTCGACTCGCCCGCTTTCAAGGTCCTTGGGACGATTGTATCGCTCCAGGTCGTCTTTCATTGGATGTACGTCTTTTCCATGGGATGCTGGAAGGCCTCGACGGGGGCACTATTCGTTGCTCCCGAGTTGGGTCAGTGGGATCATGGGCGGCCGCCACTGAGGTGGTCGAAGGCTGGGACCAGGGAGATGGTGTAGAGCAGAGAAGCGCACCAGGGAGTTTCGGCTTTGCCGACATAGTTGTATAGTAGTACTAGTCGTCGCATCTACATAGCATTCTCGCATAGCCAAGTATCGCTTGGGCTCATAGGCGATCTCTAGCGAGATTGAGCCATAAAGTGTGTGCATTCCCCATGCATATAGCATCGAATCAAACTATCGATCGAAAGACCACATGCAGACTGTTGGTATTTGTAGCTTTGCACGACGACCTCGTCCTATCTTTCGTGCTTGTTTGCTCGGTCAAGCCAGATGCGAATTGAGATCGTGGGGAACTTAAGAGAGAACCTATCCCCATGGTGTTTGACTTCGGGGCGGACGGGAAATCGATAGAGATACAGTGTATGCACAAAGAGCACGCCCAGGTGAAGACGAGCGTGCTCTAGTGCTTGTGCGGGCAAACCCAGCATCGTGTTCCATCGTACAGGTCATCCAGCCTCGCGTCCCATCGCACAAGTCTTTCATTCAGCTTTGATCTTTGATACGCCAAACAGGTAACAAACCTTGCAGTCGTGTTTACCTCAGCATGAGCCCGAAGGTGCCGCAGAGCTCAACGCCCCAACCTCCGAGCTCGCGCCTCCATCAACTCTTTCCACGGGTCCTCGCAGAAGCTCTCCCGGAAGAACCCCTCGTGGCCGGACCCATTGCCACTGTGAGCCTGGCGGCCTGGACCGCCGCCTCTAGATCCCCCATGACCACCTCGTCTCCCACGTGCCGGGGCGCCTCGATGCGTGGAAAAGGCAAAGTCGGGGGTCGGCGGTAATGAAGGGTGAGAGTTGAGCGCGACGAGGTTGGGGTTTGAAGCATGGCCGTACGCCGCGGGCGGCGCTGGTGCAGGGCGCTGGGATCAGGGAGAGGAACAGGGACGTGTCTTACCCGTTGCGTGTCTTCCATTTGGTTGCTGCGATCAGGCCAACCTCCATCTTGGTTTGCGTTGGGGCCACCTCTCCCTCTCTTCCTCTTCCCTCCGCCGACGATACCCCTTGAGCCTCGTCCGGCGGTCTCGCCTCGGGTGGACGGTTCAGATGGCTGTGGATATGGGGCGGTGTTGGAGCTTTGGGCTGGGGAAGTGTGCTTTCCAAAGCTGAGTGGCAGGCCCAGTGAGTCCATAATGGGGTGAGAGTCGTGAGGTAGTAGCTGTAGGGGTCGGTGGTAATGGCTACAAGCATCATTCTTATCACTCGTCTGTGATATCATGACGTGTCATTCAGATCCACAACCCCTCTCGCTGGGCTTGTTTCCCCCTCCCCCTCCCCCCCCCCCCCATCCCCCTTCTTTGTGTATTTCTCCGCGTTTACCCTTTTTACGTAATCTACGGCCCCGCGTATAACCCGCTTTGATTCCTCGGATGACCCCGGACAAATCCCCCCGCGAGCTCACTGGAAACGCCCTCTGCTGCTGCTGCTGCTGTTCGACTCGGCGCTGTACCTCTACATACCTCTTGTGACCTCCTCTGCACCTCACTCGCCCCTCCCCGCCCCTCCCCTCTCTCCCTTCCCCTTCAACATGTCCGACAGTCAGTCCCCTATCGCCTCGCGACTTTCGTCGACCGTCCAAAAAACAGCCGGAGCAATCAGCTCGGCTGTCCAACCTGCCGAAAACGAATTGGCTCGATGGAGAAAGACCTTTGACAAGTTTGCGACGGTAGAGGTTGATGGGAAAAAGTGAGCACCGCACGCATGGCTGGCTTTGGATGTTGACTCGGACACAGGTACCTCGGTCCAACCCAGTTTATCGATGCGATCGCCCCTATCGAAGAAGGGTTCAGCCGGATCAAGAGAGAACAATATTCGGTCCGTAAGTCCGGTTGATCGCCTGGGGTGACTGACCCTCGCGTTGATCAAACCAGTTTTCAGAGTCGCAGACAGCAGCCGCAGGGGACTTGTTTCGTTTGAAGACTTCGTGGTGTTTGAGACGCGTAAGTACTCGCCTCATGCTTGGGTTCACGAGATGTCGCGGCTAACACGCCCAGTGTTGAAAAGAGTGAGCGGGAATCACCCGATAGGATCTTTCCGAGCGAATCGATACTCATCTCCTAGCCCGATGCAGACTACCAGCTTGCTTTCCAGGTGTTTGACGTGTGAGTCAGGTTCCCCCGGCTTACCGGCAACTAAGCCACCAACCCGCTGACCGCTAAGCGACGCGTCGGGAACTATCGACTTTGACGAGTTCAAGGCCGTCTTGTCCGCCAACACTGCGGCCAGCGGTATCCGTAAGCCCTTTTGACACTGCCTTTGGAACAATGTTGACATTCAGCGTTCGACTTTGACACAGCATGGATGAAGCTTTACGTCGGAAAGCGAGGTGGTCGACACGTTCTCGGCTGTGGGTCAAGATTCCCGCCTGAATTCCCGGATAAAACTGACCGGCAGACTCTGAGTTCACTCAGATGATCAAGGGCTACCAAGGAGAGAGATTACGACAGGCTTTCCACTTCTTCGACCAAGATGGAGATGGGTACATTGACCCGACCGAGTTCCAGAAGATCATTGTGGTGCGTCGACATCGCGTATGACATTGTCGATTCCAGTTGACGGGCAGGAAGTAGCCGGGCATAAACTTTCAGACTCGGTCTTGGAGCGACTGCCCACGCTGACGACGATGAACCCCGGTAGAAAAATCAGCTACGCGGAGGTCATTGCTTTCCACAACAGTAAGCTGCGCCGACCGTGAACAATGCCAAGCTGACTTTGCAGTCATCAGGGGTTTGTCTCGTCTTCCGTGGAATGAACACCTCACTAACTCTGACCAGAGATGGACGCTGTCGAGAGGATCATCACGCATGCTGTTAGAAAATCCAAGGATGGACGTATCGACGTGACCGACTTCCTCAACGAGGCGGCCAACAGCATGAGATATGTCACTTTCACCCCCATGGAGGTGAGTCGCGCAGTGCAGCCCAGTACCGCCGATCTAATCGTGACTATAGGCCAACATTATCTGGCACTTTGCTTCTCGAGGCGGTCCTGGCGCGAGCCAGCGTCTAGCATTGTCCGATTTCCAAGCTCTCTTGGACGCCAAGGTAGGCTGAGTCTCGCTCGAGCATACAGCTGACGCTTCAGTGGCAACCTCCAGCGGCGTCCACTGCGCCAGAGAAGGCAGTATCTCAGGGTTTCCTTGGCGAGCTCGCTCAGTCGACTTACAACTTTATTCAAGGCGGTATTGCCGGAGGTATCGGTGCCTACGTGAGTCTCAAAGGATACCCCAGCAATGATGTCTGACGTCCAGGTCGTCTACCCTATCGATCTCGTTAAGACCCGTCTGCAGAACCAGCGATCAACCGTCGTCGGCGAGGTGCTCTACCGTAACGCCTGGGATTGTATCAAAAAGGTGTACGCCAACGAGGGAGGAGTACGGGCTTTCTACCGAGGTGTCATGCCGCAGCTGGTTGGAGTTGCTCCGGAAAAGGCCATCAAGCTTACCGTCAACGAACTTGTTCGAAAGAAGGCGACCGACCCGGAGACTGGCCGGATCTCGCTGTTGATGGAGGTTGTTGCTGGAGGAACGGCTGGAGGATGTCAGGTCGTCGTCACGAACCCGCTCGAGATTACCAAGATTCGATTGCAGATGGTGTGTCTTCTGGTTGATGCTGGAACTGTCACTGACATACAGGCTGGTGAACTTGCTAGGGCCGAGGGACCGGGAGCCGTGCAGCGTGGCGCGATACATATCGTCAAGCAGCTCGGATTGGTAGGACTGTACAAGGGTGCTACCGCGTGTTTCTGCCGAGATGTTCCTTTCGTGAGTGATGTCCGCGCTCGAATCATTGTATCCACGCTGAAACCCAGTCCATGATCTACTTCACTGCGTGAGCCGCTTAATCATTTCTCTGGAAGGCTACTGACACATCGCACAGTTATGCACACATGAAAGTGAGTAGACCCGCCAGGGCGAGGCGCTGACGACGTAGAAAGATGTGTTCAACGAGGGCAAACGGGGCAAATCGTTGTCATTCGGTGAACTGCTCATTGCTGCCGGTATCTCCGGTATGCCGGCCGCGTACCTGACGACACCGTTTGGTAAGGATGCTTCTAGGGTTCTAGGGGAGAAAACTCACCGTCAGATGTCGTCAAAACCCGTCTGCAAACACAAGCGCGAGCGGGGGAGACTGTGTACAAGGGTGTTGCCGACGGTCTCCGAAAGATCTCGATCGAGGAAGGTCCAAAGGGTGAGTTTGAGCTTTCTGGTTGACCGCTCACAACAGCTCTCTTCAAGGGTGGTATTGCTCGGTGAGTATTCCATCTAAATATCTCAATGAGGGAAGCGTCGTGCATAGCTAAACCCCGCGCAGTGTCATCCGATCATCTCCGCAATTCGCGACGACTCTCGCCGTGTACGAGATGCTGCACAAACACTTCCCTTACCCCTTCGCCGACGTTACTCCGGCGGCTGCCGTCCAGCAAGCTCGGGCCGTGAGGCACTCTAATGACATTTCGCGTATACGAGCAAGGAACGCGCTTAGGATTCTGCTGGACTGCTCCTCGAGGTTCGGCATGGTCGACCAGCAAGCGGCCGCTCAGGGCGTCAAGGCCTTGCCCAAGGTCTTGCGCTCGTAGACTCGTGAATGATACGAGCGAGGTGATGGTGGCGCGTGTAGTGTGTTTATCGGCACGGGATTGTCTCCCGCGGGGCACATAGGGAGGAGAAGCATACCAGTATCTTGGATAGACTGTGCATCAAGGGATTATTCATTGCCGTTGGGACGACACCGACATCTGCTCAATTGCTCATACAACGCGATCCGCCCGACTGCCAGAATTGGAATGTCCAGACTTGAATGATTGACGACGGGCAAAGCGATTGTACATTTTCATTGCCTGGTGCAAAGCGATTGTGCAAGTCCGTTGCCTGGTGCAAATCGGACAGTCTCAAACCGACAAGGACGCCCGAGTTCTGTTCAACATGCGCGTCCTCATGCCGCCGTAGATCCCCCTCAGATCCTCGTGCCCAACCACCCGGGCTTCTCCACCGCCGAGCTGATCTTCTCTGACCGTTGCCTCGGTTCCAGCATCACTGTTCGTAAGCTGGGACCGAGATTACGCCAATCTGTCCCACACTCACGGCTCTTTCTGTACAGCGCGTCGAGAGAGCTACTTCCCCGTTCAGCTAGGGTACGTTGTAAGAAGGTCTGAACGACTTCAAGCTCGTGAAAGTGGTACGGCTGTTGATATCGCTTAAAGTCAAGGGCGATCTTGCCGAGCTTGATGTACTTGTCCAGGTTGATGAGCTGCATGTCGGGCGACGTGGCCGAAGCGCGCGTATCGGGATTGCCGTCTGACATGAACGTGATGCTGAACGTTAGCGCTGGTCTCTAGGACTGCTGCAAAGGGCGACTTGCTCAGTGAGGATCAGTCCGAGGAAAGGCAGACATGGGCTTTCGGCGTCGCGGAGGCGAGCGCGATACGCCGCGTGATTCTGTCTGTCAACCACAGTCATGACTACGATTCAGTACAACGAACCTTGGAGTGATCTATCACAGTCTGCAGCCTGTCCATGATGAGTTTGTATTTGGCCGAGAGGGCCTGGAGGATCAGCAATGTTGTAAGACCATCCCACATTACACTCACCTCCCACGTCTTCTTCAAGCGCAAGACGATACTGCTATTGAGCCCGGCGAGTACCGCAAACATGGTCGAAAAGTTGTTCATAGCGAGGCATTTCTAAAGTCAGCACAGCGAAACTCACTTGCTCCCCCGACGTCCAACTCACATCGGCAAGCTTGATGTAAAACTTCAGCAGAGACGCGCGCTTCTTGGCATCCTGCTCGTTCAAGATGTTATCCGCGACCCAGCCCGTTATCTGGTTCGAGAGCGTCGACAGCGCTTTCAACTCTGGGATGCTCTTCTTCCCCGTCTGGAGCAAGTCCTCCGGCGTGACCACGCAGAACAGCTTCGACTCCATGATCGTCAGCTGCCTCGCGAGCTCGACCGAGTCAAAGTCGGTGATGGTGACACTCGCAGATGAAGGGTTCTTTTGGAGCAACGAGTTGAGCGACTTTGAGATGATTGGCGTGGGCGGCAGAGCCCCGTGCAAGGGCGGGATGGCGGAAGCCGGGGTCCTCGCAAGCTTGTCGGACAACGATGCGCGGCGAATACTGGGCGCGTCCGAGCTCGTGGAGCTCGTCAACGGACCCGACTGGCGCTTTCGGATCGCTTGCTCGAGCCGAGGCGCCATCGCTGGCAGTGTACGACTGACGACTTCTGTGCTGAACTCTTTCAGAGTATCCAGTACCACATCGTCCGTGTCGGGTCGCCAGTACGTTTCCAGCCAAGCTTTGAGAAGGTTGTATATGCGAAGTCGAACAGGGACAACTTTGCTCTCTATCCAACTGGCGCGTTCACGTTCACCCAAGGTGATACCTGTGGGGAGCTGGAGATCGTATCGCGCAATCAAAGCCGTCACGAGTTGAGAGGGCGTGGTGAACAGGCGGAAGGTGTAGAAAAAGGTGGTCCAGAAGGTATGTTCTACCGGCCCGTCATGGGGCGTCATCTTTTCAACCAGGACAGTCAAGCTCGCGCCGACCATTGTTCCCTCTTGGTTAAATGTAATCTCCCGATGGTCATAATCATGCGCTATGATCCAGAATCGCGCATCGCCATGACCTGGAGCAGGCGCAGTCATTGCTCGCTCCGGTCCCGCCGGACGATCGACTGTGAGAGTTTTCACAGGCGTGAGGTCCGTGTCAATGGAAAGCGCGTGAATTTTGGGCAAGTCGCTAGGTGGCGCATCCGGTTTGAGATAGCCTAGCAATGGAGAATCGGTCGTCTCGGGGGCATCTTCCATAACGTGAGGTGTCACCGGGAGCGGAGTCGCTTGTTCGCTGAGGCTGGAAGAACGAGGAGAGGAAGCAGACCTGATGCTCGCTGTCTCGACCGGCGATCCGCTGTATGTCGAAGACCGGACATTGCTCGGACGTCGACCCCCGGCGAATGGGCCAAACGTGCCAGCTGCCCTTGTCAAATCGGCCGACCCAGACGGAGACCGATGAGTCATTCGAATAGGCGGAGAGGGCGAGGTCAAGCTGGACGAGCGGCTTCGGCCAACAGGAATGTCATCCCTGCTAAAGGTCCCGAGCAGACCGGCAGATCTCGGAGCATTGAAGTCGAAAGTCCGGGAAGTCTGCGTGCGGATGAAAGTAGGTTGCTGTTGGAATCAGTCTGCTTGCTCGATCGCATCGAAACACACGACTCACAGCTGCTCCAGGGAAGGGTTTGCTCACAGGCGCGACCGGTCGTAGTGTGACATCTTCCTCTCGACTTGTGTCCTCCACAACCTCCTCATCCTCGTCTTCCTCGCCGTCCCCTTCTTCCGAGGCGTCTTCCACCATGGCGTCCAGACTCTCACCGCTCTTGAAGCGTTTCTGCAACAAGCTCAGACTCGACGCTTTCCGATGAAGCCCAGACAGCGTGTGCGCCCCGCGTTGTCCGACAATTCTCTCCCGTAGGACAACAGCCGCGTCTTGAGGTGCAGGCCGAGGCGTTGCCTGCCGGTTCAGACCGTCGGCCGAGCGCAGTACCGGAATACTTGCGAAGGAATCGGTACCCTCGGGTACACAGATCCGTACAAGTCGAACGCACTCGGTGCCGCCTCTCAGAGTAGCCGTCGCAGTGCTGAGAAGGCGGCTTTTTACCACTTCGTAGTCCTCTTCGCTTATATCAGTAAACGGCGCGTTGCCGATCACTTCCACGCCCTCTACCAAGCGGGATGCGACTTCATACAAATTGTCCTTTGCAACGCGGAGATGATCAATGTCTCGTGATCGAATATGCCTAATCGAGAGGTCCCTTCCCACCGCTTCGACCACAGTGAGCAAGTCACGAACGCAATCGATGGTCTCCCGGGTCATCTCGATTAGATTCGCGTGACTTGATGGATGTGATCCGATGTGGTGTGAGTGGATGTGGCCGATGAAAGCGGCGATGATTGACAACAACGCGTCTTCCGCCTGACTGATAGCCTCGAGCACATCGATAGAAGAGGCTAGCGCACCGTCGGATCTCGATGTGGGCAGCCCGGAGGACGGTGAGTCCTCCAGAGTATGGGCATCTTCATTCGGGATAGTGGAGTGAGTCGTCGCGATGCTGTCTACGGTGCTGGGCATTCGATGCTTTCTGGATGACGAGAATGAGATTGGGGAAGATCTGCCAGAGGACGACGAAGGAAATGTCACAGACACAGGAGTGCTCGCGCTTGTCGGAGACGAAGCTTGAGCTTGCCTGGAGGGGTCCGAGGTGGTCATGATCTTCGCCGTCTGTGGCATCGGCGGCGGGGGACTGGACGATCGTTTCCGGATAGCTCGAAGGTCGTCAACGCTCGCGGCGCGCATGCGGAATGTCTCCTGGATCCGGCTGTTTGTATTGCCAGCAGAATTGAATCGCGTTCGTGTGACGTGTACGGAGGACGAGTGAGCTGCGACGGCTTGTTTCGATTGCATAGCGGAGGATGCGGAGGCGGTGTCTGGTCCTGCCAGGGGCGAGATGTCGGCATCGTCCAGTGGCCGAGGCTGAATGTTGTAATCGTTACAATACTGCAGGAACCTCTTCATTCCTGGGAACACCGAGCGGGCCGCTCTAGCGAGCAGCTCGAAGTCCTTCGCCTCGCCGTTCATGGCCGGTTGGTCAAGCGATTCCACGCTTCCTACCGTTTTAGCCGCGGCGACGAGCTTGGACAGTTCCGCCAGGATCGCTTTGCGTTCCCTGCCCAGTTGGGGGAATTTGGCCAGAGTTGCCGAGTCCTTTACGAGACAGTCGGTGGAGGAGAGCACGGCCCGTACGGCCGATATAACGCACGCTGCGCCAGGCTGTATGTGCGCTCGTCTGCCGGCGTGGATCGCCGCGTCAATGAGCGAGAGGGCTTGGACGACGGGATGTAAAAGGGACTGGAGGTTTGGCGGGAGTATCGCCATGCTTCGGTGTGTTGGAGATTGATCATCCTGCGAGTCTCGAGAGACGTAAGACGTGGTGGAAGTCTGTCGAGAGTGAATGGTGCTGATGGACATGTTGGTCCTTCTGGATTTGGGCGAGGCCGTCGATTCAGACTTTGCGGTAGACTCTGCGCGTCTGTGCAATGACCCATCATGGCTGATCTCCCGGACGTAGTTGCTGGGGAACCAGCCTCGTCTCGGCCCCTCTCTTTCTGTTGAAGCTCCAACTTCGCTCGGCGCAATCTCCCCGTCCCACCAGCCCGAGACGTCGCGCACATGCACGCGGATGACCTCGCCGCTCTTGAACGAGAGGTACATGCCCGGGTTGGCGGTCGCCGCGGTCGAAGCGAGCAGCGAAGGGGCAAAGTCGTGAATCGCCTGGACGTGGATCAAGGCGTCATGGTGGTCAGGCGAGATTGGGGGGGGAGCTCGATGAGCAGTGAAAGCCGCTGCGATGGGCGTGTAAGAGGTGCTGGAAATTGACCCGCTCGTTGACGAGCCCAAGATGGCGACATCGGCCCCTCCAACCCGGCTCATCTAGGTCTCGATGTCGTGCTGAAGTTGCGTTGAATGATGTGTGATGCAGCAGGATGCAGGTGAGAAGGTGGTACGGGATGGTTGATAACTATGCTCCTGGTGGTCAGTCGGATCTGACAGCACTGTGAGAGGCCTCTTTGATGGAGAACCAGTGCGAGAGTGGAAGGAAGGGTTCAAAGGCCACGGGCATCCTCTTTGAACGTCCAGGAGAGGGCCGACAGGTTCATGCAATGCAACGCGACGCCAAGGTACTCGTCACTTTGAGAGACGAGCGAGCGGGGGCTTGGAAGCAGACTAGCTATAGCGTTTCCAAGCGACAATGTAATGCAGAGCGCGTGATCACAGGTGGAAGGGGGTTGGGGGGGGTCGGGGGTTTTGGAGGAGACGAGGAGGGAGGGTTACTCACCGAGAGTTGGTAGACGCGAACTGATATTGATTATGCAGCTGACATTGGATCGTGCACTCCTGTGGTCGATGTTACGAGTCGGTATATGCAGTATGCGAAGTATATGCAAAGTCCAAGAATGTCCAAAATCAATCGAGTGATGCTCAAAGTCACTCTCCTTTGCTCACTCGGTTCCCAAACTTGAGACGCGTCCCGTCCTCGCCCTGACGTTTGTTGACCCCACGGGGCAGAGGGGGGACCGTACCACTCACACACCTGCCTGGGGAGGAGGGGGACAGGGAGAGGGGGGTCGACGACGCGTTGGAGATCATCTACAACACACAACCAATGCATAATCAACGCCCCAGGTAGGATTGGCGAGACCGATACCAGATGCATGATATACACATTGTGATCGACAATGATGAAGAGAAAACACGAACCAACACTGATGCCCAACCACCTGCCCCCCCTTGCCATCCTTCCACCTACACAGCCTCGTATCGAGCCCACCGCTCTTGCGCCTGCTCAAACTGACCCAGATCCCGCTCACCCACAAGCTCAATTATAATCCTCTGCAGCTCGTTCAACCCATTTACAACGTGCGTCATCGCAACCATCGCCGTCGCAAAGATCGCCAACTGCTCATCCTGCAGCGTGAGAATCACACCCCCAGTCTGTCGACAGCACTCACATGGCACAAGTCCCAGGTCAGCGGCTCATCGAGTAGCAACAGAGCACGGCTGTCCTCTTGCGCCTCGATAGACATCGAGCCGTCTTCCTCCTCGTCGTCATCATCGTCAACCGCCTTGGCAACGCGCTCTTCGAACTGTCGAGCGAACATTTCCTTCTTTTGCGCATGGTATACCAAGCGTTCAAATATGGGCATCGTGGGGGGCATCGGCTGTCCCGCCAAAAGACTCGTGTGGAGGAGTGCGAACAGCGAGAGACAATCGGCAACCTGTACCCTCAGCGACAAATCCAGGAAGGCGCGCAGTAACCCACGAATGCAGGATTGAGATGGTCGCTCTTCTCCAAACGACGACACCAGATCGGATGCAGCCTAGAGTACGCGCCAGAAAGGAGAGACAGCGCTCCGAGCAGATTACCGTGCGCCGTGAAAAGCGCCTGATACTGCTCCTTTGGCCAAGGTCCTCTAAATGTCACTTCTAATGCTGTCGGTTTGGAACATGGATACTAACTTGACGCCAGGCTCGGCCCTGTTCCGTCAGTTACCACTCCAACGCCATGAAAACGGCTCACGATGCAAATGCCATTTGCACGCGGACATGCTGCGCACGACCCTGCGATATTAGGTCTGCTACCCCGTAAGCGGTCATCAAGACTGACAGAGATCTTGAGGAACGGTTTGCGGATCTTGTCCAATCTTGCAACCTGGTCGATCTTCACGCTTGAATCTGCCCCCTCGGACTCCTCTTCAATCGCTCCCAAGATCTGCACAAAGAGATCGCTGGTGGCGGCAATGTTTTTAGCAAGACCCCGGCGGACGACTTGTCTCGCTGTGAGAGGCCGAGGGAACAGCATGATCAAGAACGCGGCGGTGAAGCCTGTGTGGTCAGCCGAGATCGCCATTTTGGGTCCTCCGCACCCACCAATGATAACGAGCAGGGCTCGTCGCCCCGCTAGTCCGGCACCCGAGCCCTGGTTCGCAAGCTGATAAATGTGCTCGTCGACCCAAGAATATCCCACCACGAACTACAATTCAGCGTGTGCTTCAGGGCAATGATCAATAAACTGACCACGATCGTCACAGCCGTCATCAGCCATAAAGCCATGGACTGAATTGGGGCAAAGAGCCGCAAGAAGAGGAAAGGCCCAGTAAAAACGAGCTTGGAAATCAGCAGGCTTCATTGGATGCAGTCCCCGACGCACCGTTGCAGCGACAACGCCGTATGGGTTGCCCTTGCCCAAGCCGGGCGCCCCGATATACCAGACGACCATGCCAATGACAAGTCCGATCAAGGTGCCGCACTATTGCTCAACGACGATCTTTACAAAGAATACTCACAATTCTGACAAGGAACGATGCAATCTGCTCGCCGGCAAATACGCCCAAGCCGGTTTGCGCCTGCACGTGAGTCACCTATCTTGCCAGATAGCCCGCAAGCTCACCATTATCAAAGCCCACAGCCCTCTTAGAAGTCAGCATAATGGAGAGAACCGCCCGCGCAGCGTCACTAACCGATTGTGATATCTGAACGTTCAGCAACGATCTGACAGGACCCCTCGTCACTCACGTGAACCAAGCGGAAGTCTGGATGACACTGGGACACCACAGAGCGATGCTGACCAACGCATACTTGAATGCGAAGAGCCCCTGGGGCGATGTCAAAGCTTTCCATAGCGCTGCCATCTTGCGACCAAAGCGCTGAAAGATATTATTGGGGTCCCGAGCATCAGGGTCCTTGGCTGGGGGCGGGTTCAGCCTCCATACTGCCATATCGAGACGCACTTACCATAAGTTTTCGCTTTTTTCACCTTGGCCTTGTGTTTCTCCTCGACGAGCGTTTCAGTGCTGCTGGCATCATCGCTGACCTCGTCCTCGTCCTCAGCCTCGCCATTGCCCATGTCCAGCGGATTGATGGTACCAGACCGGATATTCGCGGTCTTGACCAGCATTCTCGCAAAAGCCGATGGGAGCTGGATACGGGCTTTCGGGTTCGCGCGCTCAATCTCGAGCAGCATCTCGAGAAGCTCCGTAAGGGCGGCTGAAAAGGCAATGAGCGTGCTCATGAATACGTTGCAGCGGAAGACGCTCGAAGCCGATACGCGGAGTGTCTTTCGGACGTGGGGTCGGAGATTGCCCGAATCGTCAAAGAGATCACGATACGGCTCGAGCGGTTCAAAGTGTTTTGAGGAGCGGAATTCCGACAAGGCCGATTTGAGCGATGCGAGATTCGCCTCTCGGACGGTAATCGCGGCGGCGGATGCAGGCACCTTGGTCCACCGCGAGTGGTTGACGACGTCGAGCCATTCGATCGCGTCGTTGAGTCCCTTGTCCGCTGCCGCACGGAGGTCAGCGGTCGACCTTGCGACGATGGGTACTAGGTCATCGAGGCCGGTTCCTGGGTGTCGATGCTTGGTCGCGTCGTCGAATTGCTTTCGAGTCCGGTAATTCGTTCGCGAGCTCTGATCGGCGGGGTATTTATACAACACCTTGTGACTCTCGTCAATGATCACCTTATCATAAGCTCTGTGGTACGATTGGAGCGCAAAAGGGAGGGAGGGGGAACTCACGACAAAGCTCGCCAGAGCGTACGACAGCGTGCCAACCTGCTTTGCCTTTTCGAAGACCCGCGCGAGGTCTCTCGGACCGATCTGGCCTCTCGTGATCTCCAGCTGCAGCATGGCCATCTGCCCATCCAGCGCATTGACGCCTTGCACATGAGCCGATCGCAAGGCGTGCGCCTTGGCGGACAGCTCGGAAATCTTGTCCTTGTCCGAGGGGAGGGTCGTGATCACTTGGTCCTGGAGGCGCAAGAGGGACTGCATCGGTTTGAGGTTAGTCTTGACGAGATCCGTGA
Source organism: Papiliotrema laurentii (assembly GCA_031326905.1). Taxonomy (NCBI): domain Eukaryota; kingdom Fungi; phylum Basidiomycota; class Tremellomycetes; order Tremellales; family Rhynchogastremaceae; genus Papiliotrema; species Papiliotrema laurentii. The sequence continues at coordinate 1,947,385 of JAODAN010000002.1, forward strand.
GAACGATGTGGTGGAGCGATTGGGGGAAGATGAGAATGGTGCACGCGGTAGCCGTGGCGATGTACAGCCCGGCAGGGATGAGCAGCTGCCTCTGAGGATTAGCGGGTGCGATGTAGTGCACAGAAGGAAACGCACGGCGAGAGTGTACTGCGTGTTGGGGAACAGCGGACCAAAGCAGCACATGACTGTGGGGGTGAGCAGGGTCGAAAGTCTGGGCAGGGGAACGAGCTTACGGTCCAGGATGATCGTAGCGAAGATCGCCATGAGTGTGCTATGCGTTAGATAAGTGTTACCCTCTATGACGACGATTGACCCTGTCAAGAGCCGAACTCACAGCTTAGGCCGGTGCGCTCTGATCAGTCCGAAGCAGTACGCGCCGACGAACAAGAACACCCCAAAGACAGTCGACACGGCGGGGTCGAGGAAATTGCCGTGGAAGATGGCAGCTTGGTCTGTCGCTCAGCTCCCGCACCCATTATCACCACGACACCAGCACTCACATTGAGCGTCGATGTTTGCGTTCGAATCGAAACTATGGTCAGGGTATCACAAGGAGAAGACCAGCGCGCCGACTCACCCGGACCTCGTCGTGGTGATTTGTTGTTGCAGTAGGACCTGGTCACGAGCCTGGTTGGCGGCCGCCATGGCGGCCACACCCCATGCCCAGCCGAGACACAGCCCGACGATGAGCGTGAGCATCGCGAATAAGAACAAGCTCAAAGCCATGTATGGCGGGATCATCATTGCGACCTGGCGGTTTCAGTCACTGACTCTTCCGGCTGGCCAGAGTGCTTAACATACGATGAGACCGAAGAACCCGGCTTGGCCCATGAACCGGAGAGCTATGGTGAGACGACTTGGTTTGAGGTACAGACCACCTCACTTACTCTTGTCGTCTACGAGCAACACCATGCTCACGAGGAAAGCCACCATGCACCGCGTAAACGTCTTCCATGCTCTCGGCGACCGTAGAGTCTCTCCCAGCCATGGCGGTATCGCGGCCTTGAGCCTGCCCCACAATCCGCGTGTCTCCTTCGACCCGCTGTCAGCGGTATCGCCCTGCTTCTCCCTAGCTGGCGATCCGTTGGTCTCCTTCGACATGCCGAGGAATGTTTCGTCGGATTGAGCTTTGAGATCTGGCCCGCAAAAGGTTCCCGCTGGATGACCCGTTTCTGTTTGTCCCAGTTATCTGGGCTTGGCTTGCGAACGTCATAACGGCGATCGCCGCCAACGAATAGCCGAAGGGCTTGTTGACAAAAGGGTCTGAACGGAAATCATAAACATGCATAGAATGACGGTCATTCGTCATGGCCGTTCTCGACCCCATTCGTCTCAGCAGGAGCCGCAGTCATATCTATATCGCCCGTAGGCTCTATCGCTTCCGGAGCTGGCGCAGACGATCCGGGAGCAGCGCTCTCGTCGGCCATCTCGACGTCTTCTTGTTGCACAACCTCATGGGTAGGGGCGGCCTCGTCCGATGGGTCGTTCGACGGGTTCGACGGGTTCGACGGGCCGTTCACTTGCCCTGCCGCCTCACCGGCGTCCACCGGGGCACTAGGCTCCGGCGGCTGATCCACGTCTTCTGTCTCCACCTTGACCCCTTCGTCCGTCTCTTCCAACGGCTCTCCATCAACGCCATCATCGTCGGCTCCCCCCTCGACTGCAGCATTGTCATTCCGTGCTGAACTAGCAGCTCCAGGAGCCTTGAGCTCGCCCAGGGTGCCTGCTGTGAATTTGTCTCCGCAAGCGTTGCACACTGTCATAAGCTTGAGAATGCGGGCGAGAAAGGCCAAACTCACACGTCCCATTGCCCCCCGGACCTCGTCTCCACACTCGCACATCGTTTCTGGCACATCCTTCACACGTCGTGCCCACGATGTATCGTTTCCCGTGTCTCTTACCACTGGGCGGCTTCTTGTCCAGCTGCAACTTGCCCACACGTCTCGTCACGCTCTTCTTCGCGCCTGCCTCGACACGCTCATCGAGCATCTCGAGCGATACCGGCATCTCAAACATGACCTCTTCCTCCACTTGTCCACGTTTCCGCTTCGGCTGAGGCTCCTCAACCTGTTCATGCTCCGGTTCGACTCCATCCGGCGGCGGAGAGGTGAGGTAAAGAGGTCGGGTCGACATGGGGTACGGCCGCGCGTGCCATTTGTCCGTCAACGCGTCCTTAATATCACCTCGGGGAGCTGGCAGCCGGAACTTTGGGAAGGTCCGCTGGGGTACTCTGTGCAGTAAGGCCTCGAAATGGCTCTTCCTGAACTTGGCGTAAGCTTCCAACAGACGAGGGTGTAAGGCTGGATCGAAAAGCGAGGGGATCTGGGCGATCGGTGACGGCGGCGGAGGCGGCACAAACTCCAACAAGTCAGGTTGGACAGCTCCTAGCGCCTTCATCTCGACTCCCTCGACATGCTCGACCACGGATCTCATCTTGAGCCAGGCGCTGTCATCGATACCTTCCAGCCGAATAGTCACCGCTTGGACGTGGCCGTCGACCGGGATGAAGTTTTCCGTGCTCAGGTTGAGGAGACGTTTGGGATCCAGCGTAGGAACGGTGTTCACGACATGATGTCGAGTCTGCCGGCTATTGACGGGCGAAGTCGGTTCCCTCTTCCTTCCTTTGGTAGTTTTGGGGGAAGGGTGATCAGCCTCGACGGTTTGCTCCGCCAAGCCCTCAGGCAGTATAGGTTTCTCGTCGTAATCCTTGGTGTAAAAGGGCATCCGCTTTTCAAACTTCTCCCACTCTGGTCGTTTCCATCCCCGCGATGGAACGATAGTCGAAAGCAACACTGTCCCCTTGGGTGGGCACATGCCAGGGAGCATGGGTAGATCGGGTCGGAGTGGTTCTTCGGGGACATTGACAGAAGGAATCTCTAGATTCGGAGGTTCGACCGAGGGTGCCGGTCCGCCAACCTCCTTCGCATCCTTGGCTCCTCTGCCCAACGCGGCCCGTGTTCGGCCCCGTCCCACACCGTTCTGAGCGGCGACTGTTGGGGCTTCGTGAACAGCTGTGTGGTCGAGAGACTTTGCGCCGTCGACTTCCGTTTCGCCCAGCGCAGGCCTCGCCGAGGGTCCTGACTTTTCTCCGGGATCTTGCTTCTGCTCTCCGACCCTGGAGATATAGGAACAGGAACCCAATGGCAGAAGATACTTCTCGGTAGGCATCTCTTTGAACGCCACGAGCAGGAAGGGGGGTGGGAGCGGGTATATCCTGCGGGGCGGGGGCGGGGGTCGGAGGGTTGCGGGTGGAAGCTGTGGTTCGGATGCAGATGGCGCAGGAGGCGGGTTCGACGAGGAAGTAGGTGCCGGAGTCGAGGAGGTTGGGAAAGAAGACGGGCCGGCCGGTGCAGGCTGCTGCGCCGGTACAGGTGTCATAGTCGTTATGGGCAACGATGATGATGACACTGAGCCCGACGGCAAGGCTGACGGTGGTACTGATGGCGCCGCTGATTGCAGTCCTGATGCTTCTGCTGGCGCCTCACTGGGGGAAGGTGCGGATGGAGTCTTGGCCACTTGGGGTTGAAGCTCAGGGTCGATAGGTCCACCTCCGACTTGTTTAGGACCCTTCATGTCTACCTCTTCTTCTGAAGAGAGTTCCGAATCCTCGTCGTCGACGGGCGCCGGTCGTCGAATATTGAGAGGTGTTGATGCTGAGGATTCTGGGGCCGGTGAAGAGAGAGCAGAAGAGGAAGGGGGAGTTGGAGCTCTCTGAGGTCGGTCAGGGGTGACAGCAGGTGGTGGCCGGGCAAGCGGTGGTGGCCGGGCAAGCGACGGTCCAGCGATCGGTGTGGGTAACCCGTCCAAAGGTCCTTCACCGATACCTTCACCTTTTCCAAGTCTGCCGACGATACGACCCAGTTTGGCAAGTTCCTCTTTTGTCGCGCTGTTCCTCGCCGCTTTGTGAATGATGACCGACAACCAGGGGTGTTGCGTAGCCGCTTGGTTGACCCTCTGGATCAACGACGGTTCCTATGCGTCAGATCCTGACCGACCTCGTGACTAGAGATTACACACAATCGGGGGTCGAGCGGGAGACGCGCCGAGTGGAGGTCGGGGCATGGGTCCCCCGGGCTGTCGGGGAATAGGCCCAGCCATCGGAGGGCGTGGAACGGGTGGACGCACGCCGTATCGCAGAGCAGAGGGACCTGGCGAAGCAACTTTGCTCGATGGTGCGGGTAATGAGGGTCTCTTGCGCTCCTTCTTCTCTGCTCTCGCTCGCTTCTCCGCCGGGTCCTTCTTCTCCCCCTTCTCTCTCTTTCTAACGGTCTTAAGTAACTCGTGTCGGGGTTCGACGAATCTCCCCACCCAGAGTTCAGTCCCAGGGTAGGATATTGGGCCGATGGAGAGCGTACAACGCGCAATGCACTCAATCTCGTGGGCCGGGGCGTCGTCCCTTTCTTTCGATTTCCCCTTCCCCTTGGTATTGGCGTTAGGAGTCGATGCGGTGTCGACCGGTGTCTGCCCTTCGACTGCGGAACCGGAAGTCGGGGCGATAGCAGACGGTTTATCGGGTGCATGGTATTCTGTCAGAGGGAGCGGGACGGGCGGAGGAGCGGGGGTGGGGAACAGAAACGTCCCTTTCGGCAGAGGTCGAGCTCTCGGTTTGGAATGCGAAGGTATGGGCGGATGGGAGAATATGTGCGGGAGGAGTTGGGTAAGGTGTCGTTGGCGTGTTTGGGCTAGAGAGAATGGCAGGACCAAGCTGGGGGGGTTGGTAAGCGATGAGCTGCGGATTCGTAGAGGACTCGATACATACCTCTCGGCGAGACTCAACAAAGCCTCGTGATTCTCCTGGACCTTCTCCTCCTCAGCCTCAGGGGCAGCTGTCTCGTCATTGTCGTCGTCGTCCTCCTCTTGACTCGCATCTTTATCGACGGCTACAGGCTGGGCGGCAGACGTGACGAGGTCTTCCGTGTCGACTTCCACGCCATTGTCATTGACGAATTGAGGGTGAAGATCAACGGGAAGGTCGATATGAGGTACCGGCTGAAGCCCAGCTCGAGCGAGCGCTCTCGAGGACATGGATGGGAGTTGTCTATGATTACCAGAGCGCTTTAATCGGTTTCCATCTTTGGCCAGGGCGGAATGAGGAGGGAATGTAGAGCGGAATGAAGGGGGAAATGGAAAAGTAAGATGGAAGGTCGAGTTTGAACCTTTGGACGTGTGTTCGGACGTCGAGACTCCCATTTTCGCTATTTGGTTCGACCTCATCTTCTTCTCTTCTCTCATCTCATTGAACCATGTTATAAGAGCCTGAAACGCTCTCCGGGAGGCTGTGGAAGATTGATCGGTGCCTCCCGGTATATTGCGTCCTCGACAAACATGACTATACCCCATATTGCGCTCCTCGTCGGCTCGGTCGTCTTGCTCAATGCCGTCTTCCCCGTCTTCTCGACGATCCGTGTCATCATCACTATACCCCTTTGGATCTCTTTCGCAATAGTCCTCGCTTTCACAGGCCTGACATGGTCTATCGTCCGATCACCCCCTCGCGTATCCCCTTCTTACACTCGTCGCTATGGCCTCCACACGCTGTCCTTCACCACGCCTTCCGCTTGGTCTGCGGTACTCACCCGGACGGAATGGGAGGAACGTCCCTCGCCCTCGTTCTTCCCTCCCATCCACCCTGCGTCCACCGAAGCGGTAAAATCCCGCCTAGAGGCGATTTTCAAGCACATCAGAGACAGCTTCATCGATCCCTGGTATTCGCGCCTATCCCCCTCGGCGGCCTTTCCCAACGCCGTCGAGGTGTTCATGCGTCAAGCCTTGGCGGACGTTGTCAAGCGCTCGGACAATGTCGATTGGCCAGCGTTGTTGGTCTCGAGGATCGTCCCGTTGATACGAGACCATATCCATCATTACCGAACGGTCGAGCATCTCTCGTCGACTCCTCCTAGTGCAAAGTCGGCGCTACCCCTGCCTCTGCCCGCGCAGGGACATCGTGCACTATCTCACGCCGCGCACGTACCCACGATCTTCCCCTCAACTCAAATCGAGGCGTACTTTCGAGATCTCTTGGACAAAGTGGTTCACGAGATCGTTCCGGTGTCGGACAGATCTCCGGTGGTGCTGATCATGGCCCGGGAGATCCTTCTCGGATCGGTTCTCATGCCAGTTTTCGAGATGCTTTGCGACAGCGATTTCTGGAACAGGCAGATAGACGAGCGTGGTGGTAGATACTTGCACGAACAGTACGTCTTCATCGCGGCCTCCACTGACCAAAAGGAAACAAGTCAACAAATTCCTTTCCGCCTTGGCGAACCTTCCTGATCCCGGTCTTGGAGGTTTTGACAGTCAACAAAATTCGCCCTTACGCCACACCGCCGACATGCAGACGACAAGTATCAGCGCGGCATCCTCGACTCGCCAATTCGAAGCTTTCCTGCGCTCCATACCCAAAGTGAAGACGATAGGAGAAGCTCGACGGCTGCGGTCCGATGTAGACAGGGAGCAAAGGCTGGCGAGGTCCGCGCTGGACTTTGAACTGCGCAATGCCGACCATGGGGATAAACGCGCGGAGCATGCCGTCAAGAGAGCTAAGAAGTATCTTAAGCGGCTTGAAAGAGCTAGAATCGAGGTCGACGCTAGAATCCGGTCACTGAGCCACACTCCTCTCAAGGTGAGTTATCAGCTAGGTATATGGCCTTCGGCTCATTCACACAGTCGGAAACGCCCTTGCCCTCCGTGCCCACTCTGGATATCTCTCCTACTCATCTACAGTCCTCCCATATTGACTTGCACATGGTCCTGGGTGATCCCTCGTCACTCGCCTATTGGCTCGAGTATATGGAGCGACGGAACCGCTCCAGACTGGTGCAATTTTGGCTCACCATTGAGAGCTTCAAAGACCCACTCGAAGGTCTTGGACAGAATGCCTCAATGGATGGCACGCTTCTCGCGACAGATCGAGGAAGCGGACACAGCGGGCAGACAGTGCACGAAGACCTCCAGTTCCTGTTCGATTCATACATCTCTAACCCCGACCCTCTGTTTGCGGTTCCAACCCGACATCAAGATCTGATTGCCGATCTGGCTTCTGCCGAAACGCTCGCCCCAGCCGAAGTCAAGCGCGCGAAACAAGCGATGTTTGCAAGTCAGCAGGCAGTGTTTGAGCAGATGCAGGAAGAGGACTGGTCTGGTTTCACAAAAAGCGAACTATTCGTCAAAGCCTCAGTTGACCTTTCACGTTCTCCCGCATTTCACCCACGGTCCCCTGTCTCGAGCCCTCGTCTCGTCTCTTCGCCAAGATTGGCTTCGCCTCCAGTGCCTCCGGTCCCTGTTCGACACCAAACGGCGCCGGTGATGTCACCTAAACCAGGACGAGGAGGGAAATCTCCCTCTGTCCCTTCTTCTCGTCCACTGCCAGTGCTGCTAGGGCATGTCACGCCGACCGCTCTCCCACCCGCCGCAAGCGTGTCAATGGCTCCGCCCGACTTCAACCGCAGGGCCACCTCGCCAGACACCAACTCGTCGACTTTTGCGAATAAGGAAGGTCTCGTTGCAAGCAACGAAACGTCTACTGGTAGCTCGACTCCTTTGGTCACGAAGGTGCGGCGATCTTCAAACCTCGACTTTCTCATCAGCGGCGAACCTCAAGCCAGCGCTGATGACCGAGGGAAGCTCTTCGGAGACGATGACGATGTCGAAGACCTTGTGGAGGACGATGACGAGGGCTTTGTGCAGATACAGCGGATGGAGGCGATCCAGGCTGCGCTGAGCGAGATCATAGCGGGGGACGATCTCGCTGCCAGCAGGACGATGACAAAATCGGAAGAGACGCCGGAACCGGAACCGGAGCTGCACTATTCCCCATCCTCTTCCATGGTCCTGCCCAAGAAATCCGAATCCACCGAGCCATTAGCTCGACTCTCCTCTAAGAGCGTCGATGACCTCCGGGCTGTCCAGCCGAAACGACCGTCGCTCAGTACCCCGCAATCACGCAAATTGTCGAGCAAGTCGACCGACATCGAGGTGACGAGCTCGTCTTTTCTCGATAAGCGACAGAAGCTGCTGTTCGAGGATGAGACCGTCGATCAGGAAGCGCCTGGTTCCGAACATGACAAAGAACCCGAAGGGCCGGTCTTCACTCTCCTCGCCAACGTCAACTTTGCTGAAGAGGTCCGCCGCTTGCAAGAGAAGATCGAAGAGCTGGTCAAGCAAGAGCACCTGCTGGAAACGCTTATACGTCAAGCGGAATTGACAGGAAACTCAGCAGAACTACGGATCCTACAAAGGTCCCAAAACTCGATCCGTCGGGAGCAGAGGACGGCTATCTTCCAGAAAGCTCAGTATGAGCAACAAGAGGAAGAGAACAGGTTGACCGCTGGGACGACTTTGGTGACGATCCCGACCACGGTCATCAGCAATGAGCCGGGAGACACCGGGAAACAATACGTCTTGTATAACATTCGAGTCGAGCGAGATTCAGAAGAAGGGGCAAGAAGCTGGGTGGTGCCAAGACGATACAGCGAATTCTGGGAACTCGACAAGGCTTTACGCGACTGGGCCAGCACGAATGGACAGAGCAAGCTGTTCCGCGATGTCCAGGAGCTCCCGCCAAAACGTCTTGTACCGAATCTGTCTGCCGCGTTTATAGAGTCGAGACGGCAAGGTCTGGAGCGGCACTTGAAGGTAGGGGATTTCTAGTCTGCAAGACTAGCGCTGACCTCAGTCACTCATTGCATCTCAAGTGCTGTGCGATACGCCCCTGCTTCGAGCCTTTCTCTCCCGATCTGCTCTCACCGCCGAACAGGGCTCGCTTGCGGGCGGGTCTGGGGGCTTGGCATCGCTAGCTCCGCATAACATTGTCAAGTCGATCTACAAGACCATGGCGACTTCGCTTGACGACAAAGTTCTTGGGCCCAACATGCTCGATATGATGTACTCGACGCTGTCTCGTCAGTTGACGGACTTTGGAGGGCTGGTCGGTATCAGCTCGGAAGAGATCGCAGGGATGGGAAGCTCTCTCCTCCCGCAGGCCCTCAAGGGGGGTTGGAGTAAAGATGCCGAGGAGATCGCCACGGCGAAAGCTCCCAGCTCGCCGATCGCGCCGATAGGAGGGGAGACGGGTTCTGGGTCGTTTACCGCTCCCATCTGTGACCTCTTTGTCGAGATGTTTGATCTCAAGGAGAACAATTGGTTGAGACGACAAGCGATCGTCGTGATTCTCCAGCAGTTCCTTGGAAGCACGATAGAACGGTGAGGCGAGGCACTCCTGTGTGCAGACTCGACTGACAATGCAGCAAAGTACGCGACTCGATCCGATCGGCTCTCTCACCAAACTCGATCGAAAGAGTCCTCTCTGTTTTTCAAGAGACACTCTGGCCTGGTGGCGTGCGTCGGCCGCCGAGCGAACCTCGCACAGAAGAGGAAATCGCAGCGACGCGGTACAGGGCGAGCAGGAAGCTCGCTTTGCTTATCCCCGACCTCGCGGCGAACATGATCGGACGGGGCAACGCGCGACGCGCGGCGAGGAGGACGTTTGGGGCGTTGCAGGATAAACGCCTGAACCAGCATCTAATGCTTTGCATCATGGATGAGGTGAGCGGTCTCAAACGTTCTGGTCTGGGTATGTCGTCTGATGGGGTTTTGCAGATTTTCGGGGCGCTCTTTCCCGCGAAACCTTCGAAGCCTTCAAAGCAAGGACTATGAAGGCCTGAAGAGAGTCAGGGGAGGAGGGTTGTTTAGGTTGTACTACTATATGGTATGCGTAAAGGTCACGAGACGTCTATCAGAATATGTCCTAGGTGACAGCGGGCGCGCACAAGCGCGCTCATCACGGATCCTACAAGCGTTGGCAAACTTTGTCTACACAAACAAACCCCGTCTATCTTCCTTGCGCTGAGATGAGCATAAGAAGCGGTAAGAGGGTGGGACGACTTACCGCGCGCATACCGTGACTTGCGGCGAGGTACAACTTGAACAGCCTCTCGCACCCCTGGTCTCCCGAGAAGGGGTACTTTGCGCCGAGGCGGTACGCTGCAGAAAACCCAGAAGTCACAGCCAACTCGTGCATGTTGAGAATGGTCCTGTACTGTCAGCCCGGTGGCGATCTCTCTAGCGAATACCCTCTCACCATGCCCCCGCAAAGTACGTGTGGTTCTTGCCATTGAGGAACATCATCCATGGCACGACTTTATAGTAGTGCTGGGCGCGGTGCGATTGCTACGCCTCAGTAAGTGGCACGACGAGGCTAGGCTCCCTGAGTCCCTGACTGACCTGTTTCCACCACTTTTCGTAGATCCTCTTCTCAGGCAGGATCTCCTTGTCGGTCCAGAGGTGCCTGCTGCCGTCTTTGTCCAGGAAGATGGTCTGGAAGACATGGTCTTCCAACTTGGCCTCTTTTTGACCCTCGTGCGATTTGCCCTTTCGCGCTGCTTCTCCCGTCGAGTCGTACTCTGGATCACCTGGATTCGTCGCGTCGCGCTGCACGGCGGTTGAGTCGGAGGAACTGGACAACCGGTCGTTATCAGGCGGTCCGGTTGGGGGTATGCCCCGGAACTGAGGCTGGTAGCTGGGAGAGTCAGATCGAGTCGCTCGATGGGCATACGAGCACATACTGGGTCAGGTCAAAGCTCATCTCGATCTTCGCCCGGTCCTCCTCGTACTCTTTGATATAGTACAAGGGCCTGAAATTCTTCTCGGCGAATGCGAACGCCTCGTCGTCTGCTTTACCTTGCGACTCCGCATTGAGCTCGGGCCGGTACTCGGTCTCGTAGTGACGCTTCATGTAGTCGAGATCGTTGTGCGTGATGGTCACGTCGTGGCTGTTTGTCAGGACTGCTTCATGCGGCAGGGTGACACACTCACAGGTACAGCACGTTGCCCAGGATTTTCCTCTCTCTCCAGGTGGCTGTCTTTCCAAGAAGTTTGAGAGCCGAGTCAGCATCTGACCGGTCAGCAGGGAAGCAATCAAGAGCCAAGGCTGGACGCACCAACGGCGAGGATGAGGTCGTCGAATCGACCTTCCTGGACCTGTCCCTCGGGAGTCTTGTATTCGATGACGACGCCCTTCTTGCTTCTCTCCTTGACGCTAACGACTTCGTGGCCAAGGTTAAAAGTGACATTCCCGCCCTCCTCGCACTTGCTCTTCCACGCCGTATACGTATCGTGCAGCTGCGAATCAGCATGATGAGCGCTGTAGAGCGAAACGTAGGCTCACGTTGGGGAAACCATACATGGTCGGAATGCTTGCCAACAGACTCTTCTCGTCAAACTCGAAAAGCTTCATGCTAGGGTCGAGGAAGACCCGCTCGAGGATAGCGCTAGAGATGAAAGGTGTCTGGTTGCCCGTCCCGAAGAACAACGCGACGAGCGGGTAGATCATACGTTCCCCGAAATCTGGGGTGAAGCGGAAGATGCGCAAGAGAAGGTGCACAGGGATCAAGGCGAAGATGACTTCGAACATTCTGTGACGGCTTAGCCTCGTCTTGGAGCTTCGACGTACTTGACGATTTTCAGCACCCGACCGAACTTCTTGATGTCGCTCGCAAACGATCGAGATAGCTGGCTCGGGTAGACGTTGCTCCAGTAGTACTTGTCCTTTCCAAACGAGACTTGCATCCCTACGGGAGTGGGTCTGGGCGTCAGGATGGGTCTTTGTAAGTGAAGAGTGGCTGTACTTGAAGCCGAGAATGTCAAACATCCGGATTGTGTTGTAGCTGACGAGTCAGTATACTCCAGAAGCCCCTCGCTCACAATTGCGGACTGCAGCCCTGTACACCATCGTTGATATACCCCGCGCCGTACTTTTCCGCATCGATCTTGATCTGCAGGGTTAAAGCCCTTTCACGCTGTTGACGCATAGGAGGCACCCACCGAAGTTGCCATTCCTCCGGCTTCCTTCTCCTTGTCGAAGACTGTAACTTCGAACTTTTCCGGGTCGAGCGACATGGAATATGCTGCTGACATGCCCTGAGGATATCAGAATTGGATGAGCCGATGGTCAATGTAGCTCACCGATGCACCTGTCTTGATCAGCTGGCTGTGTCTGGGGTGAAACGCAAGACTGACCTGCTCCCACGACACACACTCGTTTCTTCGTCTTGTCTCTGGCCATGTTGTAGCTGATAGACGCGGTGTTGATGTGACTGCTAGCTTCCTGTGAACTGCTGTAGTTGAGATGGAATGAGATGAGGATGGAAAAGATGAAAGGTGTGCTCGCTCTCGAACCGATGATAAACCCCCTTGCATACGCTGTATCCCATGCTCTCGATTCTCTGTCAACAGATCGATCGACTCCAGGCACTGAATCACAATCACAATCCCAATAACTAGATTCACCCAGCTGATCGCATTGCGTCATGGTCGGGAGGGGTATCATTGGGTTGTAAGCGGCGATTGCCGACTGACCCCCCTTATTGCATCCCCCTTTCCGTTGGAACTGCCGCCCCCGGCCGCCGGTAGAGTTTGTTTTTTTGAATGTTCGGGTTGAATGCCGGCATGAAACGGACCCATCCCCGTTTGACCGAGGGTGGTCACCGATGGGCAACGAGCAGCGGGTGTGGGGGGGGTTGTGTACTAGTCGTCGACAACTTTAACCCCCATGGCGCCGTACATCGCCTTGTCTTGTTTCTCATCTACACGAAAGACACTGCTTTTGCGAGTCGCTGGTCGGGGACGGTTCAGAAAACCGCAGTCAACCCGATCCCGTTTGCCTGCAGAACCAGAACAAAGCTGAAACCGGCACGAGATGGCCTGGCGACAATCGATCCAGCGGTCGCTCTTGGCGCTCGCCGTCCTCGCGGCGACAGTCTCCGCGCGCCAGGCAAAGACCTGCCCCGATCCCAATGTGGTGGGTTCTTGTGCCACTTTTGGCCGAACAGAGCTGACCTTCCCTTCTAGGTCGATCCCGCCAACGATACGTGAGCTAGCAAGCGAGGGTGACCGGGGCATGGCAAGCTGACAAGGCTCAGATGTAACCCCCTGCGATACATTCCCAACCTCGCGTTGAACGTCTTGGCGGCGGTGTTGTACTTTATCACGGCGATACTGCTGACATGGCGTGCGTTGACTACAATGACCCCGTGCGGCGATCTGTTGGAACTGACGCGCAGAACACTGGCGATTCAGGGCGAATTACATGCTGTGTCTGGTCATCGGAACGTACTGTGAAGCGATCGGTCTGGTTCTCCGCGTGGTTTTGCGCAAGAACCCCCATTCGACGGGACTGTACATTGTCCAATACCTCTTTGTGGTCCTTTCGGTGAGTGCCCATCGCCGAGTCACGAGGCGCAGAAGTCAGGGATCTCGGGCTTGACCCACGCGCCGTTGTCAGGTGTCAATGCTGTCAAATGACAATTCTGACTTGCCCCAGCCCTGTGCCTTCTTGGCCGGAGACTACATCCTGCTCGGTAGACTGGTGCAGCACCTCAACGCACCTCAGTACCTCAGGCCGTTAAAGCCAGCAGCAGTCAGCTGGACGTTTATCATCTCGGATGGTATGTGGGCGTATCGGTGGTGTGGTGCACATGCTAATTTCAGTCGTGACGTTCCTGATCCAAGCGGCGGGTGGGGGATTGAGTATCTCGGACAATCTGAAAACTGCGCAGGCTGGAGGAAACATCTTTTTAGCCGGTATCGCGGCTCAAATGGCCTCTTTCGTGTTATTCTCCATACTTTGGGCGATGTTTGCGATTCGAGCGTGAGTGGACTTCCTGTCACAAACCCCAGCTGACATGGCTGCAGACGATACCAAGACCAAGTCCTTTGGTCCCGAACGGGCTGGAAGCCCTTGCACTGGGCGCTCGGGTTCACGTGTATCTGCTTCCTGATTCGTTCGGTCTTCCGAACAATCGAGCTGAGCCAGGGGTACATTGGATATCTCGCCACGCACGAGCGATTCTTCCTTGGACTGGACACGCTTCCATTGTGGTTGGGAGTCACGACTTTTGTCTGGTTTTGGCCTGGAAGGTACTTGACCCCAGAGTCGAAGGTCAAGCCGGACACCGAGGAGGATGTGTCGGGCGAGATGGGCATGACGGAGATGAGGGATGAACAGCCTTCGGGACAGGCCTCGGTCGAGAGCAAGTGATTGCGGGAGCGTTGTGATTAGAGAGAATACAGTAAAAGGTCTGACCATCTCTGTGCGTGTTCTGTCCATGCATCTGTACCACTTCCGAATGAAGGTGCCAAGGAGCCTTGCCGTGTCGATGATCATGCAAGGCATGGCTAGATGTGGCGCAGGCGTGAACAACGGCTCTCTCCAGACGCGTCGCGGTGATTGCCGGGATGAAACCGAAGTCGACCACCACCCAGTCAGTAACAATGCGACACTTTGGTTTCACGTTCAACCTCCACCCCTCGCGACCCATCTGCAATGGCAGCTACAACGAGGGTCGGCCTCGGTAACCCTCACATCGACTTCAGCTCTCGATGGTCTGTGATTGCTCGAAGACAGGCGAGTGAGGAGAGGCAACACGGGGATGAGGATCAAGTCGCTACGTCGCCCGGCAAGACTGGCTCGGGTTTAGATCACGCTTCAGGTCTGCCCAGTCCCCCCGACACCGACAGCGACGTGATGCTTCCTCACAGTGACATTGAGCTTCCTCATATCAATCATGAGGAATCGCTCATGAACGAGGTGAGGGCGGGAATAAGTGCCATGACCATGAAAGCTGACATCCAGTCTCCTCCAGCGACGTTGATCTCTTCACCCGAGCTGCGTCCTTTACGACGCACTTTATCTGTATCCCAATCACGTCCCTCCTCCCTTCGACACACCTCTATGACATCTTCTCTCTCCACAAACAGCCTCTCGGATGCGCGCGTGCGGACCAACCGGTCCCCCAGCAAGGCGAACGGGGGAAAGGGGGCGATGTCGAGGTCCACCTCTTCGTCGTCGAGTCTCGCCGCGACATCCCTTCGACCCAAAGGCAGTCCAGCGCTCAGCTCTAGCAGACGCGTATCGACAGACCTCTCTCGCCAGACCAGCCTGGCGGGGAGCCTGACCTCGAGCAGACGAGGGTCTGCATTGCGCTCCTCGACGAGCTCAACCGGATCGCGCCATCACCATTCCCCCTCGGCGCCGCTGCCAGAACCGTCCAAACGTGATTCCGGCGCTTTTGTCTCGCAATTGTCTCCCCAGGCAGGTCGCGACACGCCAGCACCCCCGGAACGCGTCTCACCTAACCCCATCTTCTCGCGGCGTCAACCTTCCATCACCCTCTCCCCCGATGCCGCGTCTGAAGCCGGGCCCAATTCTGCCTCCTCACCCGGCGCGTCGTCTGATGAAAGACACGACGATCCATACTCACCCGCGTCGCACTCCCCTGCGGACGGGTATCGCCCCTCGCGCCGACGATCGCCTTTGGCCTCGACGTCGAGGCGGAGCCCGCCCGCCCACAGCCCTTCTCCTGTCCCTTCGCCGATAGCAGAAACCTCGCCCCCTCGTCCGCGACATCGCAGGACGTATAGCGGTGCCGAGGAGGATCAGCGGATTCTCGAAGCGGAAGAGAGAGTCCGCGCATCAGTATCGAAAAGGAGTCGTCCGGCCTCTGCTTACCCAGCCACGTCGCCTACCAAACCGCCTCTACACCGACACGACTCGTTCACCAGGGAGAGGGGCCTGAGTGTCTCGCGCCAACTGTCTTCGTTTGGAGAAGATCCTGGGAGAAGCAACACGATGGCGGGCAGCCCTGCCTCTGTTACACAAACGCCTACCGGAGACGGGCCGGTAAACATGGAGGTGCAACTGCACAGTGGTGGGAGTGGAGGTAGCAAACATCGCAGGCCGTTGCCTGCGGCGTTTCGAAATGGGAATAGCAACTTGGTAAGTCTACCCTCAGACGATGGTGCTGCAATCCTTCGTTGACACGAGTAGTTTACACCCTCCCCTAAGTCGGCTACCCACGACTTGCCAGTCCACCATTACGACCACCAATCGCCCACGGCCCCTCTCGGGAGGTTCAACACTACCTCCCGCCTCGGTCACAATGACAGTGTTCCCTCCCCCACCTCCCGACGCATACGTCCAAGCTATGAGAGCTTGGAACGCGCATCGAGCGTGTCGAGCAGACTGGACCACCGCCGATCCGAGTCGATCTCCGGGCTGTCGAGACGCTTTGCCGATGGGCTCGACCATCGCGGTCTGCCGGTATCCCGGGACGAGCTGCCAGATCGCTCCTACAGGCACAGCACGGCGGAGTCTTCCTTCTCCAGCCATCGGTCCTCACGACCGCAAACGCACGATCTCGCCCCTCGACTGTCCCGTCTGAATATCACCCCAGGAGACTCCATCTCAGTCGTCGGCGCTCGGTCCGAGTATCAAACACCTCCGTCTAACAAGGACCCTCTCGCAGTGCTCCGTCGGATAGAGGCGAAGCAAGCGGAGCATAACCGCCAATGGGACGAGGAAAGATCTGGATCTGCACTTGGCGATCACCCGCTACCTCGTTCATCAACCGGTTTATTCTCCGACCAGCCCCCTCAGCGGATGCGTCCGGCTACATCCATGTCCTCGCTGAGAGATCATCACTACCCGCCCAAAACAGCTCCTGTCGAACGAATTCGACGTCACTTTGATGAATCTCCGGTCCCGAACCGGTCATTCTCCCGAGCCAGTATGGCTGGCCCATCGTCCGAGCCGCGCCAGACACGCTCGTATACATCTCTGGGCGGACGGTCAAGCGCGAGCCTGGACGTGCAATCAGCATCATCAGAGCATGGTCGACTGCTGTACGAAGCTGCTCGATCGCTGGAGGTAAAGATACCACAAGAGATGAGGGCAGCGTTCCCCGATATTTTGCGCGAGCTGGGAGCATCCGCTCGGTCGGCTGAGAGCAATAATGCTGGGAGTCGAGCAGTATTGCAGCACCTCACGCAGGTGATGATCGACTCCGAGATCGAGATGGATCCAGCGCGACTGACTCGCGAACTCCAGAAGTTGGTCACGCTAGTCCGAGAAAGCGCTCGCACCTCGGATCAAAATGTGCGTGATCTGACTCGCCTCTTTCTCGACCTGCCAAAGCTGTTGCGAGGGGACTCGCGGTACCCGCTGGCTATGACTCCCTCTGGTCCTGGGAGCATGGTGGAGCGACTTGATCGCGAACCGAGAGCTTCGAGGTCATCACCCTTCTCTCCGTACGAATCGCCTCTGAGACGGGGTGAGGATCTCCCTCGACCCGCTACGACGCTCGAGGGGGTGTACTCGCCCAAGAAGGGTCGCGGGAGGGAATCCCTGCCGCCGAATTTTGCAATGAATGAATCGAGAAGTTTTGTCTCTAGGTTGCGCGACTTTGGACAGAGCAGGGACAATCTCGGCACCATCGAGGATTCGCCTCCTGCGCCGACATCTCATTGGAATTCCGAAACACCTCTTAGCCCTCTGAGGCGGGAACTAAAGAAAAAGGCCAGCTCGACTTCGACCCACACGGTTCGAGCGGGGAACAACTTTATGCCTTCAGCTTCGAAAGCCCCGTTGACCGCAGTGAGCACCGTCACGGCAGGAGAAGCGAGTCCGTCAGCTCCGAAATTTGACGAGAGGAGTGTCAACTCTGCGCGATCGAACAAATCGAGCAAGGGAGGGAGTCACCGCGAGGAGGAAATTGGAGGCGGAGGGAGTCCTGCATCTCGTTTCAGTTTCCACACGGCGGAAGAACCATCTTCCTTGGCGCCTTCGTCTCCAGCGGGAGACGACGATGATCTGTTGACCGGATTGGTGGAAGCCCAAAGGCGCAGGGAGGAGGACGAAGCGAGGAATCAGAGCAAAGCCGGGTACTGGCGGAAGAGCGTGGGTGAAATGAAGCGGAGTGGCAGTGTGGCTGGTCGAAGTGAGGTCTCGGCGGTGGGAAGGAAATTGAGCGTGAGCGATCGAGTGAAGAAGACCTTGGGACGGGCGTAAAATCCGCGGGCGACCGGATCGCGGCGGAGTGGACCTACTGTGCGGAAAATTGTAGCTAGCTCTCGGTCGTTGCTGAAGAGGGGGGGATGTTTATGAACGTGCCGAGAGGCTGGTGTGAACAGGTTTGCTCGGATGATTGGTTGCAAAGACCGACCGGCTCATAACGTGGAAAAGCCGGGTAATTATTATTGCAGAAGGTCGTGTGGATGTCGAAGGTTGACCCTGGACCCTGTGATTAGCGTCTCCACCGACGACGGGGTCCTCCGCAAATAGCTCCTTGGTTGAGGGGGATGTGGAGGTTATGAGGGGAGGTGCGGGAGTACCAAGCGGGGGACTGGGGTTTGGATGGGATCTCAGGCATGGCCCCGGTTGAAACGGAGAGACTAAAGGCCAAGCCTCTCTACGGGAACATGGCATCGTTGTGGACATGTCACCTTTTGACATCTCATCGGGACAGCTTGGAGGGGTCAGGGTTGTCACACTACACGCCCCCCTCACCCCCCTCTTACATACTCACCTTGTCATGACGAGACGCTAGGATTTAACCTTGTCATCACTAGTCTCCATCGGCATCGGCAGGTCCTCAACCGCTCCATCCAACAGCGGGGGCGCGCATGTGCGCTCATCCCCGATCCCACAGGCTAGGCTAGGGCGACAAAAAGTTCTTTTGCGCCGTGGACAGTGTTTGAACTCGCTTTCGAGAGGACACAACGAGGGTCGAGTGGGAAGGCCTATCCGACTATATAAGAGGTTGATCAAGATCGCTTGATCCCCCATCAGTCCAACTGGGAACAGCATCTACCCCACTCGATCTCGCTGTGCTCCTGGCGCTCCCTTGACGCATTCTCGACTCTCTCTCCTTTTTGCAGAGGAACCAGCAGCTGTATATACGACTTTGACATTCTGACGACTCGGTACGTACTCAGTCGTCTACATTGCTCTCAACTACTCTATACCGTTTGCACCGCTGACACATTCTCAGGCCCTAGGCCTCAACACTCCTAATCCACAAGGCGAAACGATGCTCGCCCTCTCCTCCTTGGCTCTATTGCTGCTAGCCCCCTCGGGGGCTACGGCTTTTCCCCCTCCTTTGGTCCTTGCGGCGAACGAGACATCAGGAATAATCACCCCCTTGGTGGTCAACTCGACCGCACCGGTGACTTCCGCGGCCAACAGCACAGAAACAGGTTACACCGCCTCGATCACTGCGAGTGGTGCGATCTCCTCTGGGGTCTCGGGCACGGCAGCACCCATGATGAACGGCTCGACAGAAGTGGGATCCATGTCACCCTCGACACCCTCATCTGTGTCCATTTCGTCCTCCGTCAATGCCACTGCGACTAGCAGCATGAACGGCACCTCGACCGCCTCGATTGCTTCGACGCCTTCTGCATCGTCCGCGAGCGGCAATATCACCTCAACTTCCAATACCACAGCCTACTCTCCACCCTTCGATTACCCCCTTAACACGTCGTTCGCCGATAACTCAGTATACATATCCCAGAAATGGCGAGACGCTCATGCCCGCGCCCGAGAGAGACTGGCTGATTGGTCGCTCGACGACAAAGTCAACCTGACCACTGGAGTGGGGTGGGAGCAAGGTCGATGTGTTGGGAACATCCCTGCCATTCCCGAGCGCGGATTCCCTGGTCTGTGTCTTGAAGACAGTCCTACCGGCGTGCGATTCGCCGACTTTGTCAGTGTCTTCCCGGCTGGCATCAATGTCGCCACGACGTGGGTCTTTTTTGTCCAGGTTGATATGCCTGCTTGCCCACCCCCTCGCGCTGACATCTAGTTTCGACAAGGACTTGATGTATCAGAGAGGATACGCCATGGGCGAGGAGTTTAAAGGCAAAGGCGTCCACGTCGCTCTTGGTCCTATGACCAACATGGGCCGAGTGGCAGCTGGAGGACGAAACTGGGAAGGGTTCGGAGCGGACCCTTACCTCTCTGGATGGGCCACTGAGATGACCGTCAAGGGGATGCAGGATGCCGGTGTGCAGGCTTGGTGAGTGAAACGTCACGCTCTCCAGACCGACCGTGCTCATCTTCAGCGTGAAACACTACGTGGGCAATGAACAAGAGCGCAACAGAACGGAAGAGTCGTCCAACATTGACGACCGGACCATGCGAGAGATTTACACCCACCCATTCCTCCGCGCCGTCGCTGCCGATGTCGCCTCTGTGATGTGCTCGTACAATCTCGTCAACAACTCGTGGGCATGCCAGAACGCCGAGACTCTCAACGGCATTTTGAAGACCGATTTCGGTTTCCAAGGCTACGTCATGTCCGACTGGCAAGCGACCGAATCAGGTGTATCAGCCGTCAACTCGGGACTCGACATGACCATGCCCGGTGATGTCGTCTTCAACTCGCTTGACAGCTACTTTGGTCAGAACTTGACGACCGCGGTCAAGAATGGAAGTGTCGAGATGCAACGGGTCGACGATATGGCCGAGAGGATCATGGCCGCTTACATCTTGCTTGGGCAGGACCAGGATTACCCGGACGTCAACTTTGATGCGTTCAGACGGACTGCCGAGGCCAACAATTCGCACGTCGACGTGAGGGACGATCACGATGTGTGAGTCTTGCGCCTCTGCCCCACATCGGCAAGTTTGAGCTGACAGCATAGTCTGATTCGTCGCATTGGCGCGGCGTCCACGGTGTTGCTTAAGAACACCGGATCCCTGCCACTGAGCAAGCCGAAATCCATTTCGCTCATCGGCTACGACTTGGGACCGTCCCTTCTCGGTCCAAACGGGTACTCTGATCGAGGCGGCGACCAGGGCACTTTGGCGATTGGATGGGGATCCGGAACAGCGGACTTCCCATACCTCGTCGACCCACTCCAAGCCTTCTCCGTCCAGGCTAGAAAGGACAAGTCGGTTCTTAACTGGCACTTTAACGACACGGACTTGAAGGGTGCCGCTGCGGTTGCCCATGGTGCTGCGGTTGCAATCGTGGGTATCAACTCTGATTCCGGAGAGCAATACATCACAGTCGAGGGCAACGAGGGGGACCGGAACGAACTGCTCCCATGGCATAATGGCACGGAGCTCGTCAAGGCCGTCGCTGCAGCCAATAATAACACTATCGTCGTCGTCCACTCGGTCGGACCCATCATCATGGAGGAATGGATCGATCTTGAGAACGTAACTGCAGTTGTATGGGCGGGTCTGCCCGGACAGGAGAGCGGCAACGCCCTCCTCGACGTCCTGTACGGGGCATACAACCCGTCTGGCCGGCTTCCCTACACCATTGCCAAGAAGCGAGAGGATTACTCTGCGGATATCGTCTATGTCAACTCAGCCGAGCCGCCTCACCCGCAGGTCGACTACACCGAGAAGTTGAACATCGACTATCGCCACTTCCTCTCGAACAACATCACCCCCCGATTCGAGTTCGGCTTTGGTCTCAGTTATACCGAGTTCAACTTGACAAACTTGAATGTCCAGACGTGGGAGAACGCGCAAGACCCGCCCGCGGACAACCGCTCGGTCGGAGGGTTCTTGGCCGATTGGTGAGTTGACGGGGAGTCTTTTGCGGACCGCAACTAACACACAGGCTGCAACGACCGCGATGGGAGGTGACGGTGGATGTCCAGAACGTCGGGCCGGTCGACGGATGCGAGGTTCCGCAGTTGTACTTGGAATACCCCGCTTCGGCCGGCGAACCACCTCGAGTGCTGAGGGACTTTGCTAGGTGAGCACTGGCCGCTCTTGGATCAATAGCCGCCCGGCTGACATTGCAGACTCAACTTGCAACCCTGGCAAGCTAACCAGGTGAAATGGACCTTGTCTCAGTATGACGTGTCGATTTGGGATGTTGTGACGCAGCAGTGGGTCGTGCCCGAGGGAGAGTTTGGCATTGTCGTCGCCAAGAGCTGTCTTGACGAGGGCGTCAGAACGACCTTCTCCCCCAAGGGATGGTAGATTGTCTAGAGGACATTGTGTGGCTGGACGGACTAAGTAGTCTCGGGACTGAATTGCTGAGTTGGTATAATCCCCGCATGTACCTGGTATAATCCATGCATTGAAATCTTGATCCTTTTTTGGGGTATCGCGGTATGCAGGGTATTGACCGAGTCGAACAAAGCTATGGGAGTATGCGGCTAGTGGTTGGGGTTGGGCGGAAGATCGTCCTCGTCCTCGTCATCAGATCCTTCTTCCACTCCGCTGTCCTCTTCGCTCGACTCGGCTTCTGGAGCAGGAGGCGGCGCGGGAGGCTCGCCGAACCCTTCTGGCCTGAGAGGGGTTAGTCTGTGCGGAAAAAGAGGTACTTCAACATACCACTCCCCGGCGCGTTTCCAATCCTTGACATCCTTGGTGCTCGCTACAAAGACAATCTCACCAGCCAAGGCACCTGGCTTCTCCTCCTTGTCCTCTGGACCTCGAGGGAACAAGCGGACAATGGCAAAGTCGCCTGGAGTCAATTCACATCGCCATCGTCAACCCACCCCGCGTAGCAAGAATCAGTTTCCGGATCTTGGTGCCGAGCTCGACGAGCCGCTCGACGCCGGTGGAGTCCGTCGAGGCAAAGTTGTTGGAACCGCGCGGCGGGCCCAGCTGGACGAGTCGGTGGTCTTCGGGGAGTGAACCGGGGGATATGTCCGTGGTCGGTGGTTTGGGACGGCCCATGATTCAGGTAGGCGTTGTTGGCGCGAAGAGGTGTGTTGAGAATGGAATGGAGAGAGGAGAAGGGTGAAAGGGAAAATCGGATGGTCTGGTCGGATAAACGGGTAAACTGAAGTACCTGGAACCAGCGTTGGCAGCGAGTGGAGGGATGATTTGTCGCTCGCTATGCTCTGACTTTTGGCTCTTAGGTCAATGCGTATGTTCGTGGATGCATGATATGATGCAGCCTAGAACATCGGAGACTATCTTTGCAGTGCCCTATGGGAGCGTCATTGCTCCCACAGTCGATGTTACAGGGCCCAGAGTTCGGGGCACTGACATTGAGTACTGTCAGAGACCTAATGTCACTTATGGGTTTGTTTTGCTTGGAGCAGTCCCAGAGTATACACGAGATCAGAGTCGGTAGACAACAATATACATTCTTCAAAGGACTAGCGATTGGAGTGTCCACAATTATATACTATGGTCGACTATGAAAGTAGGTCAAGTGACCCAAAGGAGGTAGTCGTAATATATACCGGGTCTGGGCCCGTGACAAGCACGCCCCTTTCCGCCTCCGCTATTCTCCGTGATCGAGGAATCCCAAGGGGGAGTGAGGCGAGATGAGTTGAGGCTGCGAGTCTCTTCCTCCACGAGTGCAGGTCCCCATCCATCACCTTGGGGGATGATATGCGACCGGTCATTGGTGCCACCGTCACTTGAGCAGGTCTGACGCCGGCCAAAGGCGCTTGTGGCAGAAGGGCAAGGAATATCATGGAAAGTGAGAGAACACCTCGAGATGGGAGGGCACCTTTGTAGGGGGTAGAAGGGAGAAGTGCCATCGTTTGTGTATCGGACGGACATAGGGCCCGTATATGAACACGAGTAGATGATGAGTCTTCTTCTTGACATTGTTTTTTTACCTTGAGAGCATTCGAGATCTACAAGATGGCGCAAAGCATCTTGGGCTGGAAGGGCTTAGCGCCCTTTGATAATGATGGTACTCGGTCAGAGTTTGCTCGTAGTATCGAACATTTCGACACATTTGAACAAGCGAGTCATTGGTTTCAACAAAGTTCGAGGCGGGGCGCTTTATCAAAGAGGGATACTTTGACTCTGATATCCATGCCTACGTACGTCGCCCTCCTGAACGGGCAAGTCTCTCTCGACAGATTCGTGGTCAAAGACTTGGAAAACGAAGGGTACACCTGTGATCAGCTTTCCACACAGGATGGCGAGAACCGGTACCAGTTGAAGTGCACGGACGGTGGGGACGTGAACAAGGATCGCAAAAGCTTAAAGACGGTGGGGCCGCCGGAACCACCTCAGTCAGATGAGGAGCTGTACTTCTACAGAGTCAGCCCCGCCAAATGGTTGCATCACCGTTCGCCTTTCAGGAATCTACTTCCCTACAAAGATCGTCATTCAGCCGACACCTTTATACGGGATCCCGACGCCGTACTAAAAGCCGTTACGCAGTGCGGTCTTGACTATTTCCTCCCAGAGCACTTTGACCATTCCTCCCGTGCGAATGATCCTGAATACGCCCTTGCCCGCAGCCCAATGCCGCAAGGTCCAGGGAGCCGCTGCGGGTCGCACCCCAACGTCCAGATACTGGACCCCACAGGACAGACGAAACCGGGAGCTCCGTGTCGCCACTTCCATCCCAGAAGACGTGGGAGAACCGACATCTATCTCGAAATGCGAGCGTCCAGAGCGGATCTTCAGCCAAAAGCTCCCCCATTGTCCGACAAGCTGCCGTATCTCCTGTTCCAAGCCTGTTCAGAACTCCTTCACACGGGCATCCACTGGGGACCTTGAACCCCACTGCGCCTCCGTTTACCCCCTCCTATCTGGTTCCAAATGTCCAACCGCCGGCGACAGGTTCCGCTTCAAAGAGCGAAGCCGGCGGAGTCACAATGGGCGTCCCCTCGAGCTCTCCGTATCTCCCTCAATACTCAGAGTCATCCGCCGTGGCGCAAAGAAGTTTCAAAGACGTGAGAAATCTTTGGAATGACTGAGAGCTAGGCCGGGACTGGACTGATGCTCGATACAATATGTCTATTAGCCATCACACCGGATGTCGAGAAGATGTACTTGTACTCTAGATATTGGAATGTGATTTTATCTGTTTGCGCACCTGTCAGTTTCCCATCGTCTCACATACTGTATGCTCAATGGGCGTCACTAATCAGTCACAGATAATCTCCCGTAGTGTGGTAAGTTTCCGTAGACCTCAGCTTGCAATCTGATATACCCATTCTTTCTTTGCAGTGAGCTCTGCAACACAGCATAAGCTACCGCTGGTCATCCGTACCTTGTTCAAGGGTGGCTTTGTCTGGAATTCCCTCGCATGAGCAGACGAGAGCACAACCCGTCCCTTCCCATGCGAACCCCTGTGGCAGCCTCCCAGTCCGAATTTCCTACTCCTGGACCGCATCATACCTGGCATCGGATTTGAGACGGCTCTACCTGGTCGGAAGAAGCCTGCTCTCCGGCTGGAGACACGATTGGTGTCTATCGTCTGGAGGGGCTGCTCATATCATTCATCATTCAGATAGTCCTATGGCTGCCCGATCGGGGACAGGGGATGCACGGGAAGCTTTGTCATAATCACTCACATTGATACTCAGATTCCATCTCCAGTCTCGCGGCAATTCGTTTCTAAGAAATGAGGGATTGTAAAGCTTAGTGTATCTCCATCGACAAGCCTACTTCCCTCTGACGATACCATGTTACCCGGCACTGCACGCGGGCACGGACAGCAAACACCAGGGGCGGGTTTGTGGCTCTTGTGGCTTTTAGTAGACCTTATTGGTGTATGTATCTGCAAGCCCCCCGCCCTCAATCCTGTCTGTGGATATCGCCTTACGCGACTGAAGCTCCAGTGATTGACACCTCTCGTCTCGGCGCCCTTGGAGATACACAGCGCCCGGAGTATGGCAGAAACCCAAAGAGCATGGCAGAATGTCTGAGAACTCCTAAGGTGAGAGCGAACCTTTCTAGGGGGGTACAAAGGAAGAACAGTGAGCTTTCTACCGGTCCTGCCTATAAGACGCATGGAGGATGGATTTGGAGGATGGATTTGACTCGACACTTCATACCTCACCTACGTTTTTTCTTCAGACCAACGCTCAGAATGTCCTCTCCCCGGCAGCCGTCATCCCAGGCAGGGATATCCCAAACCATCTCGGCGACGGATTGCGTACCCTGGGCCCTGCCGTATGACGCACTTCCCACGCTCGACAGGGACGCCCTTACTTCTTTGCCACCTATTGCATGCCTGAGAACGTGGTCGTTCGGGAATCACTCAGAAGCCGGTATTCCCGGTCCCACACTGATCACTGCATTTCGTATCTTTCAGCATCCTACTGAAGTTGACTCCTGGCACCAGGAGCAATTACCCCTATCAGACGGGGAGACCCTCATCATGATTCGCCCCCAGTTGCTGAAGTGGATCTCCAAAAAAAAAGTGGGGAGATGCAGACTCCGAAAGCTATCCATCGGGGGATCTGATTCCGTCACTTGGGAGATGCTTCGATTCGAGGGGAATGGATTGGAGTATCAGATTGGGAGGAGCTCAAAGCTAAACCCGTTGTCCGGTGAAGGTCCGAAGTTAGTCCCTTACCGCAGAATTTCCTCAGGACAGAATTCAAGGGACGGGACACCAGTCAAAGCGTTGATCACCCTCATGAACGAATGCAACGACACCGGCGGCCCCCCATCAGGACTGGCACTATCCTTTATGAACTCCCAGCTCCCCAAGTTTTTCCTGCCAGACAAGACGGTAGTCTCGTTATCCGGCGATCCGATGCAGCAGTATTTCTACCCCAAGTTGTCGCACGCATTGGAGCACTATTTTCCTGTTGACAAAGACAAGAATCTGCATGGGCTTGCCTCTACAGGTGTAGAGAAAGTTCTCCCTGTACGGATACCAAGATCGTCGCTCCCTACTGATGGTCGTCCACCTGTATCTTCATACAAGCACCATGATAATCCTGAAGGAGACACGTGTGATCTTCCAAATTCGACTCACACTAAGATTCCTCCCCCAATCTCTTGGACAAAGATTCCCGAGTTTCTTGGTCGATACAAAAATCCTGCGGCATCCGGTCCCGGGAGCGGAACTTTGCCATTGTCGCAGAAGTCTATCCCGTTTAACCCACATGATACACGGCTAGCTGATATGAACCTGAATAGCAATCCTACCCCAGACTGCCCAAAAACCCAGCGAAGTGCCTATACGGGTCGAGAGTTTTCTCGAGCAGGAGATGCAGTGAACACATGCACGGGGCCGCGAGCGCCGACCATCCTGGGCTCGACCCCGGGACCATCAGGGAACGAGCCCGGGACCGATCATGTTTCGAAGAAAATGCTGGATCCATCTCGAACCTCATTCATACCCTACGGATGCCCCAGCCCACAGCCCCTGTACTCCCTCCAATACCTCTCTCATCCCATCCAGACATCCTGGCCCGATACAGACCATCCGCCCTCTGGCAATGTTTTCCCGGTGCCTCCGGTCTCTCCAGATCCCCAAACTGCTGAAACAGGCATCACCGTGGCAAGACAGGTGACTGCCCAAACGAACAATGACGAACAGAGGGACTTGAAATTTACTCCTCCTCCTTATTTCGAAGGCTTGGGCCTGGCGCCCAAACCATATCAACCGGCAAGCGCAACATCGAACCCGTCACCTCAGAACAAGTCCCCCTTGCGAGCACTGCATAAACCCAGCAAGTTCGCAGGATTTTTTCGTCAGTCTTCCCGGTACAAAGACCGTGTGGAACCGCGACCCGAGACCGAATAGGAAAGTCGGGGAGTCATTGGCTGCATAATTCCTTGTACACATGAGGCTGTGGGACGACCGTTTGGATTTCTCACCTGCATATGCATACGTGTGATGGTTGTGATTGGCAGTAGCAGGCGTGCCATGGTACAGAGAGGTGAATTCGGACCTGATCATGACCGCCACTTTGACCGGATAATCGCGTCGAGGACAGATAGATCGCTCTTTCCATGTTTCTCGTATTGGCATCGTTCGTCGACGTCTCCAATCACCACGAGTTGACTCTCGCGCAAACGTGACGATCCAACCATGCCAAGGCTGCAGATCCTACAGTGAGTCCCGGCGATCGGATAAAGCATGCAGCATCACTTACAACCAGCCATAAGTCCTATCACCCATATCTCGAGAAAAACAAGCAACGAGTTCGAGAAGACGAAGCGAAAGCAAAGGCAGAAGAGGAGGAGCGCGAAAGATTACGAATCGATGCAGAGTCCTCCGCCCGACTAGATGTGCTGAGACGCAAAGCTGGGTCACCCGGTCTACAAGCAGAGGGGGAAGAAGAGGACAACTTGCCCTCCACCTCGTCGACGAGGCAAGATATTCCTGGTGGAAGCCTTCTCGAGCGGCATCGGAAAGCCAAGGCGAAAGCGGAGAAAGCGGAGAGAAGGAGACGGGACCGCCTTGATTTCGATTTCCCAAGCGAGACAGCGAGGAAGGAGAAGAGAAGAGCAGAGAAGGCCGGCCTGGGGGATGAGACGATCGTCGACGTTGCTGAGCCTGGCGGAGCGTCCCTTTGGGAGACGGGAGGTCATTTGAACCTGTTCGCAGATCTTGAGCGGGTGTGTATGGACTGACCTTCCTTCATTATCATTTCTGATTTGGCAGAAGCACGGTGGTGACCCAACCGGGGCGGGAGCGAGCTTGGAGGCCATCGCGAAAAAGGCAAATTCTGGCGAACCCAAGCCAGATCCTTTCACCATGTACTTGGGGAGACCTGAACGGGAGACCAAGCCGTGGTACACCGATAGAGAGCTCAAGCGGGTGGAGGAGAAAGAGACGGGCGAGGAGGCAGAGATACGACGAGCGAGAGATCAGTGAGTTCAAGCTGTCTCGCTTTCGTTCGGCACCGTTTTCAGAGCGGAGCTGCACCACCCCCTCTCTCTGCAGTCACTCACGCTCAGGCGGAAAGACGCAAGATCAAAGATCCGACATGACCCTTTGACTTCCATCAACTCGATGCTCACGAAACATCCCTCGTCGTCACGCCATGCTCAGCATCGACCGGCGCTGTCCTCAAAAGACCCCCATGCCGCTCGACAAGCGCGCGAGAGTAGTGAGAGGCAACGAGCTCTGGCTTTGATTGCGCAGAGAAAGGGAGGGAGCGGGGGAGGGGCATGGGACGACACGCCCAGTTCTGCTGCGGGCTGGTCTGAGCGGATCGAGAGGGAGAAGGATAGAGCTGGGCATCGATTCTCTTCCTCATACGGAAGTGGATACAGATGATTGTGGGTCTCAATCGAACATCAGCTGTAGCCTCAGAAGATTGCTTGTATATTCATATTTATGTTGGACCATGTGTAGAAGTAGATACGCAGACCTGGACGATAAGTTCAGGTTCCCAAAGAATCTCGCGAACCCTCCGCGATCTCCGCGAGGCGGGCGGGAACGGCTTCGAGGAGGACACAACTGAGCTTGAAGGATGATCCACAAGTGCAGGGCATACAGCAGGGAGGATCATATACTTGAGGTGCAAGGATTCCAAGCTAGCCATGCAATGCAACGCCCCCGTGCGTCATCTGTTCAACCGACTGCATGATCCAAGTGTTCATTCACATAAAAGGCATTTGTTTTCAGACCTGCCACAAGAAAAAGTATATCACCTATTCACACATCACAATCACACCCAGCACATCTTCCGAACCTCCTCAAAGCATTGACGAAAAGGAATTCCTCACTATGCCTCGGAGTACGCTGGTCTCTCAAGGATCCCTCATCCCTTCTCGCCGATCCACATGTGTCCGACGCTGGTCCAAGCAGAGTTGCCAGACGGTGATGATTGGCTCGACTGGCCGGATCCGGACGGCGATGGCAAGGTGGTTGGTCCCGGGACGAATGAGCCATTTGGATCTCTATAAGACCATATGGAGCTGACGCCGGGAGATACGTGTGGGATTTGACCAGAGGAACCCGAGTCTCGCGATTGAGTTTCTTGCGGCAAGAAGAAGATGGGATCAAGAGGTGGGGAGAGATCATGATACACTTGGTCGCCGACACCTTGGCCATTCTTCATGCGCCAGCGGATAGTCTCGTCGACATTGGAAGGGGCATTGCTGAGGGATCTGGTCACCCTCAACCATGAAGGCCACGCGCTGTCTGTTTCCGCTCCACCGCCAATCGATGAGAGCAAGTTGCGAAAAGGTCTTCTTTTCAGTTGATAAGCGGTCTGACCCTCGCCTGCAGCTGGTAGGAGTTGTTCCAATAGGAAAGGGTGGTCGTTCCCCTGAAAGTAAGACCATCCGAGGTAGCAGTTGCTCACGTTTCCAGATCGGGGCAGAGAGTGGGTCCCTGGTCTGGTCACGATCAGAGCAGTATCAGCATCACAGTGCGTGTTCATGAAGATTTGGCGCGCTAACCACTGTTTTGCCTGTCCTCGGTCGCCACACATGTAAGGGCTCTCGTTGCCCTCGAGGACGATATGCTCTATGCGCCCTGACGTAGGATCGCTCGAGAAACGTGTCCTGCAGCAATGGAATTGGGGGGAGGACATTCTGTGGTGTAGGAGCTTTGCGAGCTTCAGAACAAGAGACAATGTCAAGAAGGATGTTTCTCGACAGTCGTGACATCGAGCCAAGAGGTATCAGTAGGTGGGGACAACTTCTGTCAAGGGAGGGTGCATAAAAGGGAGGTTCAAGCACAAGGGATGCACGAGTTAGCATGACGTGGCATTTACCAGCATTCCTTATCACACACCCAACGCTCACTCCCCTCCCATCGCACCCTCTCCGTCACCTCGTGTTTTGGATCTTCGACAATCACTCCCTCTCTCACTCCCTCATCTCCTCTTAAACATGTTCTTCTGCGCGAGTGAGTGGACCGAACGGCATGGCCCGGACCTGCGTACTGACTCTCCACAGTCTCTGGATCGCCCCCGACCGTCCCCGTCGTTTCCAAGACTTCCGGAACAGTCTATGAAAAAGCGCTCATCGAGCGTTACATCGGTCCGTCGTAGCTCGCCTAGAATCAAGGGACAAATACTCATGACCAGAGGAGAATGGAACGGACCCTACGACCGGAGAGGCGTTGACGAAGGAGGACTTGGTGGATGTCAAAGCGAGTGAGTTGATTTAGTCTTGTTACAATCACGAGGAGCTATCGGCTTATGAAAAGAACCCTCCACCCTCCCTCCCCGACCTGCCAGCCAGACCTCCATCCCCGCTCTCTTGAATGCGTTGCAATCGGAGTACGACGCGATCATGCTCGAGTCGCTTGAGATTAAGAAGCAGTACAACAGTTCCAGGTACGTGTATAGGTTCCACCCACACTCGTTTTATCTCTTCATTCCTGCGATCATGTCTGTTTCTCGATTGTCTCAGCAATGAGTCGTAGTCCCTTCTACCAGACTCCCCACAGCTGCCCCTCACTGCCCTCCGCACGCGCTTGCTGACAGCCAGACAAGAATTGGCCAACTCGCTGTACCGTGAAGATGCCGCGACGCGAGTCATCGCTCGGGTGATGAAGGAGAGAGACGAGGCTCGAGAGGCTTTGACATCGTTGCAAAAGACTTTGGGTTACGCTGCGCCGTCTAATGGAGCCGCTGGCCCCGAGCAGGCCGAGGATGTAGAGATGCCCGCGGCTGGTGCCCTTCCCGCCGAGGTCGAGGCGAAGATCATGGAGACCAACCAAGCGTGCGTTGGCGCTATTTTGCCCCATTTTTATCCCGTTTATACTGACCTTGTAGACTCTCGTCCGTCCGAAAGAAGCGAAAGCCCGCTCCTGGCTACGCGACGGCCGAGGATGTCAAGAAGTACACTCAAATCTCCCACGTCCCTTCTCTCCACGCGACCAAGCCCGCCGGCATCTCCGCTCTCGACCTCGCTCAGGATGGAAAGACCGTCCTTACCGGTGGTCCCGATAAGACTGTCCAGATCTTTGACCTCGAAGCATCAAAAGTCCTCGCTACCCTCAAGGGACACACCAAACCCGTCACTCACGTCGCTTTCCGAGAGTCTGCCGATGCCCAACTCGCTATTTCTTCCAGTGCCGATAAGACTGTCAGGGTATGGGGAGAGAATGACGGCAAATGGGGTGCCAAGGCTACTCTGTCCGGCCACAAGGGTGAGATTGTCGGTATTGCTGTTCACCCGTCTGGTTCGTACGTCGGTGCTGCCTCTTCCGACTCGACCTGGTCTCTGTACGATTTGGAGTCTGCGCAAGAGGTTGCGTCTTACGGCGCTGTTGCCGGCATCGAGGGATCGTTCCAGTACACGTCTTTCGCTGTCCACCCCGATGGAGTCTTGCACGGAGCTGGTACCAAGGACGGTCTTGTTCGAGTCTGGGATGCTCGACAATCGAGCTCGTTGGCCGGCACTCTCGAGTCTCACTCGAGCGCGCTGACCTCGCTCTCGTTCTCCGAGAACGGATACTACCTCGCTACCGCCTCGTCTTCCGACCCGACTGTCAACATTGTCGACCTCCGTAAACTCAAGGTCATCTCCTCGTGGCAATTGCCTGCGGAGAACACGGTGTCCGAGGTTCGATTCGACCCCTCTGCTCAATTCCTCGCCGTGTCGGGAACCGACCTCCGTGTCTACGCCAACAAGACTTGGGACGAGCTGCTCAAGTTTGATGACAATGCGGGTGTGTTGACTGGAGCTCGATTCGGCAAGCTGGGTTCGGAGATTGTCCTCAGTGGCATGGACAGGACGTTGAGGGTGTTGGGCGCGAAGGGGGAGTAAACGGGTCGAGAGTGGTAAATGTAGAATGGCTGGAGAGATGCATGTTTAGTCTTTCTCCCTCGCGCCGTGGGGTTGCCGCGTGGGTTGTCGGAATGGGGTGTGACGATGAACAGTTTAGTTTGAGGTAGCACCGAAAGCCTGGCTCGGAGGGTCCGTGGTGAGTAACGGACGACCTCCCACAGGCGTACGTCATGGCTTCCGGTGTTTCTTGGTCCGGTATCAATAACACTGAACCTCATTTTACGAGTTGACACTCTCATTCTGCGCCATGTTCGCAAACCTCACCTATCAGGACAAGGTGTGCATGCTCATTCGCGTGAGGAGATGTGGAGACTGACAATGCACAGGCAGCGTTCTTCTCGCTCCTGGACGAGTACTTTGAGTCTCGGCCGCATCTCCTCGGTACGGCTCATACGGCTCAATCGCCCTCGCCCGTGCAACAGCTCCAGACCATCGGACGGTTCTTATCCCCTCAACCGAGTTCTCCCACCCACGGCAACAATGGGGGTCCACCCACGCCCCCGATCGTCAAGACCGATGCAGAGTTGCAGCGCGAGGCGAGAGACAGGGAGAAGGAGGCCCAGCGGATGGACACTGTCTCGCGGTTAGCCCAGAAGAGCATCAAGCACAGCACGGCTGGCGCGAGGTCGAGTCTAGGGATGATTAGCCGGAACGACAAGGCGATGAGCGCGTTGGACAAGTATGGCGCTGGGGGACTTGTGCGGGGTGCCGAGGGGTTGGTGGGGAAGAAGAAGGAGACGACGACGACAACAGCGGAGGAAGGGGCAGGAGCGAATGGCAAAGGTCCGGCACCCGTCCCGCCAGGCAAGAAGGGTGGAGTGTCGGGTCTCGTCTCGGGAAAGGTGGGTGGGCGAGCGATCCTTTGGATCAAGCAACGGGTGGCAGCTGCGGTGGGGAGAGGCGGTACATGTGCTGATGTATAGAGTTTTGGGCATGTGGATACGAGCTCAAAGATGAGCGCGTTTACTAGCATGTGGAAGGATCCACAGAAATGTACGTGTCTCCTTGACCCCATCCACCTACTTTCCTATCGTCTACACGTGAAAGCAAATAGGGCATGTCGCTCACACCCAGCTCAAACGTCTGTGACCACCACTCCAACTCCGGCAGCGACGACCAGTCCCCGGACCAACCTGCCCCCACCTCCTCGTCGCGGCACGGGCTCATCGAGCGCCTCGCCAGCGCCGGTCGTCGCTGAACCTGAGCCTGAACCAATATCCGCCGAAGGCCAAGCACAGGCGATATACGACTATGCCGGATCGGTGCGTCGTTTGTGTGGTTGGCAAGAGCTCAAACTGACAAGGCAGGACACGAGCGACCTCACCGTCCAGTCTGGCCAGATTGTCAATGTCCTAGAAAAGACCTCGGACGACTGTGAGTGTTCCCTTCTTGTGGTATAATCCGGCATGGGATCCCGATCCTGATGTCCAGGGTGGATGTGTGAAGATGGGAACGGCACGAGGGGTCTCGTCCCTGCAAATCACTTGAAAGAGATCTGAGCGAGCTCCAGGCGAGGTAGCATAACGTTGTCAAGCGAGAGCATGTCTATGTGTCAAGGTTGTATCGAATGGCAGGGGCATGAGCCGATTACGCATATGGATGCTGTGGCGATATGCAGTGTTGCGAGACGGCCATTGCTCACAGTCGTGGGCGCAGCCAGCGTGACTGTGGAATGAGAGAGGTCCATCTATACCGCTGATACTGCCCGACCGTTGAGGCTGTCCTATCTAAGCTCCTACCCTCTGAGGTACAACTCCCAAGTGATCCGCTGGCAAACGGGCGCTTCTCCGGCTAGGATAGTCATTAAGGAATCCAACCGCTTGGATCAATTCGTACATACACAAGTGCTCAAATGCTAACGAAATGACGGCTAGCTGAGTAGGACGATCAATACAACACCCCTTCTCTACCGAGGCCATCCAGGCTGACCGTCTCGCACCCGGCAAGCCCGCAACCTACGCCCTCGGCGCACTCGCCTGAACCATCGTGCGATCCGCCTCGCTCTCCACCACCAAGATCCGCTTCAACACGGCCAAGACGGCCCGACAGGCTCTCGTCCATTGCTCCTCCCCACTCGCATCGTTCTCTCGCTTGCTGTCTCTGTTCGCGTCTCTGTCACTCGTCGAGCTAGACCCCAGGCCCATGATGGACATGGACGCCAGCGTCGGCATCTGCATGGCGGATATACCGGGGAGTTTGATAGAGTGCCCTGATATCCTGTCTTTGCGTATCCTGGGTGTGTTAGGAACGGTACGACGAGGAGGGGAAATGCTTTTCGACATACTCGATGTTCTCCACGCCCCATCCGCGGTTTTCCCGCCTTCCAAACTCGACCAGCTGGCGCAAGAGGTCGAGCAGAGAGACTAGGGCGTGATTGAATCGTCTGTTCTGAAGCAATCTCGCTGGCGAGAGGTCTGACGAGGCGTACCTTCCGTTAGTAGCTGCGATGAGGCCAACAAGGAGGATGGAGCCAAAGGACAGGAACGCAACTTACAACTCGTACTTCCCTGTCCCCGGCGGCAACTCCTCGATACGGGAGAACGATCCCAAGGGGCATATCTTGTGTCTGTTCATCAGCTCCGTCAAACAATGAGGCTGGTCGCAAGCTGACCCTTCGAACGTGCAGCCGACCTTGACGGCGATACGGTCTATACACAAGGCAACCAGCCCCCACGCAGCGTTGATCTCGTCCCATTCGACGATAGGCCGTCCGCCCAACCGCAAACCATTGATCGTCCCGACCGTCAGGCTGCTTCTGCCCACACTCATCCCTGCGGACGTCGCGGATGAAGGGTCCAGGGGGACGTGACCGATCTGGAAGGCGTCGTTGTAGACGTTGGTTGACTCGAGGTGGGCCAGGACGGACTGTGAGAGGAGCAAGCGGGTCTTGGCCGATTGGAGCGTTTCGTCCAGGTGACGCAGTTCGGTCGACTGCGCAGCGTGGGCAAGGAGGAACCTGGTCTCAGCGGGGGGTGGTTTCACGGGACAGAGTTGGAGTTGTATGGGTTTCCGAGAAAGGCATTTGGTCCAGACTCACTCCTTCTCGAGCTCTTCTTGCTCGCGCTCCTCCTTGTCCACCCGCTTCTCCTCTTCGTGCGCCTTTTCCAGCTCTCGTTCCGTCTCGGCCAAGATCTTCTTCAACTTGTCCTCTTCCTTGCTCAACTCGTTTTTCCGGCGGACAAGCTCATCCCACTCCTCCTCGGTCCCTTCCATACCGTACTCGCTCAACCCATCCGCTTCGTCCTTTACCATCTCGCGCTTCCCGAGACTCTCTTTATTCCTCACAATCCCCTTTTGGAACTCGATATACGCATCTCGCTCCCTGCTGAGCTCTTCCAGTTCCCGCTGCAGTTCCGACTGCAAGAGCGCGGTGCATTCGACGCAGATGGGATGGGAGATGGGCGTCCGGGAAGAGAGGATCGCATGGAGGTTGGCGGTGATGTCTTTGGACCGGTCTGTGATGCCGAGATCAGGAGCCGTGTTGGTGGCATTCGTACCGGTAGATGGGGGTGGTACTGACGGTGAGTGTTGATGCTGCTGGTGATTGGTGGGGGAAGTGAGAGAGGTCGGACGGGGAGGAAGGATACTGTCCGATAGGAGGATATAGGATTCGGCGACAGATCTGGGACCAGAAGGAGGCAGGGGGATGCCGTTGGCCGACGCCCAGATCTCCGCGCTTTGTCGGGACGAGGGTGGGAGAGATGATAGTTTCGCCGTGGGAGGTAGAGAGGAAGGCGGTGAAGGAGTCGGCAGAGCAGACGTGATGAGCGTCGCGGATGACGGCGAGAGGTTGGCAATCGTAGGATCAAGCACGAGCGGCTGGTACCGCAGTGTCAGCCATTGTTCTTGGCCAGGTAGATTCCACGCGCAGCTCACCTGATGACACCTCTGACATAGCGTGCTGTCCTGCATGACTATGTAGAGCCCACCTTGACGTTGCTTGAAGAGGGGGAAAGAACGACTTTGTGGTCAAGAGGATGCTGGACAACTCGTCAACATCTATCAATCCGGGGCTCCACCCACTCGCTCTTGACTTGCAGTAGCCACTGACCGAGCTGTGCCTTGGTCCCTCTGTCCTCAGCGTACATGCATGTGTTCATCGCCTATACCTTTGCTTCTTGCTCAGCTGTAGCTGATAACAGTAGCACACGATGCTTGTAGAGGCTGTGATTGGCGTTTCGGGAGACTGCCCTCGCGGCCAACGCAAGCACCACGCCACTCGTGGCCTACAGTGAGGGCGGGGAAGGGTATTGATCTCGAATAAAGTGGCAGGCAGGGCGAGTGGCCGCGACCAAAGTCTCGTTGATAAAAGACGGTAGCAACAAGTGCGAAAGACTGCGAAAGACCGTAAAAAACCACACATCGTGTCGATGAAACCGCCTCACCTACTCTCGCTGCTTTCGCGTCGCTCAATGTAAGATCAGTCGCCCGAACCGCCTCCCCGGACCCTCACACGCAAAAAGAACCGATTCATAAACCGAGCTCAAGACTCGTATGATAAACAAGGGTATAATGATGCCTAGTATATCTATATATACACAACAGAACCTTTCCATGACCTCGCGGCCCAATCGTCACAATAGTCCTCAATACTTGCAAGAATCCTCATAATTACCACCCGCGCATCACACCATTAGTCTTCGCCTTCTCCTTGGTTTTGCGTCCCGTAGCGTATCGACCTCTCCTCTCGGGCGGAACCTCGTCCTCGTCCGAGCTG
Organism: Papiliotrema laurentii; assembly: GCA_031326905.1. NCBI lineage: Eukaryota > Fungi > Basidiomycota > Tremellomycetes > Tremellales > Rhynchogastremaceae > Papiliotrema > Papiliotrema laurentii. The sequence continues at coordinate 1,984,326 of JAODAN010000002.1, forward strand.
CTGCTCACTTCACTCTCGCTCTCCGCGACACGCATGCCCATCTTATTCGTCTTCGGGGTCGGCTGCGACGCGCTCATCCCAGTCCGGCCGGCCACTCGAGCGGTTCGAGCTCGAAGCAACGACGTGTCCAAGCTCGACAGCGTCGGCATGGAAAGAGCCGGAGGACCCTGACTCGCTGTCCTCCTGATCGTCTGGATGGGCCGCATGAGGGGAATATCGTTGTCCTCGTCGGACGACGACTGACGTGACTCGGCGTCATCCGCATCGTCATCGTCTCCACCTTCGTGCTGCGACTCGTTGTCCTCATTTTCCTCCACGATCGGCGAGGTAGTTCGCAATTCGGTCCTGCTGCTGTTACGGTTCAACGGCTCGGAAGGGAGACTCGAGTCAACGAGAGTGTAATGCTGCGTTGCTAGCGGCTGCGATCCTTGCGACATGAACAACGGGCTTCGTTGCGTCAGAGCGGTTTGTTCCTTGCCCATCGGAGTGTTCGCATCTGTTCCAGAGTCCGAGCCAGCATCTTCCGGTATAGCCGCGGAGGATTCCCGCTCATCAAGCTGCGAGACTGGGGTCGCATTGACAGATCCAAACTTGACAGCCTGATCATCAGCCAGGGCCACGGGATTGAGGAGAACAAGTGCTCACCTTGGGCGTCTCCTGCTCCTCGATCAATTCGAGCTGCAGTCCATTGACAGAGCTAGATGGGGGAGCGGTGTTGATGCTCGGTCGATCAGGAGTGATCTGCGATCGCGATCTTGTCATCCGCCGGTTCACCTCGGGCGAAGCAGTGATCGAAGCTTTTCTCCTCCCCTTTGGTGTGCCGTTCGGCAAACTCGAGGAGGGGGCGACTGGAGATGTCGGATCCTGGGAGGCTGCCGCCGAACGCCGAGTTAGGCGAGGAGCAACAACAACGTCGGGAACCTCCCTCGAGGCGGATCGTAAACGACGTCGAATGCCTTCAGAGCCGCCCTGTCCGTTTGACACCTGTCGAGAAGCCTGTACAGGCGAGGTTGGCGTACTGGCTGTCCCTCTGGTCGAGCGGCGAAGAGTTTGAGTGGGTTGGGCGGGCTGGGTGGCAGATGCCGGTTGACTCATTTGACTAGACAGCGGTTGGGATTCCTGAGACGACTCCATGGGAAGCGACGAAGGCACTCGCCCTCTGCCCAGTCCTCCTCGCAGAGTCCTCGGCGTGCTCGCATCCTTCAGTTGCGTCGCCACGATGTCCTCCTCTTGCGAGCTCGGCGGGCTGGGCAATCCTTGCGACACGACATGCCTCGGTCGCTTGTCCTCGATCGTCTCCTCGACCAAGACCTGGGGCATTTCCTCCTCGGCGATAGCCTCCTTCAGCGCGATAGCCCCCTCGAAATCGTCGACAGTGGGACTCGGACCAGCTTCTCGGGCGAGATCCACGAACGATCGAGAGTTTCGCCTCGTCTCAGCTGGATCCGCTTCGCTAACCGTCTCCTCAGTCTCAATGTCACTGTGAACAAAGGTAGGTGGGTGCGTCAAGCTAGCTGGCAGGATCTCGTCATCGACGTCCATTTTATCCTCGTCCTCATCGGCGTGACCGACGTCGATCGAGCTATCCGACCCGCGTCTTCCGCGAGCCTGCGAGGGAATCGGCGTCTCATCTTCTTCGATATCCTCGATATAAGGGGGCTCCTCAATCTCCATCTCAATATCGAGTGTCTGAGAAGGAGTCGCCGAGGCGGCGGATAATCTCGCGCGCTTCTTCTCCTTTGCAGACAACGGCTGGCTAAAAAAGTGCCGGAATGAAGCCTCGGGATCGTCTGCCAAGGAGTCGCTCGAGGGCGAGGAAGATCGGCTGGAGGAAGAGGAGCTGCTGCGTGAACGTGATCCGCTCGATCCCGATTCAGACCCAGAGTCGGAAACTGAAGGTGATCTGGATGAAGGCCCAGAGTCCTCATTATCTCCATCTTCACCATCCTCCTGCTCGGTTTCATGGGCGTCCAGCGGGTCTGATACGGCCCCTGGCCCGCTTTCGTCCTCCGAGTCGATCGACTCAAAGTCGGAGCCAGAATCGGTATCGTCCATCCGACCCAAAATCGATCCGATGGGCGATCTCGTCATCGACATAGAATCCGAGTCGGACGAATCGGTGTCTGAATCACCCGTCTCGATCACGGCGTCGGAAGCGCTAAGTCCAGAGAGGGAGCCGGGCCTTTTCTTCTTGTTCATTCGCTGAAGGGCGAGTTGGTGAAGCGGGAACGACGACATGGCTTCCTCCTCGGTGGGTGTCTGGAGCAATGGGACCGGGATCTCCTCGCCGTTGGAATGCGCGAAAGAGTTCGTGATATTTGCTTCTGAGGGCGAAGACTGATCCCCAAATGTTTGCGACACGGCAGGAAGAGACAGAGACCCGACCGAATCTGTGCCTGCCGTGAATCTCTCGGGTGACTGAATAGGAGAGGACGCGGCTTCCACCCCAGACGCGGCGTTTGGGCCTGAGACCGATGGCGAAGAGTGATCTTTCGTGATCGTAGAAGGCGTTGGCGTTGATCTATGCTCCACAATCGAATGCGACGCGACCTGGGGCGAAGTCTCCTGTCGGCCGTTTGTCACCCGTTCCTTGACGGCGTCGAGCCGTTTCAGACGCTCGATCCACTTTTCAATCGTTTCCATGCTTTCCGTTGTTATTCCAACGGTGTCCTCATTGCCCTCCATCGCCTTTCTGCCCTTCTGGGTCTTCCTCAAGGCAGCCCGCTGGGCCACTTCCTCTTTCTCTGCCTGCACTTGGTCGCGTCGCACCTGAAGGAGAGACTCAAGACTCTCGCGGCCCTGTTTCACCTCCGGGCAGTCTTTCTGGAGATGATCGGCGGTGGACAAGCAAATGATGCAAGCAGCGCGCGAGGCAATAATCGCGTTCTCCTCCCGGCCTCCTCGTGTCATTCCCTCGATAGGTTGCGACCATAAAGTAAGAGGTCGTGCACCTTTCGACTTGGTGTTCGCGGGTGAGGCCTCGATAAGAGTGCGGGATGCCGTCGCTTTTGATCGAGGGGTAGCGAGATCATTGCCATGGTCTTCCGCTGGCACGCCATTCGGCGCGCTATCAAGGGATGGGGCCTCGCCGACAGTTTGAGCTGTCGTTGAGGTTCCCACACTGCCGGATGTGTTGTCGGCGGACGCATGCTCGAGACTGACCGAAGGTTGCACATCCAAGATCGGCGTTGGCGAGGATCCGTTGCCGGCGCCTTCGGCTGCCGGGGCAGTGGTAGACGAGGGAGATCCCGCAGCATCGACCGCATCGATCGCGCTTTCCTGCTCGGGGATTGTGACTTCGATGGACGCAATAGGGGCTGTCTGTCAGTAAAGAGTGGGTGCGTTTGTCAAGCTCACCGTCTGTTGTGCTTTGGGCATCAGCGACCGGAGGCTCGGGCGAAGGAACAGTCCCGGATTCCACGGGTACGGGTGTCGACTCGACACCTGCAGCAGCTGCCTGTTCCTTTGCCAAGTCTGCAGCCTGTTTAGCCCTGTAAGCCGCCATGATGTCCTTAGCGATGCTAGACGACGGGGCTTTGGCGGCTTTCTTCGCTTTCTTGGCCGTGACGGGAGTGGTCGTTGTGCTGTCCGCCTTTGAGCCTGGTGTCGCGGGAGCTGGCGTTGAGGGAGTTTGGATCGTTTGAGTGATGGCGGATGGTTCAGATATCGAAGCCGTATCGTGAAGGGTGCTGGAGGACGGTTGCTCCTTCTCCGAGGCATTGACCTCTTCCGAAGGGGAAACCGCTGTCTCTGACGCAGTGACTTGCTCGGCGTTTGAGCGTCCTGCGACTGATGACTCTGCTGTAGGTGACGCCTGATGCGTGCTGACATCACTCTCCTGTGCAACGTCGATGGCGGCCAGGGAGTCACGCTTACTTTTCCTGCCCTTTTTGCCTCTCTTCGGAGAGTCAATAGAGGAGGAAGAGTAATCACCCGTCTGGGAGGGCTCTGCCGGTTTGTCGAAGAGGTTCCAGGGCGACGCCATCGAGATGACCACTTTGGACCGCGACGGCGCTGCTGTGGCCGAAGACCCCTCGAGCACTGCGTCGGTGGTTGAAGTGGCTTCGGGAGCGTCGCCAGAGGGTACTGAGGACGGAGCAGCTTCCATGGCAGGTTCCAACGATGGAGACATGGTTGGGGATCCGGCAATTTCAGTCGATATTGACTGATTTTTCTTTGCATTCCGTCTGCGTTGAGGCGTCTGCGCAGACTCACTTTGATCCTCCCCTGGCGTCATGGAGACCTCAGCGACGGGGGCCGATGGTGACGAGGACGGCTCCTGTCCGGCAGGTTCGGAGGCGGACGGTGTGGAAGTCGGAGCGGTGGGCAGTGACGCCGTGTGGGAGGGAGGAGTGGAACGGGACAACTGCGAAGAGCTAGATCCTTCTGGTGATACATGCGCCACGGTTTTGTCGCGGCCTGGCGCGTCGACTACGACGGGAGATTGCGCGGCCGGCGATTGACCCGCAGGGTCAGCTTCGGAAGATGGGAGCGATTTGCGATTGCGCCTCAACCTCACACGCTTTTTGGGAGGTGTTTGGTTGTTTTGACCTGTGGTAGATTTGACAGGCGACTCTGAGTCCGAGGTGTCGCTGTCCATTCGTGTCGGTTTGCTCAGTGGGGAAGGTTGGGCGGGTTTGTACTTGTTCAACAGACGGAGGACGTTGGGTGTGATTGAGACGCCTTCCGGGACGTTGAGGTTGTTCGTGGCCACATCTGGAGCTGTCGATACCATCGGGTCGACAGACTTGCCCTTGCCCTTGCTGCTAGCTCGGGACGGGGAGGGTTTCGCCCTTCCCTGTTCAGGGGTTTTGGGTGTAGTCGAGTGAGGTTCGAGTATGGAGACTCGTTTCTTGCCCTTCTGCTTGTTTTGGGTGGTCGGGGTGGATGGTCCAGCGCGGGAGGAAGTGGATAGGATGGAACGCGGGGTTGAAGGGGAGTCTGGCCGAGAGCTTGGACCGGCGTGTGAAGAGGGCGTGGAGAAGGATGAGATGGGTGATGAGGGTGCTTCGCCCGGTCGGGATCCCGGGTAGACCGTGACGATGATTTCGTCCTCACTGCTCGCCTTGGCCCTTTCCTTGAACGCTTTGTAGTCGAACTCTGGTCGTCAGCTCGGAACGCGAATCGCAGGGTCGGGGCGGAAGGTGAGGTTGAGCTGACCATCGTATATTTCCACCTCGCGACCGCCCTGTCGGACCTGCGAGAGACGTATGCTTCCTGGGGTGGTTATCCTCAGCTTCTTGGTCACCTTGTACAAGGCATCTACGAGCGTCTTGTCCCTGCTCAAACGTCTCTCGAGCCGTTTCGACCCATCGGCCAATTGATAAACAATTTTCGGCTCTTCCCCGCCTTTTTGCCTCTTGTGTGTGCGCGAAGCCTCTGCGGGCTTGGACGAGGATGGAGCCGGAGAGGACTGGGCAGACGAGGTGGGAGATACCTCCCTCTTCCTCTTGGCCATGGTTTGGCGTGTGGGGCTGAGTGACTGTTGTTGTCGGTGTCGAAGGGGAGGAGTGCAGTTGGATTTGAATAGGCAGGCTTATTTCTTTCCTGCGAGGTCGGTCAGCCTGGGCTTCTGCTCTGCCCTCTCGTGTGAGTAGGGTTTAGCCGGGATCAATGGTGTGAGTTTAACCGAGCTGGTTACCCAGGAGTAAGAGGGGGGGGATGAAATAAACTCTTACCCCGGATCTGACTTTTGACCGTCTGCCCTTCTCCCCTGCCCCCGACTGGTCCCATCTTTGACCCAGGGCCATGTTCAGATGGGCATCTCTCTCCCGACTCTTTCAGCTAGATTTTTCTATATTTCACCTCAGCTGTCTACCCAGTCAGATACAAGCACCAGGAGGTAGAGGCACAATCACGACTACGCTTGCACAATGCCACGACTCATCCCCTCCCTCTCCCCTTTCACCTCGCTCGCCCTCTCGCGCTCCCTCCACACCTCGACCCCCCGCCTCAACGCCGTCAAGCCCACCGTACAAAACATCGCGGCACTCCGGAGAGCCCGCCCCGTGCCCATGTCTCTAGCGCGCGAGGCGCTCGCAGCGTCCAACAACGACGTCGAGCGCGCATTGACATGGCTCGAGAAGCAAATGTCCGCGTCGGCCGCTAAAGCAGCGAAAGTCTCTGGCCGATCGACCAACGAAGGGACCATCGCCGTATCCCTCTTGAGCGGCAAACGAGTCAGCATGATCCATCTGGGCTGCGAGACCGACTTTGTCGCGAGAAACGACGTCTTCCTCAAGACGGCTCGGGGTGTGGCCGGTACAGCCGCTTTCCTCGACGTCCCGAGTGAAGCCGGGCCGAAATCCCCTCAACTGGGCAGCGACCCGATCTTGGAATTCCCACCACCTGCTCTCCTCTCCGCCCCTCTCATTGCGCTTCCCAACTCGGGCGAAGACGGCTCTTCCCCTATCCCGACATCGGATCCTCAAACCATCCAACAGTCCCTCTTGTCCGCGTTGGGATCCACCGGAGAAAACTTGAAGCTGCTACGAGCCGTCACATTTGCCGCCCCTTTCCCTTCCTCAGCCGACATTCGATACGTACCGGGATGCTACGCCCACGGCGGTGCCTCTGACTCTGAGGGACGAGTGGCCGCCATTGCCGTCTTGGCAGCTACCAGCAGGGATGCCGAGAAACCCATCGCTACGCTGATACACGGCCCCAACGGAAACGACCTCGAGACTGAGCTGTCAAAGCTCGCCAGGACGATCTCTCGACAGATCGTTGGTTTCCCGACCAAAGTCATCGCGAGGAAGAACGAGAAGGATCTGGACGAGGGCGAGGTCTTGCTCGAGCAGCCGTTCATGATGATGGGAGAGGAGAGAAAGGTTGGAGAAGTGTTGCGAGAATGGGGTACCGAGAGAGGTATCAAGGTCGATGTGGTGGGCATGAGGCGATGGGCCGTTGGCGACGCCATCGAGACTGACGAGAGCGCTTCGGCTGAGACCTCATAGATCTCGGACATCTGCCTTGGGTTTTTATGTCATGCGGTGCGATTAGGCGCATCGGGAGAAATGCATATCACGACTTTTACACCATTCACAAAATGTCTGGTCCATCCACTCTGCGAGGTCTCGCTACTTAATACATCGATCATTGTATCCTATGAAGAGCCACAGACAGAGGAGATGGCCCCGTGTGAGATATGCAGGTAGATACAACAAGCACCTCACCACTCTTGACAGCAACTACCACCCTTGAGATTGCCCCATGCCATGCAAGATCCGTTCGATCAACGCCCGCTTCATGTACTGCTCCCTTGCGAGTGACCGTATAGACTGGGATGAGGTTGGAAGACACCATCAACGAGGTCTGACATACCTTCAAGAATCTATCCAGGTCTATGCGCTCATTGTCCAGTGCCCGTGTCATGTGGTAGATTGTATCCTCAATAGCATTGTCCTCTGCTACCAGATCGATGAGCCTGCGAGTCAGCTATCTTGCTACACAGCCCAGACAACGACTCACTGATTGTGTACGATGGAAATGCCGCAGACCACTTCGTCCACGCTGACTTCTCCTTTCTGCTCAAGCTCTGCGACTCGCTCCTCTCCGCGAGCAACGACGTCGTCCATCTTCTTCCCTACCGAATCGCAGACCTTCTTCACAGCTTCTAATCGTGCCATCTCATCCCGGATCGCCGGCTCGCCCGAGTTCAAGTCTTCCTGCCGTTCGAGCAGGTGCGCCCGGTTAGACTGGAGAGATTGGACGAGGGGCGGCAGAGAGGCGTTGAGGTGAGGGAGAAGGATGGAATGCAGATGGAGGAGTGATGGAGGAGGTGGCTTTGAAGGCGGGATAGGGGGAGGCGCGCCTGGGTCGGTCGAGCCTGGTAGGGCTACGTTGGATTCCTCAGGAGACGACAGCAAGTCCTGGACAGCTCTTTTAGCTGGTTGCGTCTGTGGAGGTGGTAAGGGTGCTTGAGACGTGGCCGGGGCCGGGAGACTCGCAGGATGATGCGTCGAGGGTTGCGATGGTGCCGATGTCTGCGGAGGAGGGGACTGATACGCATTTGAGGGGTAAGGCGGTTGCTGCACCATACGCGGATCGGATCCCCAGCCCGACTGGGGGTGCGCAGGCATCGTCTGCGGGGAAGCGTTGGTTGGGTAAGTGGGACGTGGCGGGGTCATGGGCTGTTGGATCTGCGGCGGAGGGGCTTGCGACTGCGATGGATCATAATGTCCATTGTACAGGTGAGGGGCAGGGACGTATGGCCGTTGAGGTACCGCAGGGCCGTTGGCGGGCGACAGAGGCGGCTGAGAGTTCTGGCGCGGCGGTCCATGATGCGGTCGGGTCGGCACCGGCGGTGATAGCGGTGGGCCAGGTGGGCCGGTGGACGTAGGGGAGAGAGGTGATTGGGCGTATGGCAAGGAGGGCTGGCGGGTATGCGACTGGACCTGCGGAGGATGGCCTGGAGGGGTCGGCGCAGGTCGGTATTGGGGTAGGGCCTTTTGTCAGATGGATATTCAGGCAGGACAGACGTGCATACATCGGTTTGAATTGGGGGTAGACCGAACCCCGGACGCGCAGGTGGTGGTGGTGGTGGTGGCTGTTGCTGAGTCTGTTTTGTGAGCCCAAGAGAATGTTGGGAGACTTTGCACCTCACCTCGGCCGTAGAAGCGCCCGCTGGGATTCTAGCGTTCTGTCCCGGGGACCCAGCCTGGACCCGACTGGACGGTCCCGCAGTCGGCGAGCTCGTCTCGGGGGGTCGAGCGTATACAGGCGGGACAGCGGAAAACACCGAGCCGAGTTGTTTCAACAGCATCTCGATGCTCTTGTCCTGATTGCATCAGCTCTTCACCCCCGACTCTTCACCGCCAAGAACGGACTGACCGGCCAAGAGTTCCACCATACATCGACCGCATCTTCCTTGACCCGTCCGCTAGGATCCACCTCCCTCCCTTTACGCACGGCCATCTCGCGGGTCGGGACGACGAAAGCGAGGGGAGGCGCGCGAGGGTAGTCGTGTGGGATCCAGACATGCAGAGGGATATGGTACGTTGCCCCACGGAACGTTATCGGGATGGTCCCGTGCAATAGCAGCAGCAACGCGGTATGGCCGGTATCGAATGCTGTGGGTGAGATGCCGTCTCTGGAAAAAGAACAAGGTCATGCGACGGGCTCACTAAACGCATCGGTCTTGACGGCTAGACTGCGATAGGCCTTGAGCGTGTTGAGCACTTCTGTGAGGAGGCGATCTTTGGCGGGGTAAGGACGTAGGACTGTCTGTAGCCAATCCCTCGTGAGGTCGAGGGAGGACATTGGGGGGGGTTGGAGGTGGGTATGGTGTAGGATGGAGATGGTGTGGTTCACTGGCTTTTGTTATCGCGACTGAGCTCGTCACTGGTCCTCGCGGGTATGTGTCGGTGGATTGAGCCCAAGCCAAGGGAGAGGGGGCAGATCGGGGGGGGGACGACGTGTGGGGTATCCACATCACGTGACTGGTACTCAAGATTTCAGACTGGTCACCACCACCCACCAGACATCTTTCATAACCCAACCGGATTCATCCATCCACTCGTCTCATCGACTCACCCCCAATATGCCCAAAGAACAGATCAGGAAAAGAGGAAAGAGAAAGGGAAAGAACCAAGACGACAACCCGTCTTCGGCCCCAGCTCCCGTCGTCAACAATTTTACCGAGCAGCAAGTCGAAGATGTCCCAGAACCACAAGCGGGCCCTTCGACCGGCGGTATCCACCCTGCTCGAGCCGCCTTGCTGGCTGGCAGACGGCCCGTGCCGTCTGATATCCCCGCTCCAGAGCCCGTCGAGGACCAGCAAGTGCTCGAGTGGTCTAGAGCCCAAGTTCAAGATGCCGAGTTTCCATTCGGCGTTCTCGACCCGGACCTCAAGGCGTACTTCCGCACCGTCGACGATCAGATCAGAGACTGGGAGGGCGTGTCTTCCGCCGGGGAGGAGAGAGAGGGTGGGTGTTACGTTTTGCTAGATCCCGAGTCAGACGGCTGACATACAGATCGTCAAATATTCCTCTCGTCTGTTCTCAGCGAGCTGAGAGGGCACGAGCTCACCGTCTCGACCGACCCGGACACGGCAGTCGTGCTCGAGCGATTGCTCCCTTCGTTGGGAGACTGGGGAAGAAGAGTCATTGGAGACGCTTTCGGAGACTCTTGGGAGGTTCTCGTCCGACACCGATTCGGAAGTCACGTCGTTCAGACGTGGTTCACGCTCGCGGCAGACACCCTGGACAGAGAGGTGAGATTGATCATCCCCAGTCATAGGCTGACCACGCAGGCAAAGGGCGTTTTCCCTCCTCAGCACCACGAGCAAGAGAAATCGGCCGAAACCATGGGCACGCTGCCTACCATGACCGCGCTGTTTGCCAAGCTCGTCGGGCTCATCCAGCCCTCCATCTCTGGTTTGCTCACCAACCCACACGCTTCCCCTCCCATCCGACTGCTACTCATCATCCTCACGCCCCCTCGCTCGGTCCCGACCCTCGACGCTGCCGAGGATGCCAAGGGCGGTCTCATCCGATCGAAGAAATCTGGAAAGTACAGAAAGGGACAAGCTGTCCAAGGCAAATCGATCTTTGGGGACGAGGAAGAGACTGGGAAGGGGAAAGGAAAAGCGAGGAGAGTGCCTGAGGAGCTGGTCGAGCTGCGCAAGCAAGTCACGGAGAAGCTTGTCGGTATGATCAGTCCTGTCGAATGGCAGTCTATGGGCTTGCACGCAGTCGGAAGCGCAGCTGTTCAGCTCTTGCTCGACCTGGAAGTCGAGGATGGCAAGGCCAAGCAGAGCGGATCGCTGTTGGACATCCTCACCGAGGGTTTGGTCGGACGTCTTGGTAAGTCTCGTGTGCTATCTTACCCGAGTACAGCTAATTTCCGCAGCCGAGTCATCCGGCGAAGAGCTCAAAGCCCAAACATACCCATCTTCGCTCCTCACCACGGCTACCGGGTCTCGTCTGTTTGAATCGATCCTGGCAGTCGCACCGGAAGAGGTGTTCAAGAGCCTGTGGACCGTGTACTTTGTCGGCAAAACCGGCAAATTCGCCGGACACCCCTTTGCCAACTTTGTCACCGCCAAGGGCGTATCGCGTCTGGATGCCGAGGACGTCGAACAAGTCGTCAAGGAGTGCAGAGCGGTGGCGGGTGGTAGAAGTTTAATCAGTGGGTTTCGGTCCAGTTTTACTATTTCGATCGGTAGCTGATGGGCAGAAACGGCGCGAACGAGCGTGTTGCAGGCGCTCGTCGATAGAGCTACGACGATCACTGCTATCCAGAAACCAGTCATTTCAGTCAGTCTTGACAGCTTTGGGTCCCTCGCAAGTCGCTGACATCCCACCAGTTGATCGTATCTTCGTTGGACCTCCCCGAGACTGAGCAGAGGAACCTCGTCCCGGCGCTCATGACGCTCAAGACGTGGCCGACGTACCAAGCCATCAAGTCTGGCAAGCCTGTCGAAGACGAAGGATTGGAGTTGCCCGAGGAAGTCGTCGATGCCGACGCCGAGCAAGCTGCGGCCGCTGCGGCGCGGTACGAAGGGTGGAAGAACCGTCGGACCGCCAAGCCTAAAGAGACTGACCTTGCGCCCAACATGCAAGGCTGCCTCTTGCTCCAGGGCATGGTCCGTCTTCCCGGAGGCAACGAGATCGTCCTTGAGAGGTGGGTCTGATCGCTCCCTTGTGCAGGCACAAGCTCACATTCTAGTATCCTCGCGCAAGACGTCTCGGTCCTGCTCGAGTACGCTTCCAGTCCTATCGCCTCGCACCTCCTCGACGCCGCCTTGACCTCCCCGGCCGTGTCGCCCAAATACCGCCGTAAGCTGCTCATGGCCTTCATGGGTCATTACAAGCAGCTCGCCGAAGACCGGATGGGAAGTCGAGTCGCCGACACAATCTGGGCCAAGGCCGATGGTTTCATGAAGGTGAGCAGCGCCCATACCGCCTGTTCCTGTACCCGAGCTGAATAGTGTAGGAAAAGATCGCGCGGAGCCTGATCCCGGACGCCAATGCCTTGGCGAGCTCGCAGTTTGGCCGGTTCTTGGCCGGTAAACTCGACTTGCACCTCCTCGAGCGTCGACCGGACGAATGGAGGTTGAAGCAGTTGGGCGTCAACGGCGGGAGAGCCGTGCCGGCGCGTCAAGCGCCCGCTGCGTCTGAGGCCTCGGAGGAGAAGAAGGAGAAGAAGCGAGAGGCAAGGGATGAGATTGACGATTTGTTCGAGAGCGTCGAGAAGAAGACCAAGAAGCCGAAAGTCAAGGCTTAGCCGGTGGTTGATGAAGGGGGGTTCTTGTGATCTGTGAGCAGGATACCTGCCGCTCGATATGCATTGTCTCGATAGCCATGGGCACTGTGTGTTTTCTCCTCGCGACGTGGCGTGCCTTCGCCCGTCTCTCCTCGTAAATATCTAAAAGTGCGGGAAACAATGAGCCCATCTTGAAGCTTGCTCTTCGAGGCATGTGATGAAGCTCTCACTCGGCAGAGCGCCGCCGCTCCTTTGCTGCATTGACATATAAAGCCACAGCGCGAACCTGATCTGCATCATGCACCATGTCCAGTTGTATGCGAGACGACTCCCCCAACGCGGTGCCGCACTGCGAACCGCTCGCATCTCTTCCTTGCGGACCGCTCAGATCGATTTCCAGTCTATGCACGCAAATACTCAAGCCAACGTTCCCATTGGGACACGCGCCACATGATGCATAGCTTCAAGCAGCTCTACTCGATCGGGCGTTACGGAGAAAGACACAAAAGAACCAGGCGGACGCAGCACACCGTCTCAGTCGCGAGACATCGAAGACAACAGCTTCGGGTGAGGCGAGAAAATAAAGGAGAAAGGGGGGGTCAGGAGAGGGGGAAAAGTCATTAAGGCTGTGTGTTTACCGACGCCAAGCGTATCGTCGTCGTCGTTATATGATTGGGGTGATGCAACAGTATGCAGGGTAAAGAAGCGGGCCGAGTCGTCCGAGCCGTGTACCAACTCGTCAACCTTTCACGGCCGTTTAAATCTCCTCCTCGGCCTCCTCCTCGAGGGGGATCTCGTCGCCGTACATCTCATCGTCGACACCGGCGTCTTGGTATTGCATGTACTCGGAGACGAGATCTTGCAAGTTGGACTCGGCCTCGGACTGGCTGGTCAGCGCGCCATCCATATTTTCAATATCACCACACGCAAACTCACAAACTCGAGCTCGTCCATGCCTTCTCCGGTGTACCAGTGGACGAAAGCCTTTCGCCTGTACATGGCGGAGAATTGCTCTCCGATACGCTTGAAGAGGGACTGGATAGAGGTCGAGTTGCAGATGAAAGTCGAAGACATCTTGACGCCTCGGGGGGGGATGTCGCATTGAGCGGCCGAGATGTTTCCAGGGATCCACTCGACAAAGTAACCAGAGTTCTTGGCCTGGACACTTTGGATCTGGTCCTCGACCTCCTTCATCGAGACCTTTCCTCGGTAGATGCACGAGACGGTGAGGTATCGACCGTGTCGGGGGTCCGAGGCGGCCATCATGTTCTTGGCGTCGAACATTTGTTGGGTGAGCTCGGGGACAGTGACGGCTCGGTAAGAGGCCGAACCTCGGGCGGTGAGCGGGGCGAAACCGACCATGAAGAAGTGCAATCGAGGGAAAGGAACCATGTTGACGGCAATCTTTCGGAGGTCCGAGTTGAGCTGACCGGGGAATCGGAGACAGGTGGTGACACCGGACATGACGAGGGAGACGAGGTGGTTCAGGTCGCCGTAGGTAGGGGCCGAGAGCTTGAGGGTTCGGAAGCAAATGTCGTAGAGCGCCTCGTTGTCGATACAGAAGGTCTCGTCAGAGTTCTCGACGAGCTGGTGGACCGAGAGGGTGGCGTTGTAAGGCTCGACGACAGTGTCCGAGACCTTGGGCGAGGGGATGACCGAGAAGGTGCACATCATTCGGTCCGGGTACTCTTCTCGGATCTTGGAGATCAAGAGCGTACCCATACCGGCTCCAGTACCACCACCGAGCGAGTGGGTGATCTGGAAACCTTGGAGGCAGTCGGTTCCCTCGGCCTCTCGTCGGACGACATCGAGGACAGAGTCGACAAGCTCGGCACCTGGCCGTCAGTCTCCTGCAACATGTCCTGCATCCACGTTGTCGACTCACCCTCAGTGTAGTGACCCTTGGCCCAGTTGTTTCCGGCACCGCTTTGACCAAAGACGCTGCCATCAGCACATAGCCCGAGAGGCGAGCAGGGTCGACGTACAAGTTGTCAGGTCGGAAGAGCGATCCAAGGGGTCCACCTCGGATAGAGTCCATGGTTCCAGGCTCAAGGTCGACCAAGACGGCTCGAGGGACGTACTTGCCCGCCGAAGCCTCGTTGTAGTAGACATTGATTCGCTCGAGCTGGAGGTCCGACGTTCCCTTGTAAGAACCATCGGCCTGGACACCGTGCTCCTCAGAGACAACCTCCCTGTTTGTGAGCCATTGCCCAAGACCGAGTTGATCGTGGAGGCATGGCCCAACAGACGCGCTGCCGCCCACATGGTCGACTTACCAGAACTTGGCACCGATTTGGTTACCACATTGACCGGTTTGCAAATGAACAATCTCTCGCACTGAATGGCCGGACATGGTGTATCGATAGGTGGGTCAAGAGGGGGGGGGGGGGGGGAGAACAATTGTGCGTGGTGTCGAGGGGACAGTTATCCAGTCGCAAGAAGGGGGGCGAGGGAGTTCAAAGGGTGTTGGCATCGACGGGGTCAAGGCGTTGGAAGAGGTTTGAGCGTAGTGTAGTGCGGGTGTTGTGTGTTTCAGGGATGAAGCAGAATGAAGCAGGATGAAGTGTCAAATGTGATCAGTTTGATGCTGACTTGTTCGGGTGTGCATAGGATGCGAGAAGACACCGCGCCACTCACTCTTGTATCTTCAGAACTGTCTTGGGGTGTCGGAGAGGGGATGAGACGTTGAGAGGTGGGGAGTGAGTGTGGTGTCCGAGTACTTTTGGTCGACTTTGGTGTACCGTACCCCGTCGAGTGTTTGCGTCGAAACCGAGACGCGTCGAGGCCAACCACGAGGGGAGGGGTTCAGACGCGACCACGGTCGGCGTTATCCAATGTGGCACTTGCGACACTGGTGTCTCCTCACCCCGGATTCAGGATGGGTTTGGTTGCATGTGCTCGTCGATGCATAGAGCATGCATCCACAGCAGGAGGACGTGACAATAGAGCGAGAGACATCAGCTAGATTCACTGCATATGCCCCTTATCGTTTCTATACAAGACATGTTTCCAACCCACGCCTCCCATCGCTTCATCGATTCAAACCCATCTTCAAACACCCTCCCACCACGTCCACCTGGTCCCATTCAACCTTCTTGACACCTTCCTCATCCCCATCCTCCTTCTCCCCATGCTGCCGCTGTCTAGTCTGTATGTACGTCAAGGTGTTGCGGAAGTGCTACATGTCAGTCGCGATCACAATCTTGCGCTTGAACTCACCCTGACAATCATCTCCGGCGTGTTCACCCCGTCCACAAGTCCCGGTGCACCCACGCTCGAAGGGTGCACCTCGCTGCTGTGGACCGAATCAATGTTGCTCGTGATGAGCTCGACGAGCGAGTTGATGTACTTGGGCGTGACCGCCTCGACCCCTTGCTCAAAGTAGTAAATGTACCGGTCGAGAGCGTCCACGTAAAGCTGCACCGAAGTGAGCTCGTCGATGCACGACGAGGCGATTCGCAAGGACTTTTGGAGACACTCCAACACTCGCTTCCCGTCCCGATACGGTTCCTGGTGGTCAGGAATACTACTGCATCCTCCACCGCAATCAACACCCACCTTGTCCTCCTTTTCTCGACCAGGGATCTCGCCCTGCCACCACATGTGACTGGCAAACAGGACCGCAGTGGCCTGATGGCTCTTCTTCAACAACTTGCTACCGTGCAGAGCCGCCTTGGTGATTAGTGTATCGTAGTTGTCGTTACCAAACACCCGACTGGTCTGCAGAGCGCTAATGATACCGGTGATAGCTTGCAGTTGCGCTCGAGACTCGCTGATCGATTCTTCGTAAATTACAAACGCTTGGACGAAGAATTCGTACGTCAACTCCTCGAGACGGCAG
The DNA here is from genome assembly GCA_031326905.1 of Papiliotrema laurentii. NCBI lineage: Eukaryota > Fungi > Basidiomycota > Tremellomycetes > Tremellales > Rhynchogastremaceae > Papiliotrema > Papiliotrema laurentii. The sequence continues at coordinate 2,000,374 of JAODAN010000002.1, forward strand.
TCGTCGGCGACCTGAGCAGCCAGGAGGAACAATCGGAGACATGTGTCGGGGGCCTCAACCTTGTGGTAGAGGAGGGAGATGATCTGATGGATGAACTTGAAGAGCGAGGACACTTTGCTCTCCCATTCTTCGCTCTACGAGATTAGTCCTGCACATATGCCAATCAAGCAACCTACCGCATTGGTATCCTCGAGCTTGTACCGACGCGCGAGCTGGATCCCGCTGGCAATGAGGGGAGGCAACGTGTATCGTATTCTCTCGCCCCCTTCGGCAAAGTGTCTGCGGGCAGTTTGAAGCAGCTTGGAGGTCAGCGTCGTGTCTCATACAGCACAAACGACGCACCTCGAACTGAGTCTCCAAATCGTCCGACTTGAACAAATGGACCATCCTGGCTACCCATCCTTGCTCTTCGGCCATCTCCCGGTGGTCGACCTGCTGTCGCTGTCTAGATCCACCCGACGGGTCTTTCTGATCCCGCACAAGCACGGCGCATAGGCCAAGAACGCCCGAGACATCCTCGGCAGTCTCGATCAAGGTGTTGTTCTTCAGGACCGACGAGACTACAGCTTGCCCGATGGACAGGCGTGTGGTGTAGGGCTGGACCGACAGGAGTGGGATGTACGAAGGGATGGCGAGGAGTGTAAGGACCGAGCTGTACGATGTGATAGGTGCGAGCAGGAGCGCGAGCACGTTGGCCGTCGTCTGCGGGGAATGCAGGTCCGGGCTAAGATGAGCTTCGCAAAGGCCCGCCGTGAGCTTTGACTCACTTTTGTGCAAACTCTTGAACCTTGGAGTGGGCGAAGCCCAAGATCTGGTCGACGTATTCGAGTCTGTCCGGGTAGCAGCTCAACGAGAGGTTGATGAGCGAGACGCAGAGAGCGGTGATATCCTGGATCGAAAGGTCCGGCCGGGCCTATCTGTCAGTGGGTGCGAAATGTAGACGTGACAGCTGCGCACCTTGATGAGCTGCACGACCTGCTCCCAGAACATTTCGAACAGTTTGACGTCCTCCGGGATGCCTCGGAACTTGCGGACGGCGGGTTTGTCTGCCTTGACCTCGGGTTCCTTCTCAGGTCGTTTCGCTTTCGTCTCCTCCTTGTCCTCCTCACCCGCCTGTGCTTGGTCCGGTGTCGTCTCGTCCTCGCCGTTCTTCTCCTCCTTGACCTCTGGTTTCGGCTCTTCGCCGGCCCATTCAGCCGCTTCGGCTGGTTTGGGAGTCTCCGGCTTCTCGCCCTCTGACACTCCCTTGCCCTTCCCCCTGGCGCCTTTGATCCGCTCAGCCAACCTCTTGGCCGCTTCCTCTTCCTGACGCTTCTTCTCCTCGGGATCTTCGTTCTCCGCCTCTCGCGCTGCGAAAGCCGCAAGACGGTCGATCAGCGCGATGACAATGTTCTTGATATTGACCCGAGGGTGGAGGTTCGCGCAGGTGGACAAGAACGGGCCGAGGGTGTGGAGGTGGAAATCGTCGGTGAAGACTTGGATGACCACTTCCATGAGGTATTCCTGCGCGATGACGTCCTTGCAATTAACCACTTGCTCGAGAATCGAGGGAAGGATGTTTCGGCTGTACATGTCCAGGCCGACGCCTTCGAGTTGAGACAGCCGCACGAGGTTGGTCCCGACGAGGATACGCAGGTCGCGTCGTTCCATCTCGCGTCTCTCTCGCTCACGCGAGTGCCCCTGGTGCTGGAGTCGGACCCAGAGCTTGTTCATCTCGATAAAGTTGGTCAGGATGAACCCGATAGAATCTTGGAGGTTGCCCTCGGGTCTGCAGTGAGCGAGGAGTATGATTGAAGCTGCACTGGGGCCGGGATGCCTTCAGAATGAGCCTTCACTTACCCCTCGCTAGTGCCGACCGGGAGGAAGTCTCGGGTCTGGCCAGAGAGATAGTGTCGGAGGAACAATCCTCGCGTAGGGTGCTGCACACCCCGGGACATCTCCAACATATCCTTCATGATCTCCTTGACCGGCGCATCGGGCACGCTCATGAATACCGATCCGACCGTGATCATAAGGTATAACCGAGGAACGATGTTCCCCGCGTACCTGCCTATCAGCGTTTGTACTGCCGACACGGTGAAAGCCCGACTCACTGGACCAACTCGTAGAGATCCGCCAGGTGAATCTTCCCTTCGCCATGCGCCTCGTACAGGTAGTTGCTGAGGTATCGGAGCGAGTCAAACACAGACATGTACAGCTCGTAGTACTGCTTCGGACCTAGGCTGCTCGTCCTCAACTCGGCTAGCATCGACGAGGCGGCCTTGAGCGCCTCCATGATCTGATCTTGCTCGAGACATCGCCGCAGCTGGACCGTCTGTACCTTGATCGTCCCGAGCACGTCGGAAAGGATCTTGGCTTCGTCCATGGTTCCAAGACACGCCTTGGGTATAGATGTCGCTCAAAGGAGAGAATGGGAAAGATGAGATTGGAAAGAGAGTCGGCGGGTATGAGAGATAGCAGTGTCAAGTGGTCCGTCCCAGTCCACGTTCACCGTCATGGCACCCGGTTACCAGGACGGGGGCCCTCGAGACGGGGCTCGGTGAGCGGAATCAATTTCCATCACCAACGGCACCATCCGCTGGACTTGGACTGCCTCTACATGGTATGTCTTTGCAATGGATGCTGTCTAGTATAACTTGACGGCCCGTATCTCCCCAATCGACTGGCGCTACGAAGTCTCTCTACAGCCCAGCCCGTCCTCAAGACTATCATATATACTCCTTATCACCCGAACTGGCCAAGTGTTCCTCCCTCCCGCCTCACCCACTCAGAGGCAAGCCACAGACTTCGCAGTCCGAGCTTCCAGGCTCATTGATATACGTACAATGGGGGCATATTCTCTCTCCTCCGCTGTCCCCACCTCCGCCGCCTCCCGCAGCAGATGCATCGGTTTGACCGTGCGGTGAATCAATCCCCATGCCTTCAAAGGCCGCCGAGGGTGTTTCGTTCCCGGCCCCTCCAGGAGCGTTGGTCCCAGATCCAGCTGCCGATGACTCGACAATCTGCAATAACGTTTGCCATCCTCCAGACGCGAAGAGATGCTCAAGCGCCTCTGGGTCGTCGGGGTGAGCATGCACCGTAGCCGCTCGGCAAAGCAGCTTTTGCTCGTCCTGCCGTATTAGCGCGGTCGCGAGGGGTGTCAGCTCGAATAAACTCACCAAGCTGAATAGCCCCTGCATGCAGAGGAAAGCAACCAAATGCCAATCGCTCAACCACCTTGCGACCTCCATTTTGACTTGCAATGGCCACGTGGCAGTGTCGCTGATTTCGATGCTCGGGGAAGACACAAGCTTCGACAGTTGTCGAACCACCACCTCGATGGATTGGTCGTGTAAGCCTGGTCGGTTCTCGATGGGGAATGAGTTGGACAAAAATAATGGGTTAGGCTCAACGGGGAAACCATGTGTGATCTACCTGGTCAGCTTGTGCCGAGACGGACACACTGGAGGGCCGGACGCACATTGACGAAAAGGTATTCCACCGGGAAAGTGGGTTTCGCCGGCATCTTGACTTGCAAGCCATATTCGTTCTTGAAGCTGTCTGTTAGCAAAGGAAGCCGGTGATAAGACGATGTGGACTGACCTGTAAAACACTTCCGGGATGTACTCCCCTTCTCCTGGACTTCGCACCCTTACCACGCCCGGGTCCACACTCGCCTCGACAATGCCCGCTTTGACCATCGCTTCCGCTTGCTCCGTGGCCTGCCAAGCGATGACATCGATCCCTCCTTCCTCGGTCCCCGTCAAGCAACATGTCACGAATCTAGACGAAAAGTGTCCGGTAGGAGAAGCGCGAGTAGGGAGTGGATGTGATAGTTGGTAAGCGGCCGACAAAAGCATTTCCAGGGACGAAGCCGTGAACGATTGCGCATGACGTTTGTACAGCGCTTTTGTGATATCCTCCTCGGACCTTTTGGGTTAGTTTTCCCACTTACTCCCAGGACGCGAAGCAGACTCACGGCGTGAGATCCGTGTAGATCATGCCTACCACACCCAGTCCCTTGTCGCACCAGCTGGCGATTTCCTTTACTCTCTCCTCGTCCTCCCACGGTGTCTCCACTGTCAGCCCATCAACCTCTCCTTCCTGCTTCGGCTCCCAGATGGCCTCCACCACAGCCTTCACCCCCATTGGCACTTTCTCGTACTTGTCATACCTCCCGATCAGGAAGCCCAACCGTTGAGTACCTGTTCGTCTCCACGCCCCCAGGATGCCATCGATGATGCTGGGCGAAGCGAACTCGACGTGGTCGACCATTCGGAACGTCTGAGAGGTGAGCGTCAGGGCGCTCGGCTGGCAGGAGGAGCAAATGCCAGCTGGGAAGGGAGCGTGCGAGCCGGTCGGGCAAGGGGTGAGAACAGAGAGGGAGAGCGGGTTGAGCGGGGGGAGATCTTGGGCGGAGGATGAAGCGGCTGAGCGACCAGCGAGTAGTTTGCGAAGGTAGGCGTGATAGGAGAGATGTTTGATTTGGTTCTCCGCTTGGAATTTCGCGTCATACGGCTGTGTCGTGAGTATTAATCTTGCTCACGCGTCGAAGCAGAGACCTATGAGCCAGAAACAGTCACTCACCTCCAAGGGCATGCAATAATCGCACATGGCTTTCTCTCCATGTCGGCAGAACGCCGGATCACGCTTCCGCTCAATCTTGCCAGACTGCCCTCTCCAGTAAATGTCAACCTCTGGTTCCTGCACCTTCGACAGGTCCTTCAGCAGCGCGACGTTTGGCAAGGGCGGGTCGGTGTGGGTATGCGGGTGGCTAGGGTCAGGTTGGGCGGGCTGAGCAGTGCTTGAGGATGCTTGAAGGGTGGGGTGGGAGTTTGGATCGGCCTCTTGTGCTTTGTAAGATAGAAACAACAGATCACCGTGGCTGATCTATCAGTTCGGCTGCTTGTGGACTCCACTGTCGACTCACTTGAACCCCATGTCTGCTATTGTTCGCCCAGCCAGTGCGGACAGAGGGAGCTGCTCGCCGCTCGACCCAGGTTGGTTGCTGAGCCGTATACTCGTCTCGTCTGGGATCTCCCCCGATCCTGCCAGGTTGTCCAGCATCATCTTGGTGAACTCCTCGCCACTCGTAGTGGGCTGCACGGTCAGACGCGCCGTACCGGCCGGTGACCGTATTCGCAGAAGCTGGGGTCAGCAAGGAGCTCGCCCGGGGCTGACGAGACGAACCATGGTCTACGGAGTGATTTGTCGCTCAAGTGGATATCGGTACTAGTTTTCGTGATTGTCTGAGGCTGATATGCTGCACAATCAGATATCTATGGTCGAGACTATGTGAACGCTTGCAAGTATCATTGACGAGACCCTCTTCATCGTCGTCTCGAAGCAAACGTCAGCGCTGAAGTGGAGGTCAACGGAATCAAATTCCGTCATCTCGGGCGATGCCCATGATAGGCCAGCAGCAGCAGCTTCATGCTGTTGTATGAGTCGTATGCGACCGCGCAGCATGATGAGGTGTTATGCATGAGATGTCTACGTCGCGCGAGCCTGATCTCCTAGTGAACATTATCTCCGGGACATTGATCCCTGTCGCCCTCCCGTTCGGCCCTTCCTTGGCTGCTCATTCCACTCCCTCTGCTCCATGTCCGCCTGTCTCAAGACGTCCTCCTCACTCACTCCCTCAAAAGCATCCTCAATATCATCCTCAACGTAGAATCCATCATCATCGTCGTCCTCCTCCTCCTGTCGATGCTTCTTGGACTTCTTCGCGACATTGTGCGAAGTCCTCGCGCTGCTGGCGGGCATCCCCGATTCTGCTTGGGTATCCTCGGCCCTCAGCCCTGATCGTAACGTCGCACGTCCACCGGTGAGTTGAGCCTCTGGCTTTCCATCGAGGAGCTTGCCCCAAGTCCGGACGAGGGTGGTCATCTTCTCCTTGAGAGCAACGAGCGAGTCGACCTCTTCAGGACGAGCATTGGCGAGCATCAGGTCCGTCGCCTTTTCAACGTCCTTGGCGAGGCTAAGACGCCACTCGGCAGCGTGGACCAAACTCGCATGGATCTCTCCAGAGTGGTCAGACGCTCGATCCTGCAAGAGTCGGATCTCATAACCCCGCTTGAAGTCGTCCGCGGGGATAGTGAAAAACTGGTTCATAGGGAACGAAGCGAATACGTTGAACGCTCGGCGGGTGTTCTTGTCGGTGATGATCTGCGAGTTGCCCGCAAAGGCCGCTTTGAACAGCAAAGACATGACCTTGGCGGTGGGCTCTTGAGGGTCAGGTCGGTAAAAAGGTCTGCCGTTGATGTCCTTGTCTTTACCCCGCGGGAGGTGCCAGACGTATTTCCTTCGACTAGCCTTTGGCTCTCCATCTTCGGTTCCATACGCGAGGTGGGTCATTCGTCGGAAGACCCTCAAGGCAGACTCAAAATCGCCTCGCACTCGGCAAGCAATCATGGCGTTCTCCCAGATGTACGGTTGCCAGCCGGCTTTGCCCGTTGGCGGTTGGTAGGTCTCCATGATCTCGTTGATACTGTCGAGATCGCCTTCGGATCCGAACGCGTACATCAAGCTGCGGATAAGGCCAAAGTCCATCTCCTTCCTGATGTCGGGTCGGGACATCATATGTCGAGCCCAAGTAGCGGCCGCTGTGACCTTGTTCGCGCGGGAAAGAGCCAGGATCAAAGCCGTCGCTGTCTTGCTGCTTAGGGAAAGACGGGGGAGGCTTCGCATGTAGTGCGGGACGTCCAAACTGTCTCTGCCTCCCTGCTCGACATCAGACATACTCGCAGTCATCGAAGCGGGACCGGCAGAAGATAGAGGGGGCAGGTTCCACATGTAAGGAATCAAGGAAAGCGCCAGGTGTTGATCCATCGGCCGTCCCGTGAGGAATGCCTTCATGGCCAGAAGGGCGAGCTCTTCGTCGATCAGTCGTTCCTTGTCGACTTGGTGGCCAAGAGGCGGGTTGACTGGGTGGAATCGTCGGACCGCTTCGTCCCACATGAGTCGGGCGCTCGAACCGTACTCCTCCGCCGACAGCATCTTGGGGAGCTCGTTCTTCGCGCCAGTGTATCGCTTCTCCATCTGTTGCGCCCGTCGGTTCATCAAAGCGGAGAAAAGGATATGATATGTTCGGGTATTGGGGGAGAGCGGACCTTCCTTGTCCATGGCCAGTTGGACTTTCTCCAGCTGACCCCACATGCCAAATCTTGCGAGCAGCTTGATGTAAGCGTTCGTTGGGGTCGGGTTGATCTGTGCTTTGATCTGCGAGATGGGGGTCGGTTCCGTAGCTCGGCCTTCCCGAAGCGCGTCCTCGCCAGACAGACCATAGTCCAGATCGTCCTTGGACGTCTTGGCCGCCTTGACCTTGTTGATGCACTCCATGATATTTGCTTGAGACTCATTGTACACCGTCAGGACCCGTTGCCACACTCGCTCCGAAGGCTTCTGGTCGGGGACAAAGGCAAGGTCCTCGCCCATATGTCTCGCGCCTGCGTACGCGTTGAGCATGATCGTGTACGTCCGGGAGTTTGGGTGGTAGGCACGTTTTTTCATCTGCCGTCAGAAAGGCAACACAATCAGAATCATCTCTCATGTGACTCACGAATTGAAGAGCCTTCCACATGGTGTTGAGTCTGTGCTCCTTGGCAAGGATCGAGATGAGTTGATTCCATACCACCGTATTGACCCGATATCGAGGCGCGTCCATGACCATCCGCATCAACTCGTCAATAGCCTTGGGCGGGATGGGTGAGGGGTGTCGTTTGATCCATTCGGTAATTCGAGCCGAGGTCGTGTAAGGATCGCCTTGATGATCCGTGGGCCGTTCGCTTTCCAGAGCCTTGTCACGCAGGCCGCGATATCTCGGTGTCGAGACGGGACGTCCTCCCCTGCTCGGCCTCTTGTCCGCCATTCCGCCTGATTCCGATGATCCCACATTTCTACCCGCACCGAAATCCTGTCTTCCAGGACCCCCTCCTCTTCCCCCTCCTCTTCCAAAACTTCTCGGCCCACCCCGGCCTCTCATCCCACTTGTACTACCAGCTCCCAATCCAAGACCTCTGCCCGCGTGAGCACTCTCGGACCGATCGCCATTCTGCCCGTCTCTGGTTGAGCTGCGCTCTACATCCACTTCTCTGCTGCCTCGCCTTATTCTATCGGCGAACGATGGCCTGTCACCCTCGAACTGCTTGGTCGGGCGGATGGCACTGTTCGAATTCTGTCGTCTGACCGTCGAAGGTCCGGGATCTCCGTGGTATTCCCTCTGACTGAGGGTTAGTATCGCGGGGGGTCGGACCGATAAGGATGCTTGGAGCCTTGTCGCTAATCTGGTCGAGGCTATTTTGCGCATGTTATTGAGGATAAGATGGAATGTGGACAGTGGATGCTCGACTTGTACCGGCTAAAGCAAAATTCCATCTACCAGCGGTGAGGCCCGCGTGGAAGCCACGTGGCGTGGCGACTGCCGTTTCAAAACAAGTGTGCACACTTACCCATCGGCAGCGTGTCCACTCACAAGCTATGCATTGGCAAGCTTGTCAGCGAGTCGTATATTTCTCGGAGTGATCTGTGAGCTGCATGCATAGGTTGATACTATCGATATGGATGAGCTATGAAGGATGAGACGTTGACACGGTCTAGTCGTGACGCGTCTTTTGTGTTTCAGATTGGAGGTTGAAGTGATCTGTGCGAATCGACGATAGGTACAGCTCTGTCCAGTCTATAGCTTGCTTACATTTCACCTTCATCTCATAGTCGGAACCGCATTCTCTCTCTTGCTCATATATCCAACCACATCCAACCAGGTTCAGATGATACCCCATCGACATCGCTGTACTCTCATTTGAGATCAACAAACACAAACAAACACCACATTATCAGCAGTCCGAATATGTCCACCGCCGAGTCGTCAACCTCCATGTCACTCAAGAAACCGGTCACAGAGTCATGGGATGAGTTCTTCGACTTCTCTGCCGAGTTAAGTACAATGCGGCCCCTTCGCGCTCGTCTCGGGGCTCGGCAGGCGACCTCTACGAGCAAGCCTGAACCAGACCTTGGACAAGGTAAAGCAGGACGAGCGAGCCCTACCGACAGCTTCTCTTCCTGGGACGACTCTCCATCCCCGACTCCATCCATCGACGAGCCCAGAAGCACCCCCTTGAAGTCCCCAACCTCGTCAGCAGCAAAACATCTCGGCCCGCCGCGACACTCACCCTCGCTTGCCCCCACCCTTCCTTCCCGATCCTCTCAGCCCTGCTCACAGGAGCCTTCCAGTTTGATGATATCACCGTTTGAACTCCCTTCCAAACGAGAGCAGGAACGACCGAAATCATCCACCTCGGACAAGTCGTCCTCCAAGAACAAACTCGTCAAACGGCATCCATCATCCTCCTTTATCCGCCCTTCACTCCATGATCACTCATCGTCCTCTCTATCCTCCGGATCGTTGTTGGACAGCACCGATCGAGCACATTCCCGTAAAACGTCTTCTCGTTGGAACCCATTCAGTGAGAGGGCAAAGACCCCCCGAGCGGATAGCCCAAATATGTCCGGTGCTGAGCTGCCTTCTTCATCCAGCCAGCTCTCGTTAGAACGACGACCGGGCTTCCTGAGGCGTTTATCCTCCTCGTATAAGGTCTCTTCGAATGGTAAGCAACAAGGATCAATGTCATATACTATCTCGACCCGTCATTGACATTCAGGACTTCCAAAAGAGACTTCCGGGCAGCAAAGGCGGAGAAGCTCATCGGTCGGACACCCGTCATCGCCAACGAAAACTCAGGTGGATCAACCCCCGGTTCCAGCACTTCCTCCAAATCTCCGATCCGTGAGCGGAACTTCAAACACGTCGAGGTCTTCCGCAGCGTCAAGTATGGACGCCGCAACATCCAGGAACAAGTCCAAGCGAGACACAACTCTAGCCAATACGAATGTCCGTCGATCGGACAGCTCACTCTCGCGACGGTGCGATCGCTCTCCAAGCAACCCGCCAGTCTCATACATGCCCGTGCCAGGCGTGCCTTCATTCCCCTCGAGCCTCGATTCGTCAGCGCATCTAGGACAACCAGCCACGCCCAACTCGCCCATGTCCGGATCCTTTTCAAGAGGTTTTCATCTACCCTCGCCATCTCCCGGTTCGTTGTATAAATCTCCCATAAACCCTGCCGCTACCTTGCCGCCACTACCACATTCAAATTCTTTCCCCATACAGTACAATCGACCAAGTGACACAGAGGCAGAGGTCGACACTGAAGCAACTCCCAAGCGAAAGTCGAAGATTCGGCCTGTGTCTGCACTCCCTGCTCCTTTAGCCCTCAAGCAAGGATGGCAGCCAGCAGGCTGGGCTGGTCCAAGCCAAGCTTCTCGTCTACCTTCCAACCGGTCTGATCCCGATGCGCAATGCGCCATTCCCGTCTCGGCCTCCTCAGCATACAATCCTTCTTCACCTCGAAGCACAAGCTTTAGAGCAAACGCTGCATCTACTTTTCGGAGAATCGGGTCCATGTCAATGAGACATGGCAGAAGGATATCCGATGGCTTCAAGTTTGGCGGGAAGCGCTCTACATCGCCCTCGGACGACAGGACGGAGGTTCAGGCTCTCGAGACTGTCACGGGATCGCCTTCCAAGACTGGTCGCTCGCCTGATCTGGAAGTCACGACGACTCCTGTCTCGCAGGGCATCTTCCAACCTGTCAACCACACAGGCACTTCGTTGTCAGATTCGGCTACGAGACCCACCCTACCCCGTAAAACAGACGAAACCCCGACTATCGGCCCTTCTCTCCCCGAAGACAATATCCGGAAGAAGACTAAACAGAAGAAGACCAGGAGCTCGCCTTGGCTCACGGAGGAACAGCTGGCCACCCAGCATAGGCTCAAAGCGCAGAAGGCCGCGGTGAAGCATTTTGCCAACGAAGTCCGAAGTAAGCCTTTCGATCACAACGAGTCAATTCGTGGCTGACGGACAGAGCTGAAGAGTCAAGTGGAGGGGAGTAACGCAATATTGCAGCGTGTGCAAGATCAGGGGACAGCCGATCAGAAGATGCGCCTCAATGATCTCGCCAAAGAGTTCGAGGAGGTCTTCCAGATGGCCGATCTCCTTGTGGACCTCAATGATATCGGTTCTACACCTGGCTCACAACCCGACACCTCCGTATACGCCTCGTCGTCCCGTTCCAGGCGAGCCACCTTAGCATCGGACAAAGCCGAGGCTATGTCACAGACACTGGACAAATTGACTCTGAATCAGTCTATAGACGGTGGGACAAGAAGTATCAGTCTCCCCGAACCGGAGTCGACCATGGGACCACCACGGCCCCAGCTGCCTGAAACGTGGCGAAGATCGACAGGTGAACCCGACACGGCAGAACGTCGACACCAGCTGTTGATGATGATGACACAGGGAGGGCGGCCGGGGCTCAGACGTGGCTCGACCACGCCATTCGCTGTCTCGGCTCGCCTGTCGCCTTTAGAAGCTACACATGTAGCCAATACAGTCGAAAAGCCCGAAGTGCGAACAGCCTTCTTCAATAATATCGAGGTTCCCATGGGAGCGAGAGCGACTGTTGGTGCAACAGTCCCTGCATCGTCGATGCCTACCCTTAGCGCTCCCCTCGGCTCTCCCCCAGCTACCACAAAGCCTCGATTCGGCACCAAAGCAGGTCTCACGGGCCTGAAAGAGCTGATGCGGTCTCTGAAGACGGCGTCGTCGCGTAAATCACGGCCGCCTCCCGTCCAAACGGATGTCTACTCGTCGGGGTTGAATAACGCACGAACGCTGGTCTCACCCCTGTCGCCGTCAACTTCCTTCAACCAGCAATCCAAAGAGGTCGATTACTCGACCAGCCGATCGTCTTTCTCGGCTCTCCCCCGGGATGATGAGCCATCGCCTCGACGGTCAATTTCCTCGTCAAAGCAGGGGATGAAACGGCCCAATGTTCGCAGAGTCTTCCATCGGTCGACATCTGGCTCATGGGCGGGTTTGGCTGCAGAATCCGCATCTGCCGCATCTCCCCCCCCTGTTCCAGCGCCGCCGAGGCGGAGCGTCGATTCAAGCTCCGGGAGGGATACGCCCTCGGTCAAAGGCGGCAAAGGACCCGGGCGGCAAGCCTCTTCTCGATTCAGCGGTGGTGTCGTCAAGCCAGGTAAGACTCCGACCAATCCAAAGTTCGGGTTCCTCTCCTCTCGCCACTTTCCGAATGGCGACAGCGAGTCGTCTTCCACCGAGGGCGGCATGGGGTCGAGAGATGGGGATGACTCTACGCAACACACGCCTCGACGCACGCGGAGCAAGAGTGCTGTGCTGGTTCCGAACGGCGTAGAAGGGGACGGTGAGCTTGACAGGACTGTCCGGCCTGCGCGGAAATCCAGGCTGTTTGGCCTCGGCATGCCATCTTCGCCTTCATCACCTTCCTCCCCGAACTGGCCCACGACTCGCTTGGCACCGTCAAGCCAGCCGCAATCGAACTTGAGCGGGATGGAGCGGACCGCGTCAGATTCCACCGATTGGTCGTTGATCTCCACGGGCACCGAGGCGACAGACTCGACGGCGAGTTCGGGGTTCGCGACGACGACAACAACGGCGACAGTTAGTCCAGGACCGGGTCGGCCGATCATCACGATGACTCCGGATACTATCCCGGTCTTGCAGGAACATGTGGATTTCTGCGTGCAAAAGCTGAACGAGTGGAAGAGCCGGGCAGAGGCGGTGGTGGGTCCCTGACATCTGAGGGCGTTGTACTCCAGTATTGTGGTGTTCTGCATGCAAGTGTATCCCCCGTCAGTCCAGACTTTGCGTTGGGAACGACCGAGACGAACAGTGGGGGCATAATGGCATACACAGTATCGTCAAAGTAATAGTAATAATATAAGCGTCGTTAGACGGGAAGTATACCCCTAGCACTGAAAGAATTCACCAAAAAGAGAGGCTAGGAGATGGAACAAGATCGTCACACTGTCGTAAAGAAGACCGGCAAGAGGACCAAAGAATGGAGAAAGTCGTATACCAAAGAAACGGTCCGTCGCCGTCCACCCAAGAAGAATCAAGAGAAGAAGCCCTATCAAAGGTAATACCTCTTCATCCTCGCGCGCTTGTTGATTCCCCTGTCGGTCAGCACTTCACCCAGCGAGTTCGGAAGGCTCCACGACTCACAGCAAGGAATCACGTTGTCCATATCGCATATCGATGATCACGCGGTAGATTATCACCACCGCGCACTCGATGAAATCCACCAGGATGGCCAAGAGGCACAGAATGTCATGGACGAGCCGCCCAGGTATCGTCGTTGGCTCCTGCCACTCTTCATCTCCGTCCCGCTTGACGATGCCTTTCGGGTACTGCTGTCCGTCGTGCCTAATCTGGCTGCCCGACAGGACCGCTGCTTGCTGAGACAATCGACGACGATGAGCGAGAGCGACAGATCCGTCGGAGGAGTGGCGCAAGCTCGCCGGCCTCATCGGCGGTCTAGGGGAGATGACCACTTGTCTCTCTCTCTTCGATCCAAGAGGCGACTTCGCGTGGAAGCCAGAGGGGGCCGATCGAGAAGACATCGTCAGAGCCTGGGATTTGCTTCGAGGCAGACTGAACACAGATTCAGTGACAACCCCTTCCTCCGAGGAACTGCCGTGCAAGCTCGACTTGGTCGTATCCGCCCATCGGATCTTTCGCATCGCAAAAGTCTCGTCAAACACATTCATGTCCTCGTCATCCGCCAAGTGACCACAAGACCCCGGTCTCCTTGAACCGACCATGGCTCGCGGCGGGGCCGGGGAAGTGTATGGAGCAAGGGCAAGGGCGAGGGAGGACAGTGCAGCCGAGACTCCAGCGGGAAGCGGTGCCGGGGGTTGAAAGTATCCTTCCGAGATGATTGACCGTCCGTCTTCATCGGCAGTCAGATGGGTTCCTGCCGGAGAGTTCAGTCCAAAAAGGGCGTTCTCGATGAATCGCAGAGAACCTTCGGGCTGATCGCCATACTCGCTTCCGAGCTCACTCCCCAAGCTCCGGTGTGCAGGACGGGAAGGCGAGGCATCTAGGGCAGTAGTGACGAATGCTCGCATGGACGCCATTCGGGAGGATAACGAAGCGAAAGCCGGGGAGAGGGACCCGGGTCGAGATGCCGCGAAGTCAAGGGTTGTGCGGGGGTGCGGCGAGAGATTCGAGTGGGTCGAGCCAGGCGGGGATGGCCAAGGGGACTTCCGAGAGCTCCTGAGGTTCGAGGAAGCATTGTCACGCGACGACGATCGTGACGAGGCCGTACCGCTCGATTCGGTGTCGAGCATCTCGACAGTCAGGGTTGGCTGTTGCGGGGTAGGCGACCGAGCATGTCGAGGGGTGGTGACCATATCCTGACGTCTAACATCAAGAAGGCTGTTCTGAGACGGGGCGTGACGAATCTGTCGGGAGCCCGTCGAGGATCCTGCGGTCCCGCTAAAATTGCGCGAGCTAAAATGCGGATTCGCCCTCGATTCAGTGACATACGGCACAGTCTCGGTCGATTGCGAGCCGTGCGTTGAGCTTGCTTGAGACAGAGCAGGTGACAACGCCTTGCTACGCCTGCCATCGGGCCCAAGCTTTCGTAGGCGGTCCGTCCCATCTCCGAGATCAGGATCCTCCTCCTCTTCGTCGTCTCGCCTCCGTCGCCTGGAGAGGCTGGCGACAGTGGGAAACTGCGGGAAGGAAATCGATCCCCAACCAAACTTCTCATCGTCAGCTGGGGTAGATCGACGGTCCGCAGCCGGAGACCGCACAGAGGCAGCGTCAGGCAAGACGTCCTTCTCCATAGTAACCCGGATTCGCGGGGTCATCGGATGCGCTTCTTGATGCGTAGGGATATCCAAACCGTCATGGCTTGGGCCCGACTCTACTCGCTCAAAGTCGCGATGGAGCTTGTCCACCTCTTTTCGCAGTCTCGCTGCTAGCTTTCTCTGGCTCTCTTCGCCTTCACGCGCATCGTTCAAAGCTTGCTCCAAAGCCATGAAACGGTCGTCGATTTCTTGCTGTCTAAGAGCCTCAAATTGGGCTTGGCGGGGAGACATGGGCGGCCGGGAAGATATCGAGGAATGACTGGCGTGGCGATGGGCAGGTCGGCCGTGATGCTGAGGCAAATGCGGCTGTCGGCTGGTAGAGCGTCCCGCCTTGTGGTGACCCAGAAGTCCCGGCTCGTCATCTGCCGTCATAAAGTCATCTTGTGATTCGGATTCTTCTCGTCCCGATGACTCCGTGTAGGTCTGCACAGAGTCAGATCTGTAACTGTCGTATCTGGCGTCTGCAGGTTGGCGGCCAGCCGGTCGGGGACGACGCCGCGAGTCGGAGCGGTAGTCGGACATAGCAGATGATTCCGAGGCCGCCCTGCTCGAACGCGACTGAGATCTCCGTTCTGTCTGGGGAAACAAGTGCACGGCTTCCGGCAATCGCGCTTTCACGGTGGGCGGGAGGTGTGAAAGAAGATCCTCATGAGTGCGGAACGCTCTGCTAGCGACTTCGGCAGCGAGGAGCAGTTCTCAATGTAAGCTGGAGCTCATGGGGGGTTCCGCGAACATACCTTTTTCGCGATTCCGGAGCTGCCGCTTCATATCCAGCAACTGAGCTTTCAATGTCCCCTCGCTCATGTCCTCCTCGCTCTCCAATCGGGATTCCGTCCCGGATGTACCAAAGTCCACATCCAGGCCCATTACTCTCGCAGCCTCCATGGCTCGTCTGGCCCGGAGCCTTTCCTCCGTTCTGTACTTATCGGCACTTGGTTCCCGAGACGAGACGGGTGAATGGTGAGCCGATCTCCTCGGCTCCTGTCCTAGAGGTGAAGGCGCAAAGCTATCCGTCGCGCTTGAGCTGGACGGCAGGCTTGTGCCATAGGGAGGAGGGGGTGAAGGTTCCGCTTCACTCGGATCCAAGGGGGAGCCCTTGCCGCGCGAGGTGGAAGGCGAAGGGATCATCAAGCTGGCGGGTCTTTTTCGGGTTTGAGTCTCAGACATGTTGGAGCGCCGCGACGAGTCTAATGGCTCTTCGAGACCGATACTGATATCTGCCACGTCGGTAGGACTGCCGCTCCCACGGGACGCCTCCGATCTGGCAAGCTCTCTCCGCCGTCTCATCTGAGCTGTCAGAGGTGTGTCGTTAATTTGCCCGTCCCCGCTTCGCTCGCTGTTGGACGAGGACGATGAATGATCAGGGAGGTTGGTGGAGCGTGGGTTGGAGTACAAGGTTCCTTCACGCTTCTTGGCGGGAACAGTGGAAGGCCGGGTACGAGATTGAGACGGAGGTCGGGGGCGTGGCCGTCTATGCGACGGGGTGGGCGTGTACATGGCGTCCGGAGGAGATTTGCCTGTGCGCCGTCTCCCGGGTCGTTTGTTTTGTCAGTGTTCAGGACGCGCGCGACCTGTGTGTCAGATGGCCGTCGTCCACGGGGTCGGACGGACAAACGAGCTTGTAATAAGCGTCCCGCTCCTCCTCTTGCTTCCCTCCCAAGACGCCCGGGACACGAGATCTGTGGGTTCGAGATGAAGAGGTATGTACGCGATATCAAGCCGCAGCGAACGGTGTGAGGCGCTCACACGCGTCAGATCGATAAGAGTCGTATACTAAACCGGAAATGTCGTTGTCGTGCTACGACCGTTCATTCCATGTCTCGACTCGTCAAGCTCGTCGTCGACGGGGTATGGCGGGATTAAGGAATGGAATGCACAAGCGGATAAGAAGGAGGACGAGGGGAGTGAAGGAGGAGGGGGAAGAAGAGGGAGGGTGAGAATGTACAGCGATGGGAAAAGAGTGGAGAGTGATGGTCAATGTGGGAATCTTTTGTTCAGGGTGAAACCTGGAGATTGTGAGGGGCGAGGGCGGGGGGGAGGAGGGAGGGGGGGTCGTTCTTCCCAAGTTTCGTCGAGATAGCGGTTTCGTCGAGCTTATCGAATGCGCACGTTGGTGGGATGCAGGCAAACGATAAGGAGCGTTGTTTGCAGAGGTAACAGGGTGGGAATGAATCGAGTTGACCACCGATAACTATGGGTGTAGATGGTCGTGGTCGTGTTGTTATTGTTTTTCTTTTTGCCGATCTTTTCTTCGGATCGCCACTGCTGTCTCCCTTTCGATTTGTCGTCGACGCGTCCACAAAGCTCAAAACAAGCCGGGTGACGAACAAGACCCAGACCGAAACATGCATCTTTCAGACTTCCCGCCGTCGTTATACCCGCCCCCCACCCAACACTGGGCGAAGCTCTGTGGACCTCTATACGCTCGAACCAAACATCTGCGCCCAGCGATCTGCTTCGACTTTTACGTTTGAATGGAACCTGGACGATTCAAGGTTTCAGATGAAAGGGGCCGTTTTTTCTCATCCGGGTCAGACATGGCCCCAACAGTAAGGGGATATACCATCATCGACATAACAAATACACCCGCGAGAGACGCGTCGTACCTTTTACATTGACGCTGTCTTGGCCAGATACGCCTTGGCTCCTCTACTTTCCCCTTCAGAGGCGCATCAGCAGAGTACATCGCCCTGCTGGAACTCCCATTCAAGCTTGTTGTTATCGCTACCCCCCCTCTTCCCCCGCCGCGGCTAGTACCTCTCCGATGCCGATCACGAGGTACCTTTGATCCCGTAATAAATCATTCGCGTCGCAACCAAACACCTGCCTCGATCACTGCGCGTCCAAGCCACACACAAGCAGACACCCCCTCGTAGAGAAGAATGAAAAATGCATGGTCTCTCGTACGAAAACATCAAATCGTCAAAACGGGACAATAATCACGCAATCTTGTCGCTAGATCCATCAGCCCTAATCCGGGGAAGAGCTACCTGACAAACACGCACCCGTTGCTCGCCATATACTCCACGAAACCCGTTACCACCTGCGGCTCGGCTGCCCTGGCCTCCTCGATGAGCGGGCCAATCTGACATCAACCTCCACCTCATACTTGCCAAGCTCGATCGACATACCTGACCGGGTCTCTCCGCACTCCTCCTCGCCAACTCTTTCGACGCAAACGCCTTGGTGTCCGCCACACTCTTGACAGGGTCATGCACCGATTTCTCCGAAGCGCCCAGCTTAGAGAATGAGGACTGGAATCCGGCCTCCTCGGGATCCAGTCCGTCAATGTCGTCTCCGGTAGCGCCAGAGTACGTGATGTCCTGGGGCAACGTGAACAGATCGACAAGGGCCAGGAAAGATGGAGCCCTGGATGTCAGCCAGACTTATTGGGACAGATCGAGGACGCACCAGAACTGTCGGTGAGACGGCTCAAGTATCCTGTCGGACTTTGACAAGAGTCTCGTCAATCCGACTTCAATCAACTTGCGGCTGCGAATTGGCGCCTTCTGGGTGTTGGACAGGATCACGCCGGTCAAGACGTTGCCGAAAAGCCTGCCAGGTCAGGCAGTGTTCCAGAATCTTTAACCCATAAGACTTACCCCGGCTGCAGAGCGTCGACGCTCGAGATGAGGTATTCAGGGCCAACAGACTCGATCGCGCAGAGGAAAAGGGCAAAGTAGACGAAGCCTTGGGTGAACTGGGTAGACGGCTTGGTCTGAAGTCGAGTAAGGAGTAGGGTAAAGACGCCTTGTGAGAATTGCTGCATGTTCGTCCTGAAGGTCAGCAGGGCACATGTGCGGAGACCTTTGACTCGAACAGGGGCAACTCACAAAGGCACAAACTCATAGAGCGCTTGCAGCAACTCGAAGGCATAAACATCGTTGATCTTGCTTCCCGCCAGTCTCTGGAAGATACCCAGCAGACCCTGGAGCTGTCCCCCGGCCACAAGCATGGGAGCTCCCCGCATAATGATAGCTTTCCATATTCTCGCCAAAGCGGGAATGTTTCCTCGTTGCTCCCAGAGAGAGGCATTGAGCAAGGGTCCAGCGAGTTGCTGGTACTCGGTGGGGAGATCGTTTGGAGCGTGAAGCTCGAGCAGCTGAGCGAGGATCTGGAAGATGTACGGGATAAACTCTGCCGGTCAGCTGTCTACTTTCATAACCTGCCATCGACAACCTACCCGTAACATCCTGCGCAAGAATCACCTGCGCGGGACCGAACAACGCGCCCTCGAAGACTGGAAGAGCCGCGGGCGTTCCCTCACAAACAAACCTGCGATGTCAGCGAGCAGTGTGAGTGGAAAATGGCGATACCCACCGAATCAGCGCGGATACACTTTCGAAGCAGTACTGGTTGAACTTCGGGTTGCTCGGGTTCTTGCTGATCTCCCCGAGGATGTTGACCAGTCGAGTCAGGATGCCCTCGTAGACCGGGGTCAAGCTCTGTCGAGCAGTGATGATGACTCGCATGGCACCTAAAAGTCAACACTAACCCCATGGGATGGCATGAACTCACACTTCATGAGGTAGTCGTTCTCCGAGATCTTCTCGGGAGTGCCGCCTTTCTCGATGTTTGCGAACAGAGCCATGAGGATGTTCTCCGCAAAAGGTCGGACATCGGCCTGGGTGAACCTGGTAATGTCAGCTTGTGTGTTTAGGAGAAGAAAGAAATCTGACAATGCTTGTCTCTCAACTTTGATGAACAAAATTCGCTCGATAGTAATGGCCGCGTAAGAGTAGATGACATAGTTGTCCGACGCGAGGTGTTGGACGAGGAGGGGAAGGACAGACACAAGCTGATCCTTGGTGAGCTGTGCGTCAGTGGTGCCCTCATCTTCGATTTCGCAAGACCCACCTGGTTTCGGAAAGTGTACAAGAATTTGATCGCATCAACGGTCAGAATCGGGTGCACAGATCCCGGAGCGGCCTGAAGATCGGTGTACACGTTCTGGCCAAAGAAGTCGACGACGTCCACCAGGACGTTGGTAGAGGTGACACCGAGCTAGAATCAGCACTAGCAGGTGCGGTAGAAGCGTGACCTACCTGCTGCGTGGATCCTCTGGAAGCAATCGAGGTCAGGAGGTAGATGGCGGTGTCTTTGCTCTTCCACTTGCCCGAGGGGTCCGAGGCGTACTCCTGTCATGGTCAGCATATGGTTGATAGACGCACCTCCTAACTCACCTGAAGGAAGGACGCAATGTAACCCTTGACAATATCGGTGACCTCTTTCTCAAAGTTCTCCATCAACGCTCGGGTGAACTCGGTGGCAGCCTGCCGTCTCGTATCGCTATCTGCATTGTCAGACGGAGACCAAGAGCCCATAGAGCCACTTACCGGTTGAGGGCTCCAAGTCTCTGCGAATGTACTCGTTCGGGTCGTCCTCGAACATCTCTTCCTCGTGATCTGCGCGTTAATCGACTCCCGGAGCAGCGCGAACTCCATACCTCTGATGCTCATGTTGGGCAGGATGATCTTTTCGCAGAACAATTTAAGGGTGTCGTGCGACGCGAACATTTCCCTGTGGCTGCCCATCTTGACGACAACCGACAAGAATCGCAGAGCCTTCGCGACGAGCTAACGAGGTCAGAGGTCATACCCTGCGGTCGGATAAACTAAAACTCACCACATCCTCCCGAGTCCCAGGGCCGACGGTTGTGAGCATGTTCCAGATACCGTCGACGAACGATCCGAGTTGGGGAAAGTCGGACAAGTACTTTTGCGCGAACAACTCGGCGATCTCGCAAATCGAGGCTCGGATCTTCTGCAGGGGTCCCGGAGCCTCATCGTCATCCTGGTGGTCAGCACTGCGCTCCCTGGCCATTCGTCAACTTACATCACCCTTCAGCTCCGCTCGTTCCCAGCTCAGGTATTTTCTCAACCACCCTTCCTTCCCGCTAGCCTGGTCACCCATAAAGTCGCCAAGGCGTTCCTCGAAGAATGGCGGCAGATCCTGGGAGACGAGGTCATGGAATAGTTGGGTGAGGAGCAGAACGCTTTGTGCGAGTAAAGAAAGGGAAGCGTTGGGGGCGAGGGGTTGACCGGAAGATAAAAGTTGGTCGACGTGGGAGAAGATGCCATAGTAAGGCTCGCAGAATCGGCTAAGAACGTAGTTGATCTCAGAGTACAGTCTGTCTGATCGGAACTGCGACCGCCATCTGACAGTAAGTTAAGCAGAGTCCGGAGAACGTTGACTGAGACTTGCCTTTTGAAGATCGAGTGAGCGGTGGACAAGACACCATTGTTGACAACAAAGTCCTCCGCCGTCAGACTGCCTACCAAGTCCTGTCTCGTTAACTTTACCCACACAGAGCCAGAGCCAGCTCACGTCAACAAGACTGGACCATTGGTCTGGGAAATCGTACGACGCGACTGTGGCCAAGCCCTCTCCGATCTGAGCTTGCAGAAGACCCGTCTGGGGTTTCGACAAGTTGATCATAATCGGCACCAGGTTCGCCTTGATCGCATCCTTGTCCTGACCACTGATCGGGCTGGCTCCCTGGTTGTCAGCTGCACCATCTCGAGATACAGCAAACATGCTGGCCACATACCTCCTCCGGCTCCCATAGCCTCTTGACAGCATTTTTGAAGTAGACCCCAGCAGCTTGTCGGACGATCACCTCGACCTGGTCGCTTTTCACCAGCTCCAAAACAAGGAGCAGAAAGCCAGGTTGTGTCTCCCCAGTCTTGAGCTGTTCCTCAGCAGCTCGACGGGTGGCCTTGTCGGGCGAGACGGTCGATGTGAGCGTTTGAGATAGCAACCGGAGAGTCGCGGGGTCCGCCTGCATGGTGTGGAGAGGTGGTTGATAGGTCGAAGTGGATGGAAGAGCAAAAGTCACCAAGGGTTGTACAACTGGGTGGACCAACGGACGGACTAACACAACGTAAACGCGCGGAAGCAAATTGCCGAACCATTCATTCCATGCGGCTGGTCTGGGTGGCAAAATCAAGACACGACGCTTTTCGAGGAGCCTACCTGGCAGTGCAGGTTGGAGGAGTACGGCCGTGGGTCACGAGGAAATACCGACCATGTCCCTCAACAGTTTCTGCGGCCTTCTGTAACTCTGGCTAGTGGGTATTTTGGCCGGGGCTTGGTGATTCAGAGAAACCGATGTCGCTCAGTGGGCTTGGTTTGGCTTGAATCGGATCCAGAGGTTTAGAGGATGGCAACGTCGGTACACAATCAGGCACGTTCTACGAAGAGTGAATGACTGGATAGCTAACTCTCATACATACCGACTAGTTGTATGACAAGACCATTGCATTATGTTTGGGATGACACGTGATGACAATGGTGTATATTCCTGCCATCCCCTTGAAGATCAGCACACATCCTGTGCGCGGGATCTTGCAACCTCTTCCAAGAGCTTGACCGCTAACAGACTGGACACCTTGTACCCCTTCAGCCTTGATCGCCCGAAAAGAAGCATCCTTGTCTTTCGGGGCACTTCCTCGTTGCGATCGTGGCTGGAGTGTCACCAAGTGGAGTGAGCCGTAGGAACCAGTACTCTATGTACTCGATGCGAACATGTAGGGCAAAAGGTCAAGTAGATACATCTCTAAAGTCGGTAGTACAGTCGGATCTATATACAATTCCGGCTTCCGGTATAGGGTACTCAATGGAAAAGAAAAACCACCCTAAACGAGGGTATCTGGGGGCAGACGTATCTCAGTACGGAAAATGGTCAATGGGCCAGGATACTGAAAGTGAAAAAGCAGGTTGGCTCCAACCCGGATGCGTGTCTCCTCCTCATTGGTTCGAGCAGGCATCGCCGTTCGCGAATTCATCGGCATGATCGATATCAGGGACCTCATTCGCTCGGGGATCCTCGGGGTGGTGATTGTACTCAGGACCCCCTGTGGAGGGTTGCGTATACATGCTCCAGGGCCATGAGTCTTGCCGCGGAGCCGACAATGATAGTTGTGAGAGGCCCAGGGATTTCTGCGGAACGGTCTCATGAGAAGAAAAGTCCGAACCCAGAAAAGGTGTACCCGCCTCCACAGCGAGCGAAGCGGTCCAGGAGTGGGGATTAGGGGAGATGTCGGGGAGGTGAAAGGGGGCGGACAGAGAACCAGGAGTAGCCGATGAAAGTCTAGGTGGCATCTGGGTTGGAGTCAGAAAGTCCTGCGGCCACCGCTGAACAGGGCCATACGGTGTAGTTCCGGGGGACGACATGAATTGCGGAGGAAGAAAATTATTCGTTCCGGTAAGAAATGGAAGACTGTGGTCTGGAAGTGGAGGTTGGTTGCCTGGATCTGGAGTGTTAGTCCCAGCCATCCCAACCGATGAGACCGGATTGGCTGTTCCCGATTCCATCGCAAAAGTGCTCTGCTGTTCGCTGTCCCGTGCTTGAGACCTCTTCGCATTCCAATCTTCCAGCGTCCCGCTCGTCTTCAAGTGATCAAACGGCAAAACGAATTCAGCACCTTGTGAGCGGATGGCTCTGGCGAGCTCTCCATGAATCATACCTTCAGGCGCTCTCCCAAGCAGACTGTGAAGTGGACTCTGACCATCATTCCTGCTGATACGTATAGTAGTTCCGCTTTTTTCGAGGTCAACCTGTTGTTTTGGTGCTCTGTTGACATAATCCTTCACTTTCGTACCCGGTCCCGGCCCTCCTCGGACGAAGTATTTCCAGGTTCTCCCGGTTTGACCATAGGTGGCCTGCCTCTTTAGGCTTTCAACCAGGACCTTGTCCCCAGCTGTGGCATTCATCACAGGGCAAGAGAGATCTGTAAAAGGCGTTTCCTTGTGGAGGGAAGATGGCAAGATGGCAAAAGTGGACCCTGAGGGCAGGCCGCCGTCGGCCAGGGTTCTCGCTGCCTTCTCCAATAGATCCGTATTTTCCTTGAGCTCGTCCTTGGTGAAGACGCTCTGCCACACCTCGGTCTTGGGGATCGTGCCGTTTTGAAACCCCTCTGGTTGATTGATAATCAATTGGCATTTGTATTCAGCGGGCTTAGGCAGTCTGGGCAGGCGAGTGCTTCTTTCAGATTGCGTGGGTCTCACTGATTGTCCAGAGCGGGTCCCTTGCGGGAGAACAGTCGAGCGGAGCTGCTTGAGATGCTGAAGGAAATTCGTCCACAATGCCATTCTACCCTCATCTAGAGCAACCATGGCGCCGACTGAATCCTTGCTGTCGTCGTTGGTCTTGGAGATCCGCCAAGCATAAATACCTTTCGGCCTTGTTATCACCGGCAGCCGCTGGATAAATTTGTCTGCTTCCGATTTCCCATCAAAACATCCCTTCACCATGTAAGTCAGCTTTGTGCTGGAAGCTCCTCCCCCGATAAGCGTCTCTACCACGAAATTGTCACTGGGAGCTATCTCCGGATCTTCGTCCCATGACAGCTGGCACGTGTCTTCGCCGGGAACACCCTTATCATAATAGATAGTGACAGCCGCAATGGATGGATCCGAGAATTTCTGCTCGATTTGGCCACTCAGCTCAATCAGCTCCTCCTTGGTCATGTAGCTCTTGCGAAACGGTTCCGCTGGGGCGGTTTCAAAAAGGCCTACCTTCGTCTCATGATAACGATACATGAGGGGAGTTGCCACCCGTTTCTGCTGCGTACCAGTCTCTGCGCTCTTTCGCCCCCTTCCGGGAAACTTGCGGCGTTTCGAACTGCTGGCGGATGTCGCATCCATGGTCGTTGGGCGAGTGTGTCCTTGTGTGTGTGTGTGTTTCGATGGTGTTTGGGGGGCGGGGTCGATTTCTGGGGAAAGGACACGGGGGAGGGACGGGAAAATCACAAGAGAAATGGAGCCTCCCTCAAATGTATTTATGCGGGGAGGGGCCTTGGGGTCGACCCACAGAGGCGCCTTCCTGAATCTTTTCATCGAAGTGTCCGAGGCAGGGGTGGGCCAATAAAGGACCGACCAGCGCTGTGGTGTGGAGGTATGCCTTCTTGTTGTGCGTCATGGCACTGCAAGGATCGTAGAGTGCTCAGGAGATCAATCACAAAAGAGCGGTCTGCACTAAGGGTCTGAAAGGACAAAGAGCAAGGAGAGAGCTCAGGAATCCGACGACAAAAGAAGGTACAAGGTAGTACATGCTGTACGTGGACTGTATGAGCCGACCGACACGGAGCACAATCTGAAATGTGGAGCTGGACTAAAGCTCTCTTCTTGATCGACAAGGCTACAGACTGTTCCCCCAATTTGTTGGCTCATGAAATGCTATCCACTCAGGGGGGGAATGGAAGAGTTAATAGAAGAAGAGTATGCTGGGGGGGGTTCTCGTCGAGCGATCGAAAGGCACCCCTCGCCCCCAGCTTTGGGGTCCTGTCTTCGATTGCGTTGTTCGTGATGATCGGAGATCTGCTTGTCCTGTGCCCCGTACCATCAAAGGCCAAGGGGCGGGTTCCGACACACGTCGCAGACGCGGTCAGGGTCGTCTCACTTGACGCCATGATACATTCACATGGTGGTCACAGACGAAGAGTCAGCGGCGAGGGAGCTCTAGATGACGTCTACAAGATGAGTACGACGGTCTGTGTGTCAGGGACCTATTGCCACTTATGGGTTTGTTTTGCTTGGAGCCGTCCCAGAGTATAGGCAAGATCAGAGTCAGTAGACAACAAAATACATTCTTCAACGGACTAGCGATTTGGGCATCCACAGTTATATACTATGGTCGACTATGAAAGTAGGTAAGGGGTCCAAAGTGTTGGAGATGATCGCAAGGGCTGTACGAGAACACTGGTTGTTCTTAGCTCTAGATAAAGCGATGAGAACCAGATTGAGATGAGTTGGTGAAGGGGGTATCCCTCAGTCAACTCGGGAGATCTCGGACGCTACGGAAGGTATAGGATCACAGGAGGAGGTGCCATCATGTTTCACACAAAGGAGGTAGTAGTAATATACACTGGGTTTGGGCCCGTAACACTGTGCAGCCACAGTGACCTGTGCTCCCACTTTCGCCGCAGAGAGACCTCCCTCGCCTTGAGCCACGGACCTGCCTTGGGGATGCGCTCCGTTCACCGCGCCCCAACGGGGGCGTGGATCAGCTTCCCGTACCCAGACGTCGCGTTCCTGCTGCAGCCAAGCGCCTCTGACCATATAGCCTCTCCAGAGCTGGCACTTCTACTGGGTATCCCCTTATATGAGCCTCTCAAACTTTTTCTTCGCATCGATCCCCACACGACTGCAAGGTTCTGAGTGAGCTACTCTGTGGATTCTTTCAGAGATCTGCATCCAATCGATATCGTACACATTACATCAAAGACGTCAGAATGTAAAATATCGCATAAACAGATGAAATGAGATACCTCTTCTTGTCATTTAGTGCCACTTCCCCGATCCGCTCGCTTTCTTCACACTCTCAGAAGGCTCTTGTCTGTCATGCTCCTCATCTGCGGCGACCTCAGCCATTGTTGGTACCAAAAAACATGTCCAACGCCGCCAGAAAATCGGGGTCGTTTTCCGACCCCGGAATTGAGGGCAAAGCACTGTGATCAGCCGGCTGTCCCAGTCCCGACCATCCGGTTGCACTGTTTGCAGTGAAAGTCGGTCCAGACATGTAGGGCGGTCCTTGAGATGATGATACTCCTTGGGGTGCGGCGACGTGGGGGGGACTGGCTGCAGATGAGTCAAGACGTGCGCCGTATCCAAACCCAACACGCTGGATGGAGGGATCTTGTGTTGAGATGTCCCGATCCGAGGGTATCCCACCAGCCATCCCAGGAGCAGGCACGAAAGGACCAGTGGTCTTTGATGAGCCTGTCATCGTCAGCAAGTGCGAAACTTGGTATTGAAGACCCGCGTGGGAATTTGCTATGGGGGGGGGTCGTCCCAATGTCAGGATATGCCTGAGCTCTTGTCTTTAGCCATTGTTTCAGGGAGCCATTTGATATGACACTTCCATCGTGCGGACAGAACCATCCGGTGCCCGCCTTGGAAACCTCAGCCAGGATGCTTTGTCTTTGAGCGGGGTTTTCAGGTATCTTCTGAATGCTTTTGTGGAAGGGAATATGTGCTGATTCCCGCTGATACATAACAAGCTTTCTCCCCCGCTCGAAGTAGCTGGCAAGTCCGCGATGAATGAATTCAATGCATCGGTCGGGGAGAGGGCCCCGGCCACTTTCCCTCGCCAGGTCGTGGATCTTCTGGTTTTCCTCAGCGTCACCACCACCCCAGGCGCGCCGGAATGAGCCGTTAACACAAACGAGTTCAGCTCCCCGAGACTCTGCATCAGTCTGGCGTTAGCCGGAGTGATAGTGAAAATGGTTCCCGGCAAGCTGTTCTGAATCACTGTCTGCGCCACGCTTCTCAACAAGGTCGCTTTGCCATCTGTAATGTGGTCCTTGGTCATCTCGTCCTGCCAAGTCTCGTACTCTTGGGGAGTATGAGCCTGCTCTGAGCTTCCGTCGAAGGTTCCGGTCCCAGTCGCCGGCTGTGTCACTCGAAATATGTAAATGATTGGCGGGACCATGTTGAAGAATCGGTGGATGTCAAAAGCCATTCCCACCACTCGCGTCTCTCTTTATGTGAGGGAGGCGGTCGATCTCAGCGACTGGATGGTGGCGCTCCTTTCCTTTGTGAAAAAGCAAACACCTTTGTGCGATATAGCGATCAAGGGGGAGGCGCAGGGGATCGAGCACAAAAGACAGTCGAGCTCGAACGCGTGTGGTCTGACTGGCTGACATCGTGATAGTACAAAGGTGCCGGTTGACCAGATCCTTTCTCCTTAACACCCCTCAGCAAGCCCCTTGGACGTCTGCATATATGAACGTCGCGCTCTTCTGTATCATTTGCCTGTCCCGACGAGCCACAGACAAAAAAGCGAGTCTCGGGGGCATGAAACATACAGGATCATCGGCGATCGCCGACTGCATGTCACGTTGAGGTCTATCTTGGGCTCAAGTCTTTCCAACATGAATGACTGTAAGGATATTTATCCACTGATAGACCATGTCAGGAGAACACACCCCGACAACGCCTATAGACAACGAAGAAGATGGTCCCACCGCCCACATCTCCCCTTCTTTCGACTATCACGAGGAACGCCGCCTCCACTTGAAAGATGAGATCTGGTTATCTCATCACTTGCCCCGCCTTCCCCCCTCCGCCATATCCGACGCCGAAAGCTCCCTCGCGTCCTCATCCGAACCACCTAAAGCTATTCCGGAGCGTCGGAAATCTGTGCACATCCCCGGCGGCGGGGACGTGCCAGATCCCAGAGCGGCTGCGTTCCCCCGAGGATCGTCTATCC
The DNA here is from genome assembly GCA_031326905.1 of Papiliotrema laurentii. NCBI lineage: Eukaryota > Fungi > Basidiomycota > Tremellomycetes > Tremellales > Rhynchogastremaceae > Papiliotrema > Papiliotrema laurentii. Next base: position 2,028,326 of record JAODAN010000002.1, read on the forward strand.
CCAAAGCGGATGGGGAATGGTTGAGCAGGACTCCAGAGACAGAGAGGCGGTACCAGCACATCTCGGCGGCCCAGGCTTTCCCGGGATCATCGATCGTATCGCCAAGTGGACCAGAGTACGGCGATCTCGACCCCGCGGCGTCCCTCATCCACCGTCAGGAGCTCGACTCCCAGGAGCGGCTCGACCTTGAGGAGGAAGCCAGGGAGAGGGAACTCAGCAGTGCTGAAGCTGCACTGGTTGGTTTGAACTTGGGAACACAGCCTTTTGGAGCTGGCTCGAGAGGACAACCGGTGAACATGCCCCCCGAGGCCGGTGAGTATTTCATTCTCCTTTCAGGTCATCCATCAGCAGTCATTCCGCCTGGTCCTGGCTTCGAACCTCACGCACTTCGGCCACCTTCTTTCATCTATCTGATCAGCCTGCTCTTATGCCTGGCCCTCCTTTCGTCTACGCCAGTGGAGCGCTTTCAGACGATCGATCCTTCCATCCTGTCTGTTATCTCCCAATACACCATCCTGACGCACGTTTCGTCATTCCCAGTTCCTTTGCTCTGCTCTCCAAACCCCTCCCTTCATCCCGTGTTTCCTAGCAAGAACGTGTGGGGTCACACGATCAGATAAGAGCCCCTCTTATACACCCTCGTCTTCCTGTCGCTCCCCACGTCCCCCTCCCCCTTCTTCAAACCCCAAATGTGTCGCCCCTCTATACGTATACCGCCGGGACAGGTATTCCTCCCCGGTCTCAACAGCCCCTTTACGCGGCCTTCTAGCCCGGTCGATTCCCTCGGCCCTGCTCTCTCTCCTGAAGATCAAATCACCCCAGAACAGCTGCTGATCTCTCTTCGAATCTCTGCTTTCACAGAACCCGGTGTCGGCTCTGAACTCGAAGCGCTGTAGTGAGCATCCTTCTCGTTTACGAAAGTGATTGACCTGACCTCAGCGCGTCGTTTGCGAGATGTCTCGAACTCCGCGACAAATACATGGACCTCTCGTGCCAGCGTCTCGGTGACAACCCACGTGACCACGACGGAACATTCAAAGGCTTTAGCCCGAAGTCGGCAGCAGATATCAACGGCCTTAAAGCCGACGTGGATCCAGAGGCATGCGAGCAGCACGAAGAGGAGGTTGCCTCGTTCCCACCTTGGAAGATCTACCCTCCCCCACCTCCTCCTCACTGGCACTGGAAACCGGCGGAAGATGGCGTCAAGCCAGAGTCTTCCAACACTACTGGACTCGGCGGATCCGGCTCGTCCAGCGGCGGGCGCGACTCGCAAGCTTTCAAATTCGAAGAATGCGAGATCCCAGGCAAGGATCCCAGGACTTTCGAGATCAATGATGAGGGTGTTTACGAGGTTTGGGTCGAAGAACCTGTGGCTGCACAGGGAGCCGCCGCACAGGAAATCAACGGAGGGGAGAAGGCGGAGGCTGACAAGGGAAAGCAGAAGTTTGCCCGCATTCCCCGGTTGAAAGAGTACTATCAGGATCTGGAGTTCCTCCTCGGAGTATGTTCCGATGGACCGGCCAAGTCGTTTGCGTTCAGGCGACTCAAGTATCTCGCGAGCAAATGGAGCTTGTATTGCCTGTTGAATGAGTACCAGGAGCTCGCGGATATGAAGGTTCGTCGATTCGCTTACCTTGTGTCGTCTATTGCTCACGCTACAGGCCGTCCCTCATCGGTGAGCGGATTGTTGGGCCATGACTCGCGATCACTAATTCCAGTGACTTCTACAACGTCCGAAAAGTCGACACGCACATCCACCACTCGGCCAGCATGAACCAGAAGCATCTTTTGCGATTCATCAAGTCGAAGCTCAAGAAAGCGCCAGATGTACGCTGTTGTGTAGTGATTGAGCAATGACCATGGTGCTGATGGTAACAGGAAATCGTCATTCACCGAGATGGCAAAGACCTTACATTGAAAGAAGTCTTCGAGTCGCTCAATTTGACGGCTTACGATCTGTCTATTGACACCTTGGACATGCACGCACACCAAGAGTTCCACCGATTCGACCGTTTCAACGATCGTTACAACCCTACGGGCTCTTCCCGATTGCGAGAGATTTTCCTAAAGACGGACAACCTGTTGAAGGGGAAGTATCTGGCGGAGCTTACGCAAGGTACGTCGTTTAGTATGGAATGGGCCCCGCTGATCGGTTAGAACTGATTGCGGATCTCGAGCAGAGCAAGTACCAGAACTCTGAATGGCGTCTGTCGATCTATGGCAGGTGAGTTTGCGCCTTCTCAAGGTTTCACACATTTGAGCTGATGTTCAGAAACGTCAACGAGTGGGACAAGTTGGCAAAATGGGTCATCAATCACAACCTGCTCTCACACAATGTCAGGTGGTTGATCCAGATCCCCCGTCTCTACGAAGTCTACAAGGGCGCCAAACAGGTGGACACATTTGCGGACATCGTGAAGAGTAAGAACGCCTGGTGCTTGCTTCTAACGCTGCAGATGTGTTCGAGCCACTCTTCGAGGTTACTCAAGACCCATCCTCCCACCCCGAGTTGCACGTGTTCCTGCAGCGAGTCGTCGGGTTTGACAGCGTGGACGACGAGTCTAAGCCGGAGAGACGCAATTACCGCAAGTTCCCGACTGCGCCGCAGTGGAACACGCGCGAGAGCCCGCCTTACTCTTACTGGTGAGCTGCTCGTCGATTGTGAGTCTTGCTAATCGCTTTCAGGATCTACTACATGTACGCGAACATGGCGAGTTTGAACAAATGGAGACAGGCCCGTGGATTCAGTAAGCCATCCCGTACGTCTCTCTGATTGCGACTGATCCGCCAGACACCTTCGTCCTTCGACCGCATTGTGGCGAAGCCGGAGACCCGGACCATCTCTCCTCGGCTTTCCTCACCTCTCACTCGATCGCTCACGGTATCCTGCTGCGAAAAGTCCCTGCCCTCCAATATCTGTTCTACCTCAAGCAGATTGGGCTTGCCATGTCGCCGCTCAGTAACAACGCCCTATTTTTGACCTACGAGCGAAATCCGTTCAAAGACTTTTTCCGCACTGGGTTGAACGTGTCTTTGTCTACAGGCGAGTCGTCGGTTTCTGCTTGGTGAGACGCTACTAATGACCAGATGACCCGCTTCAGTTCCATTTCACCGCCTCGCATCTGCTCGAAGAGTACTCTTGTGCGGCTCAGATCTACAAGCTTACCCCCGCGGACATGTGCGAACTTGCTCGGAACTCGGTGTTGCAGAGTGGATGGGAGATGCAAACCAAGAAGCACTGGATTGGTCACAAGTGGTACCTGCCTGGTGCCGCGGGGAATGACATTCACAAGGTACGCATCTCGGGCCTTGCACTCGCGGATAGAGATTGACTCTCAGACCAACGTTCCAACGATTCGATTGGCATACCGACACGCCACATTGCTCGAAGAGCTCACCTTGATCAACCATGGTCGGCATTCCCCCTCGGCCACGCCTACACACCTCAAGCCATCGGCTGGCAACGCTCCACCCGACAGAACGCTCGCTGACTCGCGGCCAGGAATCACTTCTCGGCCATCCGACGTTGGCGCAGCTGCCATGGCCGTGACGAAAGCTGTACAGCCGTCAGGAGGGGTCCCGCATCTCGTCGGCGCCGCGAGTGTCCTCGACGAGCGAGCGAGGAAAAAGAGCCAGACTGGGCTGCGAGCTCAGGCGGAGAAGAGCGCGGAAATCAAGAACTAGACATATGGCTCGGCGTGATGAGTTTTGAGACGGGTCATGATGGGTTGAAGTATATTTGACGGGGTTATAGTACAGCTATGCACTTTGCGAACTTGGGCATGAATGGTACATGTGTACGGACTCTGTCTAAAGGGTGGACAGTTTGTCGGAGCCAGACCGACTCCACCCTTGCTCCTCCGCCTTGACTTGTTCTTCCTCCTCGACCACCACTTTTTTGCACCGATGCACAATCGTCCACTTTCCACGCTCGTATTGGCGCATATAACACCCTCCGGTCGGCTCATCGACACACGAATCGATCCCTCCGTCCCAATACCACCTTCCCAGCCCTTTCTGCCTCTCTTCATTAGGCGAGCCGAGCCACCAAGAGACGTATCCGACATGTTTCTTGAGCAAGGTGATATACTCCGGTTTGATGTCTGCGCATTCGTCGAGACACAGCCATTTGATGGATGGGCGGGGAACGGGTGGAACGCCCGGCTGTGTCGAGAAGACTGAAGTGTCGAGTTCGGCGAGTGAAGGAGTCGGGACGATGGGGGTGACTTGAGGTCGGGAGGAGGTTGGCCGAAATGCGGAGCGCATGGGAGCTTTCGTCTTAGTTTGCTGGATCGATATCATCCGCTTTTCTCGGGGGAGGCGGGAATTGACAAAGTCCCGAACAGCCCCGCCACTGATAGCGCTGTTACATATGGACAATGCTTCGAGCTGCGGCACAATTTGGTCGTCGAGCCCATCACGGTGTTCGAGCGCCAAGAGGAAGGGGTCTTCTAGGCCGCAGTACGAGACATTGAGGAATCGGAGGGAAGGGGTGAGACGGAGGAAGGCGAGGAGACTATGCTGATCGAGCACAATCTTGCTCACGTCGAGGGAAGTGAGTATGGCGGGGGTGAAACCTGGGCCGAGTAGATTGCTGAGGTCTCGGCATGTACTTTGACACACGGCTAGCTCTTGAAGCGCCGGAGCATCAAGCTCCGCCTGGAAGAGTCCTGCCCCAGCATACGTGAGCAGGTTTTGCTCTCGATATTGTCGGAGTTGGGAAAGTTCCGTCCGACCAAGAGTCGTGTTATCGGCCATGTCCCCATCCACGTTGTCGGTCGCGTTCGGTGCGGAGCGATCCAAGCGAGATCGGGGCAGGATCGTCACACCGTTCAGATCGATGCTATCGAGCTGCGGCATCCAGTTGAATATACCTCTTCGTCCACTATCCTCTCGGTCAGTGAAGCAGATCCAGGAAAAGTCGAGTGAGAGTTGGCGAACGTTTGACAATGTCAAAACCAGCGGCGTGGTCGTTGCTTCGGCATGTCCATCCGGTGCAGTCATATCCACGCTCGGTCGGATGCGAATCGGAGTCGAAAGTATGACCCCCCGAAGTTCCAGGGTCCGTAACGTAGCCTTCGTGGGATCCGGCAGACCAAAGTCGAACGGGTGGATACTGACAGGCGTTGCTCGAATGGCGCTACCATCTAATGTGAAGGCGATGACCAAATGTTCCAAGTTGGCAAACCGGTGTTTCCACTTTACAAGCAGGTCGACGATGTTTGCGCGGACCTCCAATTTCCGGATCCCCGAGATGCAAGGCTCGACCAGAAGACCGACAGCGTCGGCTCGCTGAATGTCGAACTGCGGTGAAAAGCACAGTTCCTTCAGGTATCCTCCGCTCCATTTGACCCACAACCCGGCTTTCGACACCGCGTGCTTGTTCCCCACTGTCAAGCTCTGCCACAGCTTCTTCTGGCCATAAATCGCGCTTCTCCATATCTGACAGACCCCACCCATCCGCACCGCAAAGGCACCGTCAGTCTTGAGACCGTGTTCGCAGATCATGACGAGGACGTCGGGGGGCAACAGCCTCCCGAAATGATTCGAGCGAATCTGCTGGGCGATGCGGGTTTGTCGGGAAGCCTCTGCTGCAACAGCTTCCGCTGCGTTTGCCTGCGCTCTGAGCCTTTTAGACCGGGCCTGTCGTTGTTCTTCGATGAGACGTTCTTTGAATGCTTTGACTATATCTCGCGCTTTGATCCTCTCGCTCGTGGGTAGTTTCTCGGTCGCTTTGATTGCTTCGTCCAGTGTGGTCAGGGCGGCGGTGTACAGGGCGGTTTTGTGTAGGATATCTGCGCGTCGGTAGTGCAGCTGTCCCATCAGTGGATTCCAGCACAATCAGGATTGAATTGTATGAACCGAGGAACCCCCGGTCCGACCATGCTTCCAGCTCACCTTCCAGACGTGCTTGTCCCTGGCAAACTTCTTGATCACAGCGTCGACAGCATGCAAAGCTCGCGCTTGGTGGTCCGCATCTCCAGGTTGTGCACGGAACATATCTGCCCGGCTCATCGCGGTGATCTTGAGATCGTAGATCAGCAAGCTCTTCTCTCCAAGACTGATCGCCTGGGCAATCAGCTCGTGTCCGTCGGCGTAGAAGTCGCGTTCGAGAAAGGGGAAGGGATACAACGCACAAGATCGAAGGAGGACACTGCATCTTCGTATCTCTTCGCCTTGTACTGCTCTAGCCCTTTTTTCTTGTACGTCTCGGACGTCGTTGCCATCTTGTTATGCTGCTGTCGGGCAGCATAAGCCGAGTGAGAGGGGGGGTGTATATGGGCAAAAGTCTCTACGCGTCGATTGTTGTCAATATAGGAAGTAGATGAATCACGGTGATCGCCGATATCAATGCCGTCATCGATTCACCTCTTTCGACCTCATCTCAATCTTCAAATGTGTCACCCTTGACAGTTGGTAGTCAAGGCCAGAGCTCGTGTAGACCAAGATGCAGGCTCCAGGCTTGTAGGTGGTTAATCTTGAGCTCTTACTTACCACAGTCGCATGAACGAGCGAGAGTCCAACCCGAACCCGTTAATCCCTTCCTATTCTGCTCAACTCCCTCTGACTTTAGGTACATCGGGTTCATTCGCCAACTCAAGACCAAGGCAGACCACACGGTGGGTTTCGACGGACCCAATTCTGAAACCTACTGATCCCAAGGACGCCGAGATGATTCTCAAGGCGGTGTGTGAGTCTGCAGACGTCCAGCCAAGAGCACGGCCGACATCCAGCTGCCCAGATGAAGAAGATCATGGAGCAACGTTTCATGTTCGTCAACACGCTCGAAGAAGCGCCCTTCAACACCGTCTTCGCCGGGCGGAACTGGAACCACGGACAGTCGATCGAGTTGGTGCTACGTGGGGCGTCGGGGCGATTCCTACCTCTCCCTTATATCACCTCGGTCATGTGCCACGAGATGGCGCATATCGAGCATATGAACCACGGTCCGAAATTCCAAAAACTCATGGCAGACATCAAGGCGGATGTCAAGGCGATGCAGGCGCGAGGAAACTTTGGCGATGGGTTCTGGTCCGATGGTCATCGTTTGAAGGACAGTGTCAAGATGGGCGCAGAGGGCTTGAAGCCCTCGGATTTCCCGGAATATGTCTGCGGAGTCACCGCGGGGCAAGTCGGCATCGGTTTGTACCATTGACACGTGCTGACGAGCAGAGACGCGCGAAAGGCCAAAAGGCCCAGACGCGGTCCAAGAGCTTCCCAAGGAGACGGACTGGTCAAGGGAGAAGCGTCTCACCGATCAGGGCGGCAGACAGAGTACCGTCGAAAAGCTGGTAGAAAGAACAATGCCGATATGGGGGAGAGTATCGGCCGACTCGACGGGAAGCGTGGTGAGTTGAGGCTTGTATACGTCGTACTACTGCGCTGAGTTATCCTAGCGATCACGAAGGAAGACGAGGAACAGCGGAAGAGCGAGATCAACGCCCTCACCGACGCGTTGGTTGCAAGTGGCCTGGACGCCAAGAAGGCGAGAGCGAAGGCTGCGAGGGATTGGAACAGAGACAACACATGGTTCACCGAGGGTAACACCCGGGGCAAAGTGTGAGTCACGAGTCCTACGTATGGAATTCTTCACTGATGCCGCTAGCGCGAAGTCGAAAACGTAGGTGACTGCTCACTCTCTCTTCTGTCCTTTCTCGGACTCTGAAGAATGGGCCAGATTAGGGATGGCCGTGGTCAACGCTCAAGCAGCTGACACGCAGCGCCGCAGAGCTCCGCGCCGCTGCAGCCGAAAAGCGATTAGCGGCATTGAACGCTCCGTCTGAGGCCAAAGAAGAGCCTGAACCATCGAACGCCGGTAGTGATTCGGATGACGAGGATGTCCCGGACCCGCACATGGACGTCTCGGAGAGAAAGAAGGATATGGATCAGGAGATGAGCAAGGAGGAAAAGGACAGCTTGAGGGGCGGATGGGAAGAGTTCTTCCCGTCACTCAGGCAGAAACGGCGGTCCCCCTCGCCCTCCCTGGCGGAACGGGCTTCGAAACGATTCGCGTCGAACCCGCTGAGCGGACGTGAAGGGATCAAGGTGGAAGTCGAAGCAAGAAATGCTCCTGAATCCACGTCCGAAGCGCAAGGACGACAGGGGACGAGAGCAGCTTCAGCACAACAGAAGGCTTCCCCGCCGGACGAGGACAAGGTCAAGGTCACCGACATGGGGGAGAGATGGGCCTGCAAGGTCTGCACATATAACAACATTGTCGATCACGGCCGATGTGGTGAGTTGACGGAGCGATGCTGCATTGCCTCGCTTATAATCACAGAGATGTGCGGCGCGCGGCCGAATGGCGAGATGCCTCAGGACATCGCATGAACCACTGGTATTCGGTGCCGACACGGTTGAGCAGGCCTGCTTCATGTCCATGAAAGCTCTTCTGCAAATTGCTTGAAAACCTCAATACCCGACCTTCATAAGCCCTGTCCTCCCATCTCGCTGATGCAGCCCCGGCTCAGATACCAACGACGGGCTCGGGCGAGAGGATCGGCGGAGGGAGGCAAAAGCTCGTAGTCCTATGAAGTAGGACCTCACACGTAGCGCTTGGCACGGGACTTGAGGCGTGTTCACTGTTTCTGGTCATGCATTATGAACTTGACGCCTCTGATAGCATATCTCCATCTGGCACTCCCGCTCGAACGGTGCGCTCAGTGGCGTGGTAGGTAGCTGCCGCGTCAAGCCAGATCGACTACGTAGGTATGCATTGCTCAAAGGTGTGGTCCTTTGGGGTTGATGTGGTTGTGTTGTCGCCACGGGGTCACCACAAAGGCATAGCTAGCTTTCAATATGGTAAGAGCTATATTGATATGGATCGAAGTCAAGATGAGTAGCATGAACGCACGCGCCAAGAGGTACTCGTCTCCGATGAGCCACGTTGAGCATCATGGGATCTGTGCGCAAGGGTATTTGCGGACGGTACGACCATCACACGATTCCTTTGTCCCCCATTGCTGTGACTCTGACTCACCGCCTAGCTAGGGACGAAGTTCTAACATGCATGCATGGCCATTGTCCTTTGGGAGGAGAGGGTATGAATGGGAGGAGGGAGGTGGGGGGGTGGAGTATCGGATGACACCGCCACGGAGGGTTGGAGAGGCGGTGTTTGAGCGAGGTTGAGGGTTATAATTCCGCAGAGTGGCGCGGTGTTGTTTGTAATACAAAGTCAAGTGTATTGGTTTGGGATGGGTAATCGAGCGGATAACACCGGGGCCTAATGGAGAACCATGACCAACGACAGACCGCCCAACCCCTCTCCCCCCCCCCTACCAGTCATCCCATCCCACCCATCCCATCCCATCCCATCCCATCCACCACCCTCCCCCACAACAAGTCGACAACGACGACAACGACAGAGACGACGTGAACAGGGATCATAGAGTCAAGTTGCGATCATTAGACTTCATACACTACACTCTCCTGCATATTGACACTCGAGCACAGTCACCACCCCCTCACGACGAGTTACCCAATACATACACACTCGATACCACCACTCGAACCAACCAACCCCCTCACATCATAGTCACTTGGCATCATGGTACGCGTCATTCCCACCCCACCTCACCACCCCTAACCCACCCCACCCCTCCCATCTTCAGCTCTCCCCTCCATCACCCTACACTGCTAACACCCCCGCAGCCTCCCCCTTCCACCGATCCAAAGATCAACACCCTCCTAGCGACCATCCAGAGCGAACGGCGGAACCTCGAAGGTGCCAAGGCGGTCGTCAGAGCCGTCGAAGCCTCGAGTCGAAACGAAGCGGTCATCCAACAAGCTCAAAACGAAGTCCGAGCAGCTCAAGCGTCCATCCGATTCCTTGAGGATGAACTGGCCAAGCTGCAACTAGGCGCCGGGGGTGGGGGGTCGCCAATGCGCGATGGGCCTGCTGGCAGCTCTCAGGGCCTTGTGCCCGGGCAAGCCCACGGAGGTAGAGGGTATGGGCCGATGACCCCGAGCAAGAGCTCTGGGAGCTTGAGTGTCGCAAGCATGGGAGGAGGAGGAGCGCCCAGCCCCGGCCGGGCAGATGGCTACGAACGGCCTTTGCCCCCTCCTCCACCGGGAGAGGTCGCCGAACCGGCCAAGGGACAGAAAAACTACTCTCAACTAGGCAAGTCGTCCCCTTTTCCCAACTCGGGCTACCACCCTTACCACCTAGATCTCCTGCGATATGACGCACCCTTGACCGGCGCCAAGATCACGCGCATGTTGAATCAGTTGCAGTTCAAGCTGCAAGTCGAAGAGCAGTACAAGCTCGGAATAGAGAAGATGGCGCAGGCGTACCGAGCGGAAGGGGATAAGCGTTTGAGAAACGAGACCGAGTCGAAGAGAGTGGAGAGTGACGGCAAGATCCAGCTGCTCCGCAAGGCGAAGAAGAGATACGAGACGCTCGCCAAGTTTGGCGGGGCTGTTGAGGACGACGAAGGTGAGTTGCTCTTCTTGGACACGATGCCCGCACGCCTGTCTACCGACCATCATTGCTGACAGTCTAGACCTCTTGCCAGATGGAAAGCGGAAGGAGGCTTTACGAAAACCCATCTCGGGTAAATTGATCATCACCCTCCGATCCGCGAGAGACCTCGTCCATCGGCCATTACCCCGCAAATCGTCCAAGGTGTTCAACGAAACGACCGTGGCAATCAAGATCGAAGGCAACACCAGCGCCGTCTCCCACCCGTCCAGAACCGACAAGTGGAACGAGAAGTTTGATATTCCCGTCGAGAGGGCCAACGAGGTCGAGATCACCATCTACGATACCGTCTCGCCAGGCGACACGGCACCTATTGGTATGCTGTGGTTGCGCGTTAGCGATCTCATGGAGGCGTTGCGAAGGCAGAAAGTCGGGTTGGAGGGTCAAGGCGCCGGGTGGGTTACTGCTGCTACTGCCGCGACCATGGGTCCCAGGCAGGGCAGTGCCCCGGACTCTGTCACCCTTCACAGCTCGGGAACGTTGAGAGCCCCTCCTGGATCAGCCGGACCCGACGGGCGGAATGCGGAAGGCATCGACGGGTGGTGGTCTGTAGAGCCTTACGGAGCGATCCAGCTTCGCTTGGACTTTGGTAAGTCTATTGATGATATTGTTTGGAGACATGAAGCTAATCCCCAGTTAAGGATACCGTGGCCGGTGCTCGACGGCCGTACGATGGTATCGGTCGTCAAGGCGCTCTCCGAAAGAGAAAGGGCGACGTGTTCGAGATGAACGGCCACCAGTTCGTCCAGAGGCAGTTCTACCAGCCGATCATGTGTGCGCTTTGTCAAGAATTCCTCTTGACCGGGGAAGGCTACCAATGCGAGGATTGTCGATACGCTTGTCACAAAAAGTGTTACCCCAAGGTCGTCACCAAGTGCATCAGCAAGTCGAAAGCGGACGGAGTGAGTCTTCTTGAACCTGAAATCGTCACTCGCATGGCTGATCGAGATGCAGGAAGGAGACGAGGAGAAGATCAACCACCGAATTCCGCACCGATTCCAACCGTACACCAACATGTCTGCCAACTGGTGCTGCCACTGTGGTTACATGCTTCCGTTTGGGAGAAAGAACTCGGTCCGATGTTCAGGTGGGTCGGCCGACTATTCGCCAAGCGCAAACACTGACGGGCAGAATGTTCTCTCAGTTGTCATCAGACTTGTTCGCATCTTGTTCCCGACTTCTGCGGTATGACGATGGAGATGGCCAACATCTTGTTGAAGAATCTGCGGGACATCAAGACGACGCAGACCCACAAGCGGATGACTCCTGTCTCGAGCACTGCCTCTTCAGTCTCGACGTTGCCCGCTTACCAGCCTGCGGCAGCGGAGAAACCCGCTCCTCCACCTTTGCAAACTCAACAATCTTACGCGCCACCACCGCAGTCGGCCCAACCTCCACCACCTCAGCCACCGGCAAGACCTCCGCCTGGCGCGTATGCTCCTCTGGATGCGCGAGACACGCGATATGCCGCCCCCGCACCTGCGCCTCCCCAGCAACCGCCTTCGCAACCTCAATACGAGGCTGGACGTTTGACTGGGCAACGACCCATGCCCCAGCCGCCGGTCGCTCGTCCACAAGACGGTTACGCCCAAATGCCGCCTGTTGCCCCACCCGTTAAACCTTCGCCCGAACCGGCACGACACGCACCTCCCCCGAACCAGGTTCAAATGGCTCGACCATCGCCTCCCCAGCAGCAGGTGGTCTCGCGAAGACGAAGAGTCGGTTTGGACGACTTCAATTTCCTTGCCGTGTTGGGTAAAGGAAACTTCGGAAAGGTCATGCTGGCCGAGGAGAAGATGTCGAGCAACCTCTATGCTATCAAGGTGTTGAAGAAGGAGTTTATCATTGAGAATGACGAGGTGGAGAGGTGGGTCCGCTATGACGATGCCCGTGGACGCGACTGACGTTTAGTACCCAATCCGAGAAACGCGTCTTTTTGGCCGCGGCGCAGGAACGACACCCCTTCCTGCTTGGCTTGCACTCGTGTTTCCAGACAGAGACCCGAGTGTACTTTGTCATGGAATACGTCTCTGGAGGAGATCTGATGCTTCATATCCAAAAGAAGCAATTCACCCTCCGCCAGGCCAAGTTCTACGCCTGCGAGGTTCTCCTCGCCCTCCAGTACTTCCACTCGAAGGGCATCATCTACCGAGATCTCAAGCTGGACAACATTCTGTTGACTCTCGATGGGCATGTAAAGGTTGCCGATTATGGTCTGTGCAAGGAGGACATGTGGTATGGCAAGACGACAAGCACGTTCTGTGGAACGCCGGAGTTTATGGCGCCAGAGGTGAGTATTTGTCAGAGGTGTTGTGACCAAACACTGACCTACAGATCCTGCTCGAGCAGCGATACGGACGCGCTGTCGATTGGTGGGCGTTTGGAGTGTTGACATACGAGATGTTGCTCGGTCAGAGTCCCTTCCGAGGCGAAGACGAAGATGAGATCTTTGACGCGATTTTGGAGGATGAGCCGTTGTACCCGATTACGATGCCGCGGGACGCTGTCTCGCTCTTGCAGCGGGTGAGTCGGGATGAGGAGTGGGCGGAAGGTCATGGACTGACGCGACAGCTCTTGACGCGTGACCCTGCTCGTCGACTGGGTGCCGGAGAGGCCGATGCCGAGGACATCAAGCGACACTTGTTCTTCAAAGACGTCAACTTTGACGACGTGTATAATAAACGAATCCCGCCGCCATACTTCCCCACGATTGGCAACGCGACCGACACCTCGAACTTTGACCAAGAGTTTACGCGGGAACAACCCACGCTCACGCCTGTGCATACGCAGTTGAGCGCGGCGGACCAGCAGGAGTTTGCTGGGTTCTCGTGGATCGCCCCTTGGGCTGCGGCGAATTAGCGAGGTGTGGAGGGGGCGATGATGGGAGTAGGGGAGGGGAGTAGGAAAAGGTGATGAAGGGCGGTTGGATACGAATCGGAACGTTCTGGTGGATGATGTTAATGCACGACGATAGACACGAGGTTTGGGGGAAATGTGTTTTAATGAGGAATGCATCGTGGTTCCTGTTCCACTGCGAGGTGGCATGTCGCTGCGAGACGTCTTCGACTTGTGGTACTGACGAAGACGCCCTAGTCCTTGCGTCGGGTCAGAGCTTGAGACTCGGGTCGAATAGAGAGCTATCCCCTTGTGAGTACTTGCTATATCCCCTGTGAGTGCTTGTTATCCCCTTGTGAGTACTTGCTACACCCCTGTGAGTGCTGCAACACCCCTGTGAGTGTTCCTCTTGATGTACCCCGGAAGGGACCGCCCACTGCAGCTGGATCGAATAAGCATAACATGTCATGACGCTGGAGCCTCTCTCCGTTTGATGATCTCGACATAGTTGCCCGGGAACCAGCCAATCTTGCCATCCCTAGTCCTGCCTCTCCACCATCCCGACCCCTGACCGTCTTTCCCTTGATCTCTCATCTCTAAGACTGCGACAATCTCATCTCGACCGAGGGACAGTTCCCATTCCTCGGCGGCTCTAAACTCCCACTTGGCCCGCGCAAAGACGAGCTTGGACGGGTCGAGGGTGCCGTTCGCGTCCAACGCCGCGACTTGCTGTTGTTGTTGTCGTTGGGTGTGGGCGATGAGGAGGCGGATGAGGCGGGACATGAGCCATGGCAGACCGACGGCGGAGAGGAGGAACAAGACGAGGGGTTTGGCACTGGGTCGTCCTGGGTCTTTGGGGTTCGGACCGCCATGTAGACCGGAAGGACCGATGGGTCCAGCTACGCCTGCCCACTCGTTGACCCACCCTTCCGTCTTGCTCTTTCTGCCCCGGAGCCAATTGAGGATCCGTTTGCCGAGTCGCAAGACGGAGAAGACGCCGAGGACTTGACCGAGGTAGGTCTTGAGCGAGCCGAGTTGGTCGGCCACGCCGACCATGGCGAAGAAGGACGAGTGGGTGGCCATGTACGTCGATTCGACCAGCTGGGCGAGCGAGGTGAAGGCCGTGACGAGCGATTCGAGGACCGCAAAGGCCGGAGCGGTGCTTTGCTGTAAAGACGAGGAGAGGTTGTACGCTGCTTCCCCTGGACCACCCATCCCACCCACGCCGTACCCTCCTGCGCCGTACCCGCCATACCCTCCGTACCCGCCTGCGCCGTAGCCTCCGTAACCCCCTCCCATGCGTGAATACGGCGACCCGTACGAACTGTAACCCATCCCTCCGAGGCCGCCTAGACCGGAATACCCGCCCATACTGCCCCCGGCGTACCCACCGCCAAAGCGCGATGCGTACGGCTGCATGGCCCCTGACCCTCCATACGCTGCTGTCAGTCATACATGGAATAGACGTTGTACGAGGTTCGAGGTAGGACTCACTCCCGCCTGCGTAACCTGATGATGCCGCTACGTCGAGGTTGCCCGGTCGGTCGGGTAATGCTGGAGCAGCAGATGAAGAGGTCGCTACGGCCGTGTCAAAGGCGGAAGGACCGGATGCCGCTGATGACCCTGCGGGCGCGGCGGACGTCCCTGTACTCGTCTCCCATGGCTTGGGTCGCGGAGGCAAGGAGGACATGGTAGGGGATGTAGAGGTTGGAGGATGGAGGAATGAGGGGTGAAGTGGGAGATACGGCGTTGGCAGGGGGTCGGGTTCGCGAAAAGCCAACAGTCAATAACCGGGTCACCATTGACCCTCATTTGTCACTTTTAACGCTTCACTCGACCTATCCACACCGACTCGTCCATGTAATACCTCCAGATCCCAATAAAACCATGGATAGAGTCAGACCAGTCTATCCTGTAGGGATCCCGGCGCATGGACCCAAGATGCACATCACCCGAGACCCGTCGATACGTATCCGCCAGGCCGTCAGGGGTAGGTTTGGTCTTGCTGCACGCGCGGAATCGTCTACATCCCTTTGGCCTATGGCCTATGGCCCGTGGGCTTTGATCTTGAGGATCTCGGCTAATGGCAGATAACAACGTCCCGGTCCTATCGCGTTTACAGGGCAGGTTCGACCTGAGAAACACGGACAAGAACAGGTTGACAAGTCTGAGCTGGGCGGCTATCGAAGGATCGTTGGAAGTGTACGAATGGCTGTTGCTGGACTACGGCCATGATGACCAAGAGCTCAGCAGGGTGGGTCGCTGTCTCCCCTCTCTTACTCCTAGCCTCCATACTCACCCCAGGACACGGACAACAACACGATCCTCCATCTCCTCGCCTCGATCTCTTCCCCACCGTCCATCTCGCCTCACATCCGCCTCCTCCGCACATCCCCACTCTTCCCCCCGCGCATATCAACACGGTCTCTAGCCGAGCAGATAGCCGTGTCCCTACGGATGACCACTCTATACTACACCCTCTTCCCCTTCCTCCTCGACTGGTCGAATTCAGGCGGCAAGACCGCCTTGCACGTCGCGGCCCAAGCGGGCAACACGGCTTTCATCAGCCTCTTGTGCGATTGGGGGGCCGACCTCGACCTGACCGACTTGCAAGGCAACACACCCTTGCATTACGCTTCGGCCTGGGGACACGTCGAGACGATCCGAGTCTTGCTCGAGCGGGGCTGTCAGTTTGCGACGCGCAATTACGAGGGCTTCACCGCCAGCGATTTCGCCTACTCGACCACCGTGATGAATGCCCTTCAGGCGATTGCGCGCGAGCTGTTTGAAGAGCGCAGGAGTCGGCGGAAAGTCGAGGCTGCAGAGGCTAGGTCTCAGGGTGGATCAGCGGGAGTGAACGGGAGGTTTAGATCCGGTAGCGTCTCGACCGACTTGTCGACTGGATCAGGTTCGGCCGTCTCGTCAAACGTCGTCCCTCAGGGATATCATGGTGGGTATGATGGTCTTCCAAATCAATCCCTCGCCCCTGCCCCTGGATCCTCGACTGCCAGTCGTCCAACAACCACTCGATCCCCTTCTGTCCCGGTCGCTCCGACCTTGTCGATCTACACCTCGACGAGCGGTACACCCCCTCTAGCTGACGGAGGGTCGGCGAGCGGTCTGCCGATGCGACGGTCCAACTCGGCTCACATGGGTGGAGGCAGCCGGGGCGACTTGACACCGTTTCATGAAGAGGAGCTGCGGAGGCGACAGAGGGAAGGGAGGATATAGTTGTACGGGGTTGCGGTGGGCTTTGTCATGGTGCCCAGTCCCTCTTTTGCCCGCCCCTTGTGTATCATACTCGACTATTAGACTGTAGACATTCCATGGCGTTCGTTCTGAAACGCCCCCTTCTTGCTCAGACCTTGCATGACTGAGTCTACTTACCCTTGGTGGACAATAGAACGGCGGCTAGTCCCTCACCCAGGGGCAATGTCTCGGTGATCGCCGTTTTACGCGTTGTAAAGGACGACGGTCACTTGTGCAACGTACGTCGAGCAACAAGGGTTCACCCACCCACAACGACCATCAACCATCCATATCTCTCCCTTTCCCTCCCTCGCCATCGTCGTCGAGCAGCGCCGAGGGTCTTGTAAGCGCAGAGATACTCCGACTCGTTGACTCCCTCCCCTCGGCCCCCTCCGTGTCCTCCCCTTCACCATCATCATCATGTCCGAGCTACCCATCTCTCAACGCCCGAGCTCCTCCACCAAGCCAATCGCTCGACTACCCGATCAAGCTTCGACCGTTCCGTCCTCCTCTTTCCCCTCGCTCAAAGAATCCTCCGTATCAAAGAAGAAGCCTCCCGGACTCAGCATCAGCCGGTCCATCCGGCCCTCCCTTGGCGCTGGTGAACCTGGAAGCGCCGGCTGCCGGCGGACAAAGGACGGCGAGGGCGGTCCAGCCCCAGGAGGAGGGTCGGCCGGATGGGTCTCCGAGGCAGACAAACTGCGAAGGGATATCGAGCAACTCCAGCTATCCTCCCGATCAAGCTCGTCGGGTCAATCTCCGCCCACCTCGCCGTCCACCTTGCCGTCCACCCCGACGCATCTCGCGGCGCAAAGCGATAGCTCGTCCTCGAGCAGCAGGAAGAAGAGCGCGGTGGGCAAAGCGCGGAAATCGAAGGATAAGAATGGGGAGGATCTGGTGAAAGATGAGGATTTGGAGGTGTTGGGAGATCTGGGCGCAGGGAACGGGGGGACCGTCACCCGTGTGTGGAACAAGAAGCGCAATACAGTCATGGCGAGAAAGGCAGGTGGACTTGAGACCAGGTCTTGGATCGTATCGCTCACACCGCCAGCTCATCCTCGTCGACGCCAAGCCCTCGGTGCGCAAACAGATTCTGCGCGAGCTGCAGATTATGAACGACTGCAACTCGCCGTACATCGTTGGGTACTTTGGCTGTTTCCCCGTCGACGTGCACGTCGGCGTCGTCATGGAGTTTATGGATGCCGGGTGGGTTGATGTCCCCGCGGATGAGGTGAGATCTCACAAGCTGACCATGATAGATCCCTCGACCATATATACCGGAACAACGGACCGCTGCCTATCGACATGGTCGGAAAGGTAGCAGAGGCTGTGCTAAGAGGTCTGGTATACCTTTACGACGTCCATCGTATCATCCACCGGGGTGAGCTCGCTCTCCCTATGACGCACAGGAGCCCAACACTCATGGAAGATATCAAACCGTCAAATATCCTTGCCAACACTGCGGGGGAGATCAAGCTGGCGGACTTCGGCGTCTCGGGCGAGCTGATCAATTCCATCGCCAACACGTTCGTAGGGACCAGCACGTACATGAGCGTATGTCAACCTCCTTATACAGGGGCACTGGAACGGAGCGCTGACCCTGCCTTGCAGCCTGAACGGATCCAAGGCGCGCCGTACACGATCAAATCCGACGTCTGGTCGCTCGGCATATCCCTCATCGAGCTCGCGCTCGGTCGTTTCCCGTTCTCCGACTCGCAAGAGTCAGACGCCGAGTTTGATCCCGACCCGACATTGCCGCTCTCGACCAACCGGCCGAAAGTGGACCGGAACGCGGCGAGAGGCGGAGGCGCCGGTCACTCGATGAGCATATTGGACCTGCTGCAGCGGATCGTCAACGAGCCGGCGCCGAGGTTGGTTAGGTCCAAGCGGACGTTCCCCAGCGAGGCCGTGTCGTTTGTCGAGGCGTGTCTGGACAAAGACCCGGTCGCACGGAAGAGTCCTCAGGACTTGCTGGTGAGTGCGAGATGTTGTGATGCGGGCGTGTATGTTGACGCGTAGACCTCGTCGTGGATCACCGAGAGCAAGGTGACGCAGGAGCAGCTGAAGGCGTGGGCGATCTCGACGGTGAGGAAGGAGTGAGCGAGGAGGGTGTCCTCTGTGGTGATCTACAGGGCGGTGGGGTGCAGGTCGAGTGTGTCCTGACGGCCGCGTGCAACACGCTCCGGGACTGGAACCCCCCGATATACTTTGCATCTTAACGGACTTTTCTTGTACATGACGTGTAGTATCTCATGCACCGAGCGAATGACAGCGCTGACGGGCTGTGGGTTGACCTTGGATGGACCTGCCAACGGTCGGGTGTTCTTGGGCTCACTGTGGTTTTCTGGTGTCAGAATGTACCCCGGACAGGGCCGAGCCGTCGCAGCCATCGCTGTTCATGGTGTTTGATGATCTATGTGTCTATTTGCTGCATTGTTCTCGTCTTCTTTAAAAATTAAAGCGACAGAAGTATATCTTGACTATTCATACAGTTGCTGCGCGCCCTGCATTCACTCTCTTTCCCCTTCCACCAGTCGGGCGAGGTCGTTTACCATCCCGTCGCAATCTCCTTGACGGGGAGGCCCTGGAAGGAGATCTTGTAGACCTTCTCGAACAAGGGGTAGGCGTGGGCCCTTCGTCGGGCGGTCAAGAAGGTGTTGACCTCCTCGGCGGTCGCTGTGCCTTGCAGCTTTTGCCCGTTGAGGAGCTTTCGCTCGAGTTCCTCGAATGGCTGGGGGTCAGTCAGGATTATTGGTTCTTCCCAGCTTGAACAGACGACAAAAGCGACTCACCTGGCCCGTCTTGGCAAACTCCTCGGCGCACTTCCTGTTTCGGCCTCCGTAGCAAGTGGTGATGAGATCGGCGATACCGGCCGACTCGTTGGTGAACGTGTCGGCCTTGGAGCCCTCGAAGAACTCCAAGCAGAACCCTCTCATCTCCTGCAGACCGATACGGAGGATGGCGGCCTTGGTGTTTCCACCGAGACCGAGACCGTCGACGAAACCGGCCGCGAGGGCGACGACGTTTTTCAAAGCGCCAGAGAGGGAGACACCCGCGACGTCGGGGACGCAGTTGACGTGGAAGACCGAGGGGGCGTGGAAGACGGCGTGCCACAGCTGGGCGTCGATCGGCGAGGGGGTTCCAATAGTGGTCTCGCAGAATTGTCCCTTGGCGACTGGATCATGTCAGTTTTCTCGTTCCAACGTCCTTGTCCGCGGGAAAACCACCCGTACTCACCCTCGAGCGCAATGTTGGCGCCGGAAAGAGCCGAAGTCGGGGTCCCGAGCTTGCCCTCGATGAGCGAGGCAAAAGTCTGGATATCGGTGCCTTCGACCTGGACGCCCTTGATGGCCGTGACGGCTCGGGCGCCCGGGTAGACGGCGTTGTTCCTCTTGAGCTCGTGCAGGACAGTGTGGAGGAACTGGTGCGGGGTGACAAAGACGAGCAACGTGGCGTCCTTGACGACGTCGGGCAGACGTGGCACGGCGACCAGGTTCTTGGGCAGGGCAATGTCCGGGAGGTATCGCGAGTTTTGGTGTGTTCGGTTGATGACGTCGGTGAGCTTCTTGCCGTTGATCTGGGGTTTCAGCATCTAGTCGTGGGAGTTGGTTCCATCGGCATTGCAAGGAGAGACGGCGGCCAGAAGGATTCGGGCAGAAGAGGAATCGCCCACTTACGTGCTTCTCACGGACCCACATGCGGACCTCGCGATGGAATTCGTTCGGGTTCTTTGCCACGTTCTCCGCGGCAATCTTGGCGAGCGCCGTGCCCCATGACCCGGAGCCGATGACGGCGACACGGTGCTTGCCTGATGGCAATGGCGAAGGGGGAAGGGCCGGGACGGGGGAGGACGGTCGGGTGGCAGCTGGGGTGGTGACGGTGGAGCCGATTTCGAGTTCAGACATCTCTTTGGTAGGGGACGAAGCGGATGACGACATGGTGTGTGGTGGTGGTGGTGGTGGTGGTGGTGGTGGTGGTGGTGGTGGTGGTGGTGAATGTGGTGATAGGTATCAACGGGTGTGCTGGTGTGGTCTGTGTGATCGGTATGAGCGGCAGAAGCGGTGGTGATGAAAGCAGGTGCAAGTGCAAGTTTGGTTGCGATGTGAACGGAAAGTTTTGTGACGAGTAGAGAGAGGGAGAGGGAATGATATCTCTGCGTGGTGAGAAGGTTATAGACGTAGCCACTAGAGTATGGAGCAGGGCGAACGACCGAAGGGGGTTGCACCTGTGATGCATGTATGAGGGTGGCTCTGTGGTACCAGATAATCTCCCTCCGAGCCGGCTCCATCCAAGGGGATCTACCCTCGAGTCTTGGGCTGTAAGCGACCGGGAGCAGCGGCAGCCGAGGGCAAGAGGGGGGGGGGGAGGGGACAGCGACGGCGTCAGATTAGGGTCGAGCAAACCAATTGTGACGTCTTTCTGCGATGGGCTCTGGTTTTTTTTTTTCTTTTCCACCGGGTCGTCCCCCATCGTTCCTCGGGTAATAGTCGATAGCCTGTCCCCATCGGACTTTTCGCCTTGGGACCGAATGAGAAAGAATCATCGAACCAAAAGCCCCCCGCCCTCGGGTGGCTAACCTTAGTCTCATGACCCGAAACGTCTATCCCGTTCCACCCCCCCCCCCCCTGCCTGCCTGCCTTGCCCCCTTGCCAGACCCACGGTGTCTCTTCCGGTGGGAAGCTGTGCTACGTGGCTGCTTCACATAAAGACGAAACGGGGTGGAGAGCAACACCGATAGTGAATGAGAAACATGACGTCAAGCGTAAGAGGGTGGTCGCATCCCGCCGGTAAGCAGGGGAGGCGGGGAGGGGGGAGCGAGAGGAGAGGGGTTAAGGGAAAGAACAGAAAAAAAAAAAAATCCACATCTCTCTCCCCTCTCGCTTGCCGTCCTCTCGAGGGGGGGGTGGAAAATCGTCGATTGCTCCGTAGATTCAGCTCCGGAGGGGGGCGTCAGCCACTGCTTGTTTTTAGCTTTTTATTTGGGGTCGGATATCATGCCCACAGAGTCATCAAACATGGGTTCAAGGGGGCTCAGGATGGCGTTTTAATGCTTGTCATCAGGTGATTTTTTCGGGGGTGGAGCGGGAAACAAGATCGCTCTTGGGGACGGGGAGGGGGATGAGAGACTTGCACCTCGGCTGGTCCTTCGGACCTAGGACGGCTTTTTCCAAAGTCACCAGGGGTGTCGACCGTATCATCGCAGCGTAGCCCGTAGGCTTTTGCACCACTCTTGAGATCACCGTCCCACCCCTTTACCCCCCAACCGCCAGCCCCCAGCCCCCAGCCCCCAGCCCGCACCCACCTACCCCTGTCGTCACCGCTTGGCTCTGCACTCGTGTCGCTAACATTTTCAATTGTCAACCTTGCTTCTTACATCTCATCCCACCACTACCACTACCACTCCCACTCCCACTACCACTCCCACTCCCACCCCACCCCACCACCCCTCGTACCCAAAAACCAGACGGTCTTTGACGTCTTTTCCCACTTGCATCAACCACCCACCTATCTACTAGCTAAACCACCCCAACCCTCCCCCCACCATGTCCGTCTTCACCAAGCAAGCGTTCACCATGTCGGCGATGCCGACGCCGGCCAACTCTGCGCCTCCCTCGGCCCCCGTCTCGCGACGACCCTCCTTCACCTACCCGGCTTCGGGCACCATGACCCCGGCCGTTGACCCCCACATTGTCCAGATCAACGTCGAGTCGGTCCTCTTCGACATGGACGGCACTCTGATCAACTCGTCCCCGGCCGTCGTCAAGGCTTGGACCTTGTTCTCCGAGAGCTACCCTCTTGATTTGGACGACATTCTCAAGTGTAAGTCCCCCGCTACGTTCTGAACATGTCGCCGAGCCTTGGCGCTGACATGCAACAGCCGCCCACGGTATGCGAACCATCGACGTCTTGAAGAAATGGTGCCATATCACCGACCCCGAGCTGCTTGAGAAGGAGGTCGTCCGATTCGAGACGGCCATCCTCGACGCGGCCGAGGAGATTGCAAAGTCCGGAGGCGACTCGACCGGTATCGAGGTCCTCCCCGGTGTCCGAAAACTCCTCGACGACCTGAGCTCCGAGAAGGACGCCCGAGGCGGAGAGGAAAAGTGGGCCATCTGCACGAGTTGTACGTCATCGCTGGTCGTTTCCCCCTTTAAACCCAATCGACTGACGCTGTAGCCACCTACTTCTACGCTGGACGAGCCATCCCCATCGCCGGTCTGACCACCCCCAAGATCTTTGTCACCGCCGACTCTGTCACCCGAGGAAAGCCCTTCCCTGACCCTTACCTCCTTGGAGCTGCTGGATGCAACGCCTCGCCCTTCGAGTGTGAGTCATCAGCAACCAAGATGCAGACCGATCGCACCACTGACCCACAGCCCTCGTCGTCGAAGACGCCCCCACCGGTATCCGAGCCGGAAAGGCCGCCGGATCCCTCGTCCTCGCTACCTGCACTTCCCACGACCGCGCCGCCCTCGAGAAGGAGCGACCCGACTTCCTCGTCGACGACCTGTCCAAGGTCACCGCCTCGTGGGACGCCGAGACCAACACCTTCAAGCTGATCATCGAGCAACCCGTCGACCGAGCTCAACCCAAAGCCACCCCGGACGTCACCCCCGTCGTCACCCCCGCTGGATCCCGAATGAACTCGTTCTCCGGCGGTCGAAGCGGTGACTGGAAGTTCCCCAAGGGCTCCGACGAGCTCACTGGAAACGACTCTGTCGTCGGTTCCCCGGCCGCTTCGAGACCGGGCAGCCGACCTGCCTCCCCGCCGGGAGACAAGGAGGAGGGCGCCGACATTGCCAGACGGCCAAGTCAGCAAGGCGTCACCCTCGAGGCGTTCAAGCGGGCCTTTGCGGGTAACGCCAAGAAGAACCGATCCGAGTTGCAGATGGACGAGTAGGATGTGGAGCGAGGAGAGACCGAGAGAGAGTGAGAAGTCAGCAGAGTGGTATTACCCCGTATCAATAGAGCATAGAACCAGAGGTTATTGACACAATGCATTTGTAGCTATCCAGATGGGAGGTTTGTGTTGGTCGTGAAGGTCCCGTGGGTTCTATCGGTGTTGTGGGTTCTGCGGGCTCTGCGAGCTCTGCGGGCTCTGCGGGTTCTGTGAAGGCAGGGTGTGGTTTGGGTGCGTTGGGTGCAGCTAGGGAGTGGCAGTCTTGTTCGAAAGCCTGAGCGAAGGCTGTGGTGTGAAAATGGCGCAAGCTGATAGATATTTCTGGCTGTTTGGAGCGTGTGCATGTCTGCGGTCGGGACATCTGCGCGAACGACCATTCCATTCAGGGTCATTCGCCTGACGACAAGAGTATCCAAGCCGAATCAAGCTTGAAAAGACCGCCAAAGCCCGTCCGAACCCCCCTGCCCAGCTCTGATGTCATTCAGGCAGGTGCGGTCCGAGGTACCAGCAGTGATTCATCGAGCATTCATACATTTGTGTAGACCCTCACTGCCTCCGGACTCTGCGTGAAGGAGGGAACATGACTCGCAGAGCGATGACCTTTAATGGCACATGTCCGGACACGAGCCGAGCCAACGTGCCCACCACGCATCATCGTTTCGCAAACGCCGGGACGTTTGTCCTGATCCTTCCCACTGCGTATAGGCCTGTACCCGGCGGTGCGAGTACGAAGTCATGCATCCGCTCAATGGCCTTGGCAATGCGCCCATGCATCGATAACGAGCCACGGCGGTGGGATCTGCGGCAGGCGATTTTTCATTCAACGACCGTGGTGCCTATGACGCCTGTTAGCTCCTGATTTTTGTCGTCAGCCAAACGCTCGTATCGTCACCGGGGGGAAGACGTGGGGAAGTAGTGGAAAAGTCTGTATCACTCCCTCTCCAGCCGCACTCCTGCTGCCCCCGCCTCTCCACGTCGGGTTCTAGAACCGACCATCCGCGCATGCGCTTCGTCTGCCCCGGCTCGTAAATGTAACTGTATCACGCAAGCTGGCGGAATGAGTTTACGGCGGAGCGCAAGTGCAGAGCGTCTCGTCGCGCGGGTGGGGGGGGGGGGGAGTTTACGACATGTCCCATCGAACGAGTCGAGAGCCAAAATGACCTCGTCCCGATCCGCTGCTGCTCGCCTCGTCGCTGCGATGACTCGACCGACTGTACCCTTGTGCCTGCCATGCACGGTGAAAGCGCTCCGTCGCCCCTGTCAGCGATCGACAGGGTCTAGGCGGGGACGGAGGGGCAGGGATTTTATTTTCTTATGAGATTCGCGCCTTTATCTGCACGGTACGAGAGAGGCAACGAGAGGGAAAACGGGAGGGTTTCGCGGAACAGACTGACCAGTGACCTCAAAAGAGTCAAACGATGCCGCGAATCCTCCAAGACGTCATTGCAGGCAGACCCCGTGTGGCATGCATGGGGTGATAGGTATACAAAGCTCGATGGGTCGAGCGACTCCCCCCCTCCATCGAACGACGAAGGCTTTCCGACCCCTCGACACTTGAAACTGATTCACGCGTCCTATAGTCGACCTTGTTCTTGGTTGGGACAACTACTCACCTTTTCGTACTAGGAACTCGTGCAACATGCTCGGATCACCTCACAATCACAAGAAAGACCTCTCCACGGTCAACGTCGAGCACACTCGACGGAGCGCGCGGATGAAGAAGCCTAGCCCGCACAACTGGCACCTCCGACGACCGGACAGAGGGTCTATGAGTCTGGCGGTGAAGAACCGTACGTCGAGTGTGCCTTGACCATGTCGAGTCGCCCGCTCACACACGAATCACAGACTTTATCGCGATGGTCGGTGAATACGTTGGGACAGTCTTGTTCATGATCTTCGCTCTGGGCGGGACAAAGTGGGTCTGACCACTCGCCCATCGGCACTATAGAGGGAGGGAGGCAGCTGACTTCGAAGCGTGGCCAACATCCCCACCACGAGCGTCACGGGCGGGACGACAGAGGGTCATGCCGGCTCGACGGCCTCGACGGCCAATACGTCCAACTTGCTCTACATTGCCCTTTCGTTTGGCTTCTCGCTCGCCGTCAACGCCTGGATCTTTTTCCGCGTCAGTGGGGGGTTGTTCAACCCGGCCGTCTCGCTCGGCATGGTCCTTGTTGGCGCGTTGCAGCCGCTCCGAGGCGCGCTCCTGACGTTCAGCCAGATCCTGGGGGGTATCACTGTGAGCCTCACTCTGGCACAAAACGCCCACTGTCCCATATGGTCGTGCGACGGTGCTGATCAAGCTAGGGCGCAGCCATCATCGACGCCATCACCCCTGGCACGCTCAACGTCCAGACCAAGCTCGGAGGCGGCACCAGCGTCGCGCAGGGCTTGTTCATCGAGATGTTCCTGACTTCGTTGTGGGTCCATTCGCTCGACTGGCGCCGCCCACTGCACAGACTAACCCCGCCCTAGGCTCATGCTCGCCATCCTCCTCCTCGCTGCCGAGAAGCACAAGGCGACGTTCATCGCGCCGATTGGTATTGGTCTTGCGCTCTTCGTGCGTCGTCTCTCAGCTGGTCCCTTGCCGCGTGGTCTCACCTATAGGTCGCCGAGCTGCTCGGGGTGTACTACACTGGCGGATCGCTCAACCCGGCCCGAAGCTTTGGCCCTTCGGTCGTCCTCCACTCGTTCCAAGGTTACGGTGGGTTTGCGTGGCCTTATCAGCGATCAAGATAGACGCTTGAAACTAACCCCAGACTGGATCTACTGGGTCGGCCCGATCCTGGGTGTGCTCATCGCCGCGGGGTTCTACAAGATGCTCGTGAGTGGCTGCTTGTCTCCCTCCTTCCGCCCCCTCCAAAGGGACATGCTCGAGGTTGTCAGACTCTAAAGTCGTAGAAATGGCTCCAATACGAAACCGTCCTGGGCCCCGAAGCTGAGGGCGACACGTCCGCCCCAAAGCCGACCACCACCACCACCACCACTACCACCTCGCCGGGCCTCCTCGCGCGTACAGGCCCGTCGAACGATGAGGAGAAGCGCATCGAAGGGACCAAGACCAAGACCAAGACGGGCAGGTTCGACGTCACCGGTCCAGGTCTCGGAGACCTCAATACCGCGGGAACCAGCGGGGACGAGGTGTACGATCTCGAAAGCGGATCTGGGCCCCTCGAACAACGCTTGAGCAGGATCGAGCGACTTCTCCAGCAATTGGTCCCCAACGGCGGCGCCATGGCTGGCAATGGCATCGGCCATGGCGTCGGTGCCCGTGCCGCGGGCCAAGCGACCCGAGGCAACGGCGAGCGCCTGTCCTCGTCGACGTACGTCGACGACTCGGCCAGGGGTATCCATGCAGGCGACCACTTGGAGGGTAAAGCCGCCGATGAAGGGTCTGGTCTGGCCACCAGCAACCGATTCGCCCGTGAGGTTGTCACTACCCCGGGGCAAACCACCAATAATGCGCAGACGCAACTCACCCACGGGACCGTCCCGCCGTCGATGGATCCGCACCATGAGCCCCATAGCGCGTTTGTGAGCGGCGTGGCGGGCGACGGGGGCAGACCTCACGTCGACTTTGAGCCCGCGAAAGAAGGGAGGATGTGATTGCCCCCCCCCCCCCCCCCCCCCCCGCGCTTCCCCCTCTGCGCAATGAGATAAATCGCTCCCCCCAGCAGATTCGAACTTTTTCTGATGATGATACATTCCACACACCACCACCCACGCACCGTACACGATTTGTAGTGATAAAAAAGATCCAAGAGTAGTTTTCGCCTTGTAGCTTTATATATACGATATAATACCACGACAGCGCCGTATCCGCCATGAATCGACCGTACACGAACATCAGGCGGCCTTGTTCATGGGCCATGTCAGTTTGCTACGGCGCCGCTTGCACGCAGTGCAGGTCGCTCGGGATTGTCGTCCCTCACGCAAGTCTAATCAATAGTGTAACAAGGAAGACGGCACATGTCGAACAGATGCAGGAGCAAACCGACTGGAGTCCGCACAGAGTCCATCGCATAGTGTAGCGCAGATAGGTGCCGAGGTGTACCACATCATTCCACTCGAGCCAACCTCTCAAAGTCAAGGTCACTTGGCGCGCGCTGCGACACACAAAGTGCTCTGGCTGAACCACACCCCAGGCCCAATCGCAGTCCTCTTGATAACATACATCTATGCACAATACAACCAACCCCATCCTACTTCTTCGACATCAACGCCCTCACGCTGACCGGCAACAACCGCTCGGCCTCTTCCTTGCTCATCTTCTTCAACGCCACCAGCGGGTAAAACTTGGACAACGCCACTAGCTCCAGTCTCAACCGCCGCAAGGCAGCCTCTCGTGGGACCACCGTGGCCTGCACGACCGTCTCGCCCTCCTTGGACGGCGAGTCGGGCGCCTGAGACAGCGGTGAAGACGCCGTGGACTCCAATCCCGCCGTCTCCTCCACTTTGATCCGCTTGACAGCCTCGGACCCTTGATCCTCCCTCTTGCGTTTAATACTCGCAATCTTCTCGTCGTGTTCCTTTTGCACCTCGTCCGCCAACCTGCCAATCTCTTTCGACACCCACTCGAGCCCTTCCGTCACGCCCGTCTTGCCTCCGAGTCCCGGGAACAAAAAGTCGGACGGCTGCGTGAGCAACGAGGCGATGTCCAGTTGATGCCGGGGCAGAGTGAGGTATTGTAATGCCCGTCGACCATACTCCCGCTTCGCTACCTCGTACAGAGCAGCCTGGCGTGGCTGAAGGTCCGTGACCGCCGTCGAATCCATGTCGATCGTCGAAAGCGTGAGAATTTCATTCAGCGTCTGAGAAGCGGCTTTCCGGGCTCCAGACCCCATCAATCCTTGGCGATAGTTGCCCGCCACCCACTCATCCAAGGGAATGGTATCCGTCTCCGGCTTTGCATCCTCGTCCGAAGGCCCATCCCCCGCCATGTTCATGGCTCCTTGAACAAACTCGTTCAAGCTCCTGCTGTACGCCTCTCCAGTCGTGTCGCCGAACATGGCCTGGCTAAGGACGTCTCGAGGATCGACGTCGAGGTGCCCCTCGAAGACATTGACGAAAGATTGCGGATGTGTCGGAGGGGCTTTGGCTTTGCGCCGCAGAGGGCGCAGCTGCTCGGACAGTGCCACGTGTTCCGGCTGTTTCGTCGAGTTTGCGAGTAATCGCAGCTCGGCGTCAATCTCGGGCATGATGCCTAAGTCCAGCGGACCGAGTGTGCGATGTCGCATCGGAGTCGGCTTGGCGTATGGGGTGAAGGGCAACGGCGGCTGCCCCTGCGGCCCTCCCAGCTCCGTCTCCCACCACACACCCTCCTTTCTCATCCTCTTCCAGTCGACTTTCCGCAGAGAAGTCTCATCCTCACTCGTCCGAGTGTTCGCAAACCATTCGTCCAAATCTTCCAACTCGGCCATATCCCTCGTCCCGTCCAAAGTCCAATGCCTCCACTTTCCGGTAAACTTTTCTCGGCCCCGGAGTTGTCTCTTCGACCAGATATGTCTCCCGCCGTTCAAATTCCACCCGACAGCTCTCGCGAATAACGAGTTTGGCGGGTATTCGAGCATTTCCACAGGGATGTAATGCTGAGGTGGGATTTCCGTCACAGTAGCCAGAGGCGCAGTGCCTTCTCTGCCCGAAAAGGTCGACTGTCCGCGAGCGGGAGTGCCGTTTTCAGAAACAAATCTCTCCGGGGAGGGAGTCGGGGTGCGGACGATGGGTCGAGATCTATCGATGTGCTTCAGGCCATAGGTGAGGATTTTGCCTGCGGAATTGTGGGGGATTGTTCCTGGGGGGTTGAATTTTTGGGCTGCAGTGACAAGCTTCCTCAGGTCCACCTGCGAGTCAGCATCGGTTCTTGACCGAACACTGTGTAGCGAGTATATCGGCAACTCACCTCTATGTCATCTATTGATCGATACTCGCCCTCGTCGACTTTGCTCTGCATCGTCCCGAGGTCCATCATGTTTTCCTCGCCGCCGACAATCGCGAGGTATTCGGGGAAGTCGCTCGTCCTGACAGGCTCCTCGAACAACGCGTACTTGTTATCAGCGGGATCCCAGGAAACCTCCCGCCTTGAACCTGCTTACTCACCTCGTCTCTGCGCCGCAGCTCGACCATGATCTTGTTCAGCAACTCTTTGAGTGGTTTCTTGACTCGCTGCCATTTGGGCGCTACTCGTTCCGGTGGAGCCTGGGGAGCTGCACTTGTCCCTACCGTTTCCTGTCCGGGTTCAGATGAATGCGGAGTGGACACCTCCATCGCCGACGGTGAGAGGGGTAAAGAGAGGGGATCAGGGTCTCCATCGTCCTCCGTCTCCGACTTGAGCGGCGTGTCCATTGATGTCGCAGGAGTGGAAGTGTCATAAGAAAGGGAAGGATGAGCCGATTTAGGTGTGGATGGACCGGAGGATAACAGCCGGGGTGGGATGGCCGATGGGCGGGGCAGAGACGCTTCCCTCGATTTAGACGCTTGAACCTTGGTCGATGGCTTTGGTTTCTTCGGTTTCGCCTGGGAGGAACCTGGCGTCTTCTTGGCCGTACCTGTTATATTCGCAACCGACGCAGGTGGTTTGGACCCTGCCAGGGGTGTCGAGGTGGCCGGGGTGGGAGGCGGTCGGGGGGTTGGGGTGGAAGGACCTGCTTCTGCATTTTGCTGGGTGGGTTGGGTGGATGAGGATAGCTTGATCTTGACTGAGGGAGTGGATGGATGTCCGTTGGGTACCCCTGTGGAGGCCAGGTTTAGTTTCAAGGTGATTGGCATGGACGGTGAGCCGGTGGTCCGTCCTTGGGTGGACGTGTCGAGTGGAGGTGGGAAGGGAGAGAAACGAATCCAACGGGAAGGGTAAAACAAATCTCAATCCCATAACAACGGGGCGGGGGGGCGGGGACCGCTCAGAAATTTGATCCCGCCATGGGTCCTGTTTGCCACCCATCACAATAACGATACCGCATCCCTTGACATCGCATTGCTCGACGACTAACCACCCACAGACTACACCCCAACCCTCTATCGTCGTCGCTTCCCACCCCCTTCAGACTGACTCTCCGCGCGCTTACGCTTGATCCCATCCTGTCGCAGCTTCTCCCGTCGTTCCCCACGGATCTTCTCCTGTCGTTTCTCATCAGACTGAGCCACCTCCTTTCTGTGCTCTTTCCTCTTCTCCTCCTTCTTCTCCGCCCGTCGAGCAACCTTGTCCTTGCGCAACGCCTGGACCTGCTGCAACAACGCGACAGCCTTCTTCTCCTCGTCGTCCAGAACCACGGCCCGAGATTGCATATACGTAGGCTTGGTCTGCTTGGCAAACTGCTTGGTCTTCGAGGCGTACGGCAGGGCCGCTTGCAGCTTGCGAGGTACTTTGAGGGTGTTGAATCGTCGAGTCTTGCGCTCGATTTTCTGAACGTTAGCAATGTGAACGCGGAGATCATTGAGGGCGATAAATTCGAGAGCAGATGGAAGGCGAGGTCTGGCGAATACAGTCGCTCCCAACCTCGCCACAATGCTGCAAGTCGACTTGAAAGCTCACCTGGTACTTGGAATCGGGGTTCGACGGCGTCTCGATGCCCTCCTCCCGTCGGATTTGACCAGTAAGTCGCATCCCCTTCCATCCGCCCTTGTCCGACAGCAGCAAAGAAGTGACGGGATTGTACAGCTTCTTCGGCTCGATAGAGTACCACGCCCGTAAGAAGACGATATCTAGGATCAGTTGCGTTCCGAAAGCGTTACCGCGTGACACATACCACTCATCAAGATCTTGTCCTCAAACGTCGCACGGTAGCTTCCTTCCGGCTTGCTCAACGCTTTCTTGACCTGACCCCTGATACCCGAGACGGTTCGGATGTTTGCACCTTCAAACTTGGCCACCTCCAATGCAGTGTTGAACATGTCCTTGATGAACGCCGTGTTCTTGAAAATCTTGTATGGCACACCGGTCAATTTGAGCTTCTTCACAATCTTCGTCGACCGGTCAACGTCCAACACGACGCCCGTTGCGGAGATCCGGAAACCCGGCGCCTCGTCGCTGATCGAGTTGAACGCGCACAGACCAGTGTTGGGCGCGGAGACAGGACCATAGAAAGTCGCGTAACAGTGCATGTGCTCCGGCGTGTACTTGAGCATTCGGTTTCGGATCGAATGGTCGTCGAGGTGGTAGATCGGCATCGATTGGAATCGCCTCCACCCGAGGGAGAAGATGAGCGGGTCGTTCGTCTTAAGCGTCTTGGTGAACCATCGGTGTCGCTTGATCCGGATGGTCACATAACCAAATCGCTGCTCTTCGTTCAACAGACCGCCGATGATGATGGGGAAACGCGGATCAAAGTTCTCGATCATCTCGCATGGGACGTTTTCCAGCTCGAGTCGGACATACATGCCCGATCGGTAACCCTCGATCTTGGCTCGAGCGTCAATGTCCATACCCGCAAACTCGGCTTCGTTGAGCGCTCTCTGTCGGGCCATCTCGGCCTTTTGCGCATCGTAAAAGTCCATCTTGTTGCCCTCGTCGTCGTCTGAATCATACGTCTCGTCGAACTTGGCGGCAAGCGCTGCTTTCTTCTTTTCGAGCGCTTTGGCCCGGTCGGCCGAGTGGTCGCCCTTGTCAGGCTTGACGCCGATGTAAGGAACATCGCCACCTTCTCCGTCTCCACCGTCCTCCTCGTCCCCGCCGCCCTCGAGATCCTCGAAATCATCGCCCTCTTCTTCGTATGCTTGTCCCTCGGCATCGACCGTGTCGTCGCCGATAGGGCCAGAAATGAAGAGATGTTTGATCGAATCCAGCGTTTCCTCATTGTCCCACTTGGCTTTGAGCGCAGCGTGATCCACAGTGGGCTTGATCTGATCGCCATCATCTCCGGCGTTGAGTCCGTCGGCCGACTTGATGGTGAAAAAGTCGTCTCGCTCTGCGCCCATCCTTGACGATTCGGCATCGGCAGAGCTAGGCCGGGTCGAGCCCGAAGCGATCTCTTGGGGGCTGAGCTCGCTATCGTAGATCAACGACGCGAGATCCCGTCGACGCTGCATTCGCTCCGCAAAGCTGGTGCTGGCCTTTTGGGACAGATCAGATTTCCAGCGAGGAACATCGTCGTCGTCGTCCTCGTCCTCGTCCTCCTCGTCATCGTCTTCCTCGTCGGGGAGGTTGACGCGGCGGCCGTCTTGGGAGAAAGACGTCGCCTGGGCAATATCGTCGTCCTCTGAGTCCGAAGAGGCAAAGTCGACATCTCCTTCCTGCTCCGAATCGGAGTCGCCGGCGGCTGGTGCGCCGTCTTCCAACTTCAAATCCTCGTCATCAAAGTCCTCATTGTCCACCGAATAGTCGTCCTCGTCCGCTTGGCCTAAGATGGGACCACCGTTGCGTGGCTCGGCCCGACGGCGGACACGTTCTTGGTCGACTTGAAGGGGCGCAGAAGACGAGCCGAAGAGACGGATTTGCGAGGTTTGGATACCTTCGCCAAATGTTTGCGAAGCATCTTGCAGGTCCATGACCATCTTTTCACCTTCACCCTGGGGAGCTGGACCGTCAGCTTGATGCTCAGCCGCGCTTGTTTTCACGTACCGTCTCCACCTTTAGAGAAGCTTCCGGGGACATTGATGTACACAGCGTCCTTGTCAAACATCAAACCTCCAACATCGCTCATAGGCGCATGGATGAGTTTGGCCTTTTCTCCCATTTTCCTCCTACGCTCGCTCTCGAGAGTCGGCAGGGGACACGGGTCCGCAAGCCGCTCAACCTCCTTGACCTCGAGGTCGCCAGCTCCGGGGATGTGCACCTTGGCATTCCTTGCAGGCAGGTTGGGTCCTCTCAGGTATCCGTAAAGCGTGATTGTCCTGTCAATCTTGGGGTTCTCACGGATAGCCTCTCGAGATGTGAGGTCCTGGATACGATCGGCGAGGAGGTAAGGGTGGGCGTTTCGGAAGACAAGAGGTCGGAATTTCATGACGCTGATGAACCGGGAAAGCAGGTTGATCTCGGCGTCTGGGTATCGCCCGTTCATCACGCCGGAGAGGGAGAAGAGCTTGGCTCCTTGGTAGATCTCGGTCCAGAAACGGTGTTTCAGCCTCTTCTTCGTGTCTTTCAACGTGGACGCCTTTTTGATAAGGTCGAGGTGGGTGAGCAGACCGAGGACTTTGGGGAATCCATGGGCTTGGAGGATGTTCAAGAACTCGAACGTTTCCTGGCAGTCAGCAAACCCGGGACCACTCAGAAGACGTCGTCTCCTCCCAACACACCATTTCGAAGCCGAAACTCCCGTCGATCATCAACAACACCAGATCCACGACTTTGCCAAGATCCACCATGCTGTTCAAGTCGTTCCCACATTCGATAAACGTTATCCGTCGCGTCTTCCCAGAAACGACCGTGACGGGACCCTGCGGCTCTTGCAAGTTGTGCTTTGTGAATCGTCTCACAAGCGATCGCAACAATGTCGACTTGCCCACTCCGGGTGGTCCGACGATACCGACAATAATGGGCGGAGGGGGCAAGCTCCCTTCGTCCATCCCCTTGCCCTTCTCGCCCGTCACCTTCCTCTCCTCCGGGTTCCGGTTGACAAGCGGAACATGGAGTCGCTGCTGGTCCTTCTCGGCCGTTCGGCGGGCAGCTCGGTCAGCAGACCGGAAGGAAGAGTTGGTAAAGGCCTGGCAG
Source organism: Papiliotrema laurentii (assembly GCA_031326905.1). Lineage (NCBI taxonomy): Eukaryota > Fungi > Basidiomycota > Tremellomycetes > Tremellales > Rhynchogastremaceae > Papiliotrema > Papiliotrema laurentii. The sequence continues at coordinate 2,062,433 of JAODAN010000002.1, forward strand.
GAGTCAGCCCTCACCTCACGAGCAGAAGTTTTTCCACTGCGCAAAACGTACCTTGGGGTTGTACGAGTTTCCTCCAGACCGATCGATACCCTTCGCAGCATCCTTTTTGGCCGCTTTGGCGCCTGCCGAGGGCTTGTGGTGGGCCCTCTGAGGTCTGTCCATAATGTTGAGGTAGAATTGACAGGGTGGACGGAATTTCTGCGAGAAAGCGAGATGAGACGCTGAGCTTCAGCCGGAATCGGTTGATCGGTTAAATATCCAAACAATGCCACGTCAAGTACCGGTAGGGTGTAGGGGTTACACTAATCGAGCTACTCATATGCATCATTTCGAGTAGCTTGTGAGGAGCCGAAGACCGGTCTCTCGACCAGCCTGCAATGTAGATTTGCTCAACTCTCGACCATTCTGAGCTGAAATACAATAGCCATCGCCCCCGCCTGCCTGGCCGATCTCAATCTCGCCACTCCCGGCTCCGAAAGATTGTTTTGCCACCGGGACCTCCACCGGCAACGTTCGGCTCACCGACTGCACATTTGTAACCATCTCATCGAATGGATTCACGATTGACCGCTTTGACTTGTTCAACTCACCTTTATCATGTCGGAAGAGGTGATCGAGCAGTGCGTACAGCTGCAAGAGGATGAGATCGAGGTGCTCGAGGTGAGTCGACTCGGCCCTCTGCGTCTCAGCCCGGGGTCTCCTTCACGCGCCTCTACCGTCCTATCTAGAAGGTCGAGAGTTGGGGGAGTAGGGGATGACTACCCATGTGTGGCGTAGCAAAAGATCCGCAGAATCCAACACACCATACTTATGCCAGTCCATATACCCTGGTCTGCTCTCTATCAAAGCCGGGTTGGCAGACGAGACGCAAGGCAGGATCCTCGAGATCTCAATCCCGATTGCCCTGGCATCGTCTACCACAGCAGTTCTCTCAGCCATACCGTCCACGGCCGGTCCCTCAACGACCTCGCCCACCCTCGACATCTCTCACCTCCCACCCCTCACAGTCCGCCTGCGCCTCCGTCCAACGTACCCACTCGAGGCGAGCCCGACAGTCATCTCCATCCGAGCCCCACTCCCATCTGCCGAGAGAGGTCAAGCTTGGCTCAGTCGGAAAAGCCTCTCAGGATTGCAAGACAGGCTCGCCTCTTTGTGGAAGGAAGACGTCGAGGTCAGTGGAGAGGGGACCGGCGTACTCTGGCGGTGGTGGGAATGGATCGCCAATGGCGATTTCCTCCACGATCTGACCATGTACGACAAGGAGGGGAGGATCAAGTAAGCTTTGTTGTTTGGGAAGCACCGGGGGGATTGGCTAACACTCAGCTTGACTGTCCCACCTTCCCTCGCCCCTTCGACGTTCTACACCCTCCTCAAGACGTACAATGCGTCGGAGCTACACTCGTCGTTTGAACAGACCGCCTTCTCCTGCTCCATCTGCCTGGAGAATCGAAAGGGGAAAACATGTGTTCAGATGCCCCACTGCGATTGCGTGTTGTAAGTGCTCAGATACCGTGACATACTCCGACTGATCACTAGCTGTACGCCATGTCTCAACTCGTGTTGGTCCCTTGCCATCGAAGAAGGTACTCTTGAGAACGTTTCATGCCCCAGTATCAACTGCGTGAAGCGGCGCGCGACCCAGTCGAACGCTCAGGCGGGAGACGAGGAGATCGACCCAGACCTGGTGGAAAGTGTTGTAGGAGAGAGTCTCAGGAAACGATGGGAGAGCCTGAGAGATAAGCGCAAGGCAGAGATCGGTGAGTTCATTTAACCACATGCGCCGCCTCTGGCTGACGACCACAGATCCCACCTACACAATATGTCCCCGCCCTACATGCCAAGCTGCCGTCCCGCCCCCTGCCGCCCCATCTACTGCCGATACAGCAGCGCAAGCAGCCATATCGTCCCGCGCCATCCGCCTCGCCGACATTGCAAGGCCCGCGGTTCCTACACCTGTTCCAGCCCCGGCTGCCCCTGCCGCCGCCGATACACCCACGATGATCTCAAAGGAAGACAGATGGGCGCGATATCGTCTCTGTCCATCTTGCAACTACTCGTTCTGCCTCTACTGCTCAGCCACGTGGCATGGCCCACACACGCCCTGCGCCTTCCCTCAAACATCTCTCATCGTGCAGGAATACCTTTCTTACCCGGAGGGATCGCCCCAGCGGCGCGCGATGGAGGCTCGGCGGGGCAAGTCGAACCTCGAGCGAATGGTAGCGAAATGGGAGGAGGACGAGGCGAATAAGAAATGGCTCGAGTCGAGCACGAGGCCGTGTGCTGGATGCGGCGTGCGCGTGGAAAAGAGCCATGGGTGTAATCATATGACCTGTGGACGGTGCAGCGCACACTTTTGTTATCGTTGTGGAGGATCGGTGAGTCGGAATGTCCTCGTACTTTGGCATTGCTGACGCCCAGATATCCTCTCAAGACCCTTACGCCCACTTTCGGAGACCCGGGCATGCCTGCTACAACAAGCTCTTTGACATTGAAGAGATCGAGCGCTTCGAGAGGGAGACGGCAGCGGGCATTGCAGGGATACAGCTTGGAGAGGATATCGACTGGCAACCAGAGCCCAGGGGTATCTGGGAGTGGTGAGACCATCTACCGTATCCGTCTCTCGTGGTTCTCACCCGACCTCGTATCGATGGGGAATGTGTACGACGTACTGTCGCGCTGGCGCTTCAGAGTTGTTTCTCTGTACCAATTGTCAACCATTAGACCGTGTATCTCCATCCCCCTCTTGTCTCCACGCATCACCATTGCATCGTTATTATCACGCAGCAGGGGTATGGTCCTCATGGCGCGCATGCTCCAATACCTCTCTTATCAACGCGCAATGCAAGTCCTGTTCTCCCTCCGCCTTGCTCGTCTGATCCTTGACCGCCGCCTCCACAAGGTTCCACTGTTCCTGCTCATCCTCGTGTTTCTGGACCCACAAGACGTATTCAGCCTCGGCCCACCCATGGACCTCGTGCGGGAGTCGAAGCGACGAGGTCACGATGATATGGTGCAGGACAATCAACGGGGGCAGATGCACCGTCTCGACCGGGTTTGCGAGCGAAGCCGGGTCGGAGAATAGCAGAGTCCTGAAGGTCAGCCAACACGGTCGACCAAAACCTCAATAGACATACCTGAACGACCGCAGGGCGAGATACTCGTCCCCGACTCGCTCAATCTTCAGTCCGCCTCGCTGGCCTTGCATTTGGCCCGTCGAGAGTAGACTGGATATACCCATCTCGAGCTCGGTCATATCGCCGGTGAGCTTTAGTTTCCCGTTCTCCCCCAGAGGCCGGGCAATACTGGCGTGCAGCAAGAACGTTCGGATGATAAACCGGCTCAGATCGAGGATCCTACTTGTCAGTATTGACAGAGCGCAAAACAAGGAGACTGACCATTCGCGCATATACTCCCCTAATGACATGGGACTCAGCAGCTGGCTCTTGATGAATCCGATTTTGTCGATCAGATCCTGCATGTACGGACTCGCTCCTCCATCCATGGACATAGGGTCAACGGGCTTGGCAAAGTCGACGCGATGGAGTCGAGCGAGAATGCTCGCGGCTTCGCGCTTGATAGCGGAATCGAGGGCTTCGACGATCTTGGTATACGACTTCTCCAAGCGCTTCACATTAGCCTTGCTCTCGGCTCCTTACCGATCCACTCACAAGCACAATGGGCGAGACGATCTCCCATACTTTCCCCGGGAACTCTTGCTCGACAAAGAGCAGATTGTATCGGCAATGGTAAAGAGCACTGATCAACGAAGCATTGACACTCTGCGCAGCGGTCGCATTAGGGCCGATCAACGACGTAGCAGTGAAATCGCGAACGAGCTGATGATCAGCACCTGACCGCAACTCGGGGACTCACGGCTCCATCAATCTTGTTGACCAAGTTGTCCAGCACCTTGACGGCATTTCTCGCAACTGTCCTGACAAGAAGGGGGTCGAATCGCGCCGAGTCAAGCTCGTTGGTGACCGTCCTCGCAATCGTTACTCCCTCGCTTGCGCCCGGTGGGTTGCCTCGACCGGAAAGATACGAGGACATGGAGGTATTGACAATGTCCGTCATCCGCGTGGTCGACCGTGAAAGGTACAAGTTTTCGAAAGATGAGACCGATCGGAGGACCAGGACCGCTTCTGGGCTTTGACAGTCAGTCGAGGGCAGGCCTGTTGCGCATTGACTTACCTTTGGTGGTCCCAGGTGTACACGGTGTCTGTGTGCACGGCAATTTTGGCAAAGAAGTCGTGGAATAGACGGAGTAGACGTGGGTAGCCCACGCTAAGGGCTTGCTGCAGCCATGAATGTGCTGCCGTCAGTCATGGCACAGGTATTTCGCCTCACATTGCAACGCTTGCTTGGTCTGATTTTCGAAAGCTTTCGCCAATGTCGTCCAGAAGGTGAAACTCGGTTTCTCATCCAAAGTCTCATACGTCAGCCCACGCATGATGACGTTGAAAGGGTTGACCACGTACCTTCATGACCTCCTCGAGGAACTCTACTTGCGTGATAGCGTCTCGTTTGACCCTCAATACTTTTTCAAGGGTATAGACCTGGACGTTGAGCCCGATATATCACCCTTGAGAAGGTTTTACCAACCTTGATGCAGCAGTTTGCGACATCCTCGATGACCCTGCCTAGTCTCGCCCACAACACATTGACCCATTGATCTTTGTTCGCGGAAGTAGGCTCAGTGGCGATACGGCTCCGAGACGCGAACTTGATAGCTGAGGAGGCGGTATCTGCTGATGAGCGATGGGTTGAGGTGCGAATGACAAGCTCAACCTACCCTTGCCGGCTACCTCCTTTCCTATTGCTGTCGAATCGAAAGCCTTTGTGATGCGCAGAGTAACCGCATCGTTCAGGTCCGCCAACAAGTTGGACACCAGCTCTGGGAGGAGTTGAAGGTTGTGAGCCGTCTGAAGGGAGGAAGAGAGCAGGGTTTGGTTCTGTCGATCAGCTCTGAGACGGGGGTTCAGAACAATCGCGGTCAAACGTACCAGTTCCGCTAGCCCGTTGACGACCATACTCTCCATCTCTTGTATGATGGCATCCCGCGCTTGTTCCACAGTCGGGATATACGCTTGAACGAAATCCAGCGACTGCAGCGGTAATCCCGGATCATCGCCGTCATCCAAACCATCCTCACGCAAAGTAGGGGGTTTGAGCAGCAGGTCTGCTGTCAGTCATTTCACAGCGTGACTATCATCAACTCACCCAGCTCTGCAGCACTCAGAGCAGCCTTGGCAAGCTCCCTGTCCCTCTCGCCTTCGCCTTTTGCCGGTGTCTCCTGGCCGTCCTTCTTCTCCGACCCGTCCACGGCGTTTCTGACTCGTTCCATCTGACCTTCCAGTCGTCTCGCGACGAGAACGAAACGCGCGGCGCGGCGCACGAGGTCCGTCGCTTGCGCGAGGAGTTTCAGACGCGTCACGAGCAGGGCGAGCTGGACGTGCGGCTCGTGTATCTTGACCTGCAGCCTTTCAAGCGAGGCCGACAATGAGGTGAGAGACGTCCGGATCGGGTCGAGGTGCGATGACAAGGCGAGAGAGGTGGTCAGGTGGTCAAGCAACAGCGGGTAGGACGATGTGATCTGGAAAGCGTGAGCGAAGTTTCATGCCGACCAGTCTGTCGTCTCACTTCGGAACGCAGCTGCTTGGTGATATCTTCTATCCCATAGTTCAGCTTGGCCAGTTCGACGCCCACATCACCCCGCTCAGCTTCACGGCCCTTGACGATTTTAACGGTCCCGCTACCACTCCCTTCCGCTTGAGACGGAGCTTCCGGGTCGTATATCTTTCCCGAGAGGACGGCATTGGCATACGCGTTGACGTCGAAGTGATCTGACAGGAACGGTTTGGGGTCTGGGGTGAGCTGCGCCATGAGGAGGGGCAGGTCGATAAGCTTACCAAGAAATGTATCGCTCATGCTGGTTTATTCCGCCTGCTGGCTTCACTGCGCGGTGCTCAGCTCGGTGCGACACCAGAGTATAGACGCGATTGTTCGACTGGCTGGTAGCGACTGCAACGACGGGCAACAACCCCCCTCGGCGGAGGACGCGATGTCGGCGATCACCGCAGAGTACCCTCGAGACCACGTGGCGATAATCATCTCCGTCCAAGTGGCGAACCGAACTGCACCATGATACCCCGTATCTCCACTTGCACCCACGAACCACGACCGCTTGGGATAATGTCCAGACTCGCGGGAGTAGATGATATACCCCATGTAGTTAGATTTGAACAATAGCACCTCCTGCCCGCTAACCCCCCCCCGTCTCCGGCGTGTCCCAGCCGTGCCGAGCCTGCTCTTTGGCTATTTCCAGAAGGGGTCTCGATGGAAGGTATGACGACATTATTGTATCAAAACGACGGCATCGCACTCCTCCCCTCCCCGTCGCCCACTCGAACTTATATCTCCCTTCTCACACTTCGGCACGCAATCTCCCCCCTGCAACTACTTATCTCTCTCTCTCGTCACCTTTCGACTCCATCACCCACTCAAAAACCCATACATCTCATCATGTCTGCTCCAGGAGAAGCCACCGCTCAAGGCGCCACCGGTGCCGCCGCCCCCGGCCAAGCTACCGGCCAACAAGACGCTCTTGGTCAGTCTCCCAGTGTTTTCAATAGATTTCCAGCTGACCTCCCAGACAAGGGAGTTGACACCATCCTCGGAAGGGCCGGACACAAGCAGTCCGCTGGAACCACCGAGAAGATCTCGGACGGCGTTCGAAGTCTTTTCAAGAAGGTCAGTGGGGACATGGGATAAAGAATCAATGGCCCGAAAGCTGACCCACAGGCCACTGGAAAGGACGTCCCCATCCAAGACAAGCAATAAAGCTCTAGCGGCGAAGAGAACGTTGTAGAAGTTCACAGATTGTGTATGCAAGGAAATGATCTCGACACTGCGGTCTGGCATCACCGCCCAGAAGGCGCTAGTCCAGCATTGTCCGCCATCTCCTCTCCCTTTCAATTCCATGATATTCACCTTTGGGCCATAGCACCCTTCCATGCGATAGGCTACATATCCTCTTGGAATCCCTACTTCAACACAGGCCCAACCTTTGGCATCTCGCGCTCCTTTGGCATCTTCACCTTGCTAGCGCTTCCGAGCATGTTGTCGATCTCTTGCTTGTTGAAGTAATGAGGCGCAAGCTCAGAGAGCCAAGCCCCCTCGATCGGCATACACTGCCGCATGTACTCCTTTGAAGTGAGCACCAGCTCGTAGTACAAGATGAATCGAGGCGGAGGCTGCATGCCCACGAGGCAAGACGAAGGGTGGATGTAGACCGTGTGGTTGTTCTTGGTCGTCCTGTATCCCCCTCCTCGATCTATTCGAGCGGTGTTGTAAAAGTACCCCGCCGTCATTGCTTTCTGGACCGGAACAATGTCGTTGGGCGTAGACTCGATGACGACCTCGACTCGCTCACATAATTGAGCCAGCTGGTCGCGGATATCCCGAACCCTCGTGATCGATTTGAACTGAACAAAGTTCTCGTAGCACCACTGTTGAGAATACCCGGCTTCGGCCCACTGTTCAAAGATGTTCAGCAGGGTGAAGTGATCCCCGCCTTGCTTGATGAACGTCTTGTGCGCTTGGTCCGCGTGCACCTTCTTATCTTTTGGTCGGTAAAGAAGCGATCCAGATTCTTGGAGCATAGAGATGATGGTCAAGACCTCGTGGGTGCACTTGAAGTTTTCCGAATTGATAATCGCCTTAGACAACATTGGATCGACGGGGAATTCGGCCATCCGTCGGCCCAATCGGGTCAACTCTCCTTTGTGATTCAGTGCACCGAGGGCGTAAAGCAGCTCGAAACTTCGGATGATCGTCTCCGCCGGTGGCTTGTCGAGGAAGTCGAAATTGAGAACGTCGTTGATACCCAACGATTTGAGCATCAGGACGACGGTACCCAGATTGGTACGTTGGATTTCCGGGATAGTATCCTCCAGCAACTCATTCTTGAACGCCCACTTGGTATACAGTCGGAAAGCCTTTCCTGCGCCCACTCGTCCGGCTCGACCAGCTCTTTGTTGCGCAGACGCACGAGAGATCGGCTCAACCACCAGAGACGACATTCCAGTCTTGGGGTTGTAATTGTTCTGCTTGACGAAACCGGGGTCGATCACATAGACGACACCGTCGATGGTAATACTGGTCTCGGCAATGTTGGTCGCAAGGACGACCTTGCGCGCGCCGGGGGGCGTGGGCTCGAAGATCTTCGATTGCATTTCACTCGGCAGGTTGGCGTAGATCGGTGCGATAATCAATTCGGGCACCTTGTCACCAAGCGTGTACATCGTTTCCTTCAAGTTCTCCTCGGTCGCCTCGATCTCGTCTTGACCGGTCAAGAATAGCAAAATGTCGCCAGGCGGCTGTGTCGTGTGAATCTGCAAGATAGTTGTGACCGCTGCGTGAAGGTAGTTGGCTTCCGGTTGCTGCGTGTAAAACATGTCGACAGGGAAACGTCGACCGGGCACATCAAAAATCGGCGCATCGTCGAAGAACGCGGCGAACTTTTGGGCGTTGAGCGTAGCTGACGAGATGAGGATTCGGAGCTCGGGTCGGAATCGAGCGATATCCTTGATCAGACCAAAGAGGATATCGGTACTGAGCGTTCGTTCGTGAGCCTCGTCGATGATGAGCGCCGAATAGGTCGATAATTCCGGATCGGTGAGGAATTCTCGGAGCAGCATACCATCCGTCATGTACTTGAGGACCGTTTTGTCCGAGGTCATATCCTCGAAACGGATCGAGTAGCCGACTTCTTGTCCTAACCGACAACCAACTTCCTCTGCGACACGGGCAGCGACAGACATGGCGGCGACACGACGGGGTTGGGTACAGCCAACTTTCATGCCGCCTTTGGTGTACCCGGCCTCGTGCAGGTACTGCGGCAATTGTGTTGTTTTGCCCGATCCAGTCTCGGCAACAACGACGAGGACCTGGTGCTCGGCAATTGCTTCGAGCAGTTCTTCTCTAAATTCGTAAATTGGCAAAGACTTGCGAGTCTGCTCGATCGTCATGGCTGCGGTATGAGCTTTGTTACACCTGCAATCCCGCCACGACTCACCTTTCTTCTCGGCTTCCGCAATGGAATCCATCACCGCCTGGGCCTCAGCCGTGAGCGTGCCGTCCAGCTTGCCCTCTTGCAAGAACTTGATCCCTTGATTCTCATCAAAGACGTAATCCCAAGCCTCCTCGACAATCTCCTTATCCATGGCGCCTGTCCTCAGATCCGTCTTGTACCTCTGCGAGTCCTCCCATTGATCAACGTCGGTCACAAACTGCCCGTCGACCGGCTTCGCCTCTTCATATCTCGCGTACAAAGCGTTCTTCCTCTTTTTGGCGTCGATCCGACCTTGCTCGGTGATATAATCCTCTGGCAACATGTAACCCCCCGTCCCATCGTCAATCTGTTGTCGCGCTTCCATGATCTTGATCAACTCCTTTTTCCGCTCAAACTCGGCAATCTCCCGTTTCGACATTTTCTGCGACTTGAACAGCATCTGCTCATCCTGGATCTCCAGCTTGAGCAGGTCGAGCCGTTGTTTCTCACGTTTGTCGAGGTACTCCTGTCGGGAATGCATTCGGAGGTCGTCCATGACGGCCTGTCTGGCCTCGGGGTCGTCGGCGAGCAGCGAGCGCTTCTCAGCTTCAAGACCCCCCTGGGTCCTCGTCGAATGATCCGTGACCAGTTTCTTCGTCTTGTCCCTGTCTTTTGCCTTCATCCGCTCTGCAAACGCATCTCTCTCCGCCAGATCTTCCAATCGCTCGCGCTCCGCCCTTTCCTCTTCAGTCTCCTGTGGTCCTTCATCGAGTGCACCACTGTCATTGGCGCCTGGCGAGTCCAGTCGAGACCGTTTCGGACTGGGCTCGTCGTCCGGTACATCATCCCAATTGCCCTCGGTATCCCTCTTCCTCTGATTGGCCTTTCGATCCCCCTTGACCGCCTTGACCGCGCCGGTCGAAGACGACGCATCGTCCCTCTTCTTCTTCTTCTTCTCCTTTCTGACCGCACTGCTCGACTCGGCCTCGTCGTCCATCACGAAGGCGTACTTCCCCGTAGCGCCGGCCGACCCGGATGGTTTTGTCGATTTCGCCTTTTTGGGACGGGGCACAAGGGCGTGGACTTGTGCGGCGAACGCTTGGGTTTCGGCCGAGTCACCCAGACCGGTCGACAGGAGGGAGTGGTACAGGTCGCCGGGGGTTTTGGAAGACAGCGCGAGGGATTGGACATAGTCGACCGTCGCGCTGTCTGACGATCCCAATATACGCACGACATTGTCGCTGATGAACGTTTTGAGGTCTGACATGGTGGACTGCGATTCCGCTGGTACTCCTCTCTTTCCTAAGATGTGGGAAGAGGGGGAGTCTAGTCGAAGCGAAATGGGATGAAGGATGAAAGTGAAGAGTGAGGAATGGAAACGGTCGAAGTTGACGTTCAGTCGGGCGGCAACGACCCCCCCTTCGCTCGCCGCCTTTGTCTTTGGGTCGTCACCTCGAGTCATACCATATACACCCACCTATCAGCATGTCATGAGCACGATCAAAGGTGAGGCTGGGACCTTTCTCGCTTCCTAATCTTCCTAATCATCAATGCATACAGCCCGCTCACCCCAGCCATCGACCAATCCTCGGTCCATCGGCTGCACGCGGGTCAGGTCGTCTTGGAACTCCAGGGCGCGATCAAAGAGCTCGTCGAGAACAGCCTAGACGCCGGGTCGACGTCCATCGACGTGCGGATCAAAGATAACGGTCTCGATACGATAGAGATTGTCGACAACGGCTCTGGGATCGCCGAAGCCGACTGGGCATACATTGGGAGAAAGCATCATACCTCCAAGCTCGCGGATATCTCACTTTTGCCCTCTGTCACGACTTTTGGTTTTCGAGGCGAGGCTCTATCCGCGCTGTGCGCGTTATGCGACTCTGTCACCGTCACCACGGCCACGAAAGAGACCGCGCCAATGGGCACGATACTCAAGTTCAACCGCGATGGGACCCTCGCCGACAGTTCCGGGAGAGTCGCGAGACCAGTGAGTACATCTCAAAGGCTCGCCTCAGCCAGACATAGCTTACCAGAACAGCGGGGGACGAGCGTACTGCTCTCTGGCTTGTTCTCACCTTTACCAGTCAGGCGCAAGGAGTTTGAGCGCACAGCCAAGCGAGAATATTCCAAGGCGCTCAACCTGCTCTACGCGTACGCGCTCGTACCGGCGAGTGTCTCCCTCCAAGACGGACGGGAAGGCGTGCGTTTCAAGGTCGAAGCGGTCGGGGCGGGTAGAAGCGGGTGAGATGATCTTCTCATGCCTCGATAACATCACTGACTCCGTAGAAAGCGGTCCACGCTGTTGGCGACCGACGGGCGGGGTTCGCTCCGCGCGTCAGTCACGGCTGTGTGGGGTCCAAAGGCCCTTGAAGGGGTGCTCGACATCAACCTCGATTTGGAAGTACACATCGACGCAGTGATGGCTCGCCGCGAAGGTTTGACACAAGGGTGAGTCCAATCTCAACGATTCTCGCACACGCGCTCATCTCCAGGACGCAGCGTGTCGGAGTGACAGGTCTCATATCGTCCGCCGCCTGGGGTCAAGGTCGGAACAGCCCTGACCGACAATTTTTCTACATCAACAATCGCCCTTGCGATCTCAAGCAAGTCGCTCGTGCCATCAATGAAGTTTACAAAAGCTTCAACACGAATCAAGTCCCACTCGCCATCCTCGACTTTCACCTTCCGCCAGGTACGCACTGTCTTCTGACCCCACTGGTCTGTGACATAGAGCTGACGCACCAGAATCCGTCGACATTAATGTCAGTCCTGACAAAAGAACCATCTTTCTGCACAGCGAGGCCAACTTGATCACCGCGCTACGTGAAGGTCTCGAAAACTTCTTTGCGCCTTCAAGGTCTTCGTATGCGCTAGCAGGTGCTTCGCACACGGTGAAACCGTCCCAGTCTACTCAGACCGTTCTTGACTTGCCTCGGACCGTCTCATCGCCAACAGTTAAAGACGACAAGGACGCGGCTGATTCGACTGATGAATCGGACCGAGAGGCACGGAGGCAAGCAGAGAGGGAGATCCCTGTACGCCGTCGTGCCGACAAATCAAGCAGGAATATGATCGAAGTGGACGACGAGCAAAGCGACATTGACCTCCCATCTCAGCCCACGGCGGATGCGGCTGCCCAGGAAGCTCCCAGGTCATCGCGACAACATCGAATGCCAAGAGGTGGACAAATCGACGAGATCTCGTTCGAGGAAGATATCGTCGAGTCTCCACACTCGCAAGCGTCCCAACGTGCTGGCCGGTCTCGCCGACTCAAGTCCCCTAGTCCGCCTTCTCGAGCCGTCAAACGGACTCTTGATACTAGCGCCGCCTCGTGGTCTCCAGACCGGCGGGCTGCTCAAAAGTCTGGTAGTCTCGTTGCGCCGGCCCCGTCGTCAGGCAGGCAGGCAGCGGCCAACTTGCGGACCAGACTTGCCAAATTTGCCAGCGAAGGCGTGGCCCTTGTCCCGTCTGACGACGAGAGCGCGCCGGAGCGTGAGGGGGCTGGTGAGGCTGAGGAGGTTGAGGAGTCTGAGGAGGCAGGAATTGACGTGGCAAATGGAGAGGAAAGAGGCAGCCGTGAAATCGATGATTCCGAAGGTGATGAGACTGTGGGAGGAGCGGGGACGATCGATGCAGAACGCCAAATGGATCAGAAGCAGAAACCCGTCGGCACCGCGGCTGCAACGCATACCCTCCTCGACGAGACCGAAGGCGTTTCCGAGGCTGAAGACATTAGTATGGATGTGGATACTGAAGTTCGGGATGACGGTATTGGGTCACCCGCCTTGATGACCTCTGAACCCGCCGAGGTGCTACAACCCAATGGCCATGCCTTGACTCACGACAAGGCCGCTTCCCCACCCTCACTGGCGCACCGGACGAGTAGCGACTATCGAAACGAAATCAGAAGCGCGAACATTCCCGGCGAATTGACGATGCGCTTCGACCTACCTCGTCTTCGACGTCGTTACGCCGCTACGCGCGAAGGCATCGACCAGCCAGACACTCATCGCCCGCGCGACGCTTTCTCGACGGTGAAAGAGGGGAACATAACCGCCACAGCGGGGATCAAAAACCGGGATGCCGCGCAGGCCGAACAAGCCCTCTCGCGAGTCATCTCGAAGCCTGATTTCGGGCGAATGGAGGTCTTGGGGCAGTTCAACAAGGGATTCATCATCGCGCGACTGCGAACGAACGGTGACGACGAGATGTCAGGCAAGACCGCCTCTGATGATCTATTCATCATTGACCAGCATGCGTCGGATGAAAAGTTCAATTTTGAGACGTTACAGCGTACAACGGTGATCAAGGCGCAATCTTTGATCAAGTGGGTGTGGTGGTGTGTCAAGACGAATGCACAGACCCGCGCTGATGGCAGACCGCGCGCATTGCAATTGACGGCTGGAGACGAGATCGTCGCGATGGAGAACCTCGAGGTGTTGAAAGCGAATGGCTTCGAGGTGACGATTGACGAGGACAAGCCGCCTGGTCGTGGGGAACGGGTCCACCTCGCCGCGATGCCCGTGTCGAAAGACACGACGTTTGACTTTAAAGGCAAGTCGAACCCCTTCAAACGAGCCCTCCTAGCGCGGTACATCATTCGCATAGCTGATCCTCAGACCTGGAGCAGCTGCTCCACATGCTATCAGACGGGGCAAGACCCCAAGGCCAGATGGTCCGGTGCACAAAGGCCCGGTCCATGTTTGCCATGCGCGCTTGCAGAAAGAGCGTGATGATCGGCAAGTCGTTGACTGTCCCGCAGATGACTCAACTCCTCCGCAATATGGGGACGATTGATCAGCCGTGGAACTGCCCGCACGGCCGGCCTACTATGCGCCATTTGATCAAGATCGAGCCTCCGCAACGGTCTAGGAGCGGCAAGGACCGGATAGATTGGGCCAAGTGGAAGGGAGGCAAGAAGTGAATGAGGCCGGGACACTAGATGACGCCGTATAACGAGGACTCTGTCATAACGAAAGCAACGAAGCGAAATACCATGATGCAGACTCGATGGTGTTGATTGTCCTGTCGCGGCCCTTGAGACCCTACTTGTGACCGATGAAATTCAAGATTGGCAGGCGCTGACAGCTTGGTCATCGCGATTCCGCACGTCGCGTCATACGATTGATTCATGGATTATGTACATGGTCGTTTCCCCGTACCTGCACGTTCTCTATTCCTTCTTCTCCCTAGTCGTATCAGCCTGCTCCTCGGCGTCCTCATTATCCGACGTCTGCGACTTGACTCCCTTGCGCATCGTTAATCGCTGCAACCCCTCGTCGTCCGCCTTGGGCAAAGGGATCGTGTTTCCAGTCGGACTCGTCGGACTGCCCAAGCTCGCCAGATCCCTGTACGACCGTCCGGTCCGTTTCTTGCCACGAGGCGAGCCCGGACCAGCGCGTCGAGTGTCGATAATCGCCAACACGTCATCGTAATCCACGTCTGCCTCGTACTCTTCGTCGTCGGACTCGGCTGGGCTGCCGGGCGCCGTGGACGGTTCTGAGCGGGTCTTATCCATCTTCGTGCTGCTCCACACTGATTGCCCGACAGAAGCACTGCGGCTCCATCCTGCGCGTCAGCTACTCTGTGGGGGCTCGTGGAAACAGCAACGAACCGAAAATACGCTCGTCGAGCCACAACATGGGGTGGGACAGGACAGAAGAGTCGGCACCGGCAGACTTTCGCACAAACATGCCCGGGTTGCGACCGGTCTGGGGTACAGTAGCAGAAGGAAGGATTCGAGCCTGTGGTATCAGCTTTTGACCAGGGTTAAAAATCATGTGCACTGACCTGGTTGAAATTCTCGTACAGCTGAGGACCGAACTCATCAATCACCTCGCTCAATTCATTCGAGATACGCTCTCGCATCTCTCGCAGCCGATTGACCTCTCTCTGATTCCCCGGCCAAACACTGAGGAACAAGGGTCGGAGCGACTTGAACACGTCCATACCGGCCTCACCAAACTTGAGGGCAGAGTAACCGAGACTCGGCAACAGGGTCAAGGTGATGACGGGGACCCAAGGTCGCCATTCGGGAGCGAGGTTGAATCGGTAGGCGGCGACGACGGCAAGCAGCGTGTAGGCGAGGTACAGCAGAGGCACGACAGCAAGCGAAACAAGGACCTTCCACGTAGCAAGGACATCCCTGCCTTGGATCTTGACTGTCGACGCTGCGAGGGCTTCTTTGGCCTTTTTGTGGGAGATGACCTTGGCGAGGATGAACACCGGGGCGTGGGTCGTGACGCCAGGAAGACTCAGCAAACCCCACCACAACAGTAGACCAGTTCGGTAGATGAGAAGCAAGGCAGACTTGACAGATCGGTTCGAGGCACGTTCGACTTGATGATCCGCGATGCCCATGTCACGGAGGAGTCGATTGTAGGCGATGACACGCTTCCGCAGCTCGATGATTTTCGGTTCCTTTTGATAATGCAGATATCCTTCCATGAATCGTTTACTGAGCTCGACGACTTGGCCCAACGTCAGGTGTTGTCCGGGAACTCGGTACAGTCGTCGGGCCGCTTGGATGACCTACGCGTGAGCATTGGCAGATACGACGGGGGCTTTCCGACCCACCTGCATGGTTTCCCAGTCAGGGGCACGCAGAGTCACAGCGCGAAGTCCATCATGGACTTGCTCAAGCAACTTTCCACAAGCATCTCTCTTGTTCGATCCTCCAAGCTTGAATTGCTCGACCAAATGCTGATCCACCGAGATGGGCGCGCCGAACTCGATGACGGCTCTGGACCTGAATTTGTGGGGGTGGAAGTACGAGAGGCCAACAGGGACGAGCTTCACGTCGAGACCGGGATTTGCAGCCATAGCACCGAGAGCCATGATAGAGAACCCAGCTTTTAGCGGTAGAAAATCAGTTCGATCGTGAGAGCCACCTGGGTATCAGACGGCCGAGCAAACACGTGGGCGACGTTCACTCACCCTCTGGGAAGATCCCAATGCACCCGCCATCTTTCAATCGCTGGAAAACGGCACCGTAAGTCTGTTCCTGTTCCACATGAGGCAGGACCTTGTACTCGAGTCCGTCCTTGATCTCCGCCTCTGTCCGGACTCTACCAGACGCCTTGACATTCTTGTCGCCCGTCTTGGACGGCACGACAAATTCTGCCTTGAGCTTCAATTGCGTGTCGGAGATGACTTGATCGACGGCAGCAGTGGCGTATCCGGCCGACTTGGGGAGGACAATCTGCGAGCGAGGTTCGACTTCGTGAGTGAAGCGAGTGTTGATTCCGGTGATGAGCAAAGGGTCACTGTCGGACAGGACGACACGGCCCGTTCCTGCTTTGGCGTAGTCTGCTGCTCGAGAGACAGGGACTGGAAGTGAGATGATGCGGAATGGTGAGAAGGGCATTACTCACTACTGTCCATTATCCGCGCGACGAGGCCGATGAACGCCCTGTCCATACTCTGGTCGTCAGCGTGATGCATGGCTTGCACCGTCTGTCCTAGCTCACCTTGGCGGCAGCGAGGATGGAGACTCTCCGATGAGCCTCCTTTCTGACCTCTGAGAAGAGGAGCAGAGGGTCCAGGAACTGGTTGGCATGAGGTCCGCAGATGAAAAGAACCGGGCCATCTTTAGGGATGTTGAATGCGCCTCTGGGTCTGATTTCTCTGAAGAAGATGTTGATGACGAATCGCCAGAACAGGAGGACGAGATCGTCTGGAGAGATTAGATAAGAACGTGGAGATGTGGGGGGGAGAGGGAGAGAGGAGTAGAGGTGAGAGTGGGTTAGGGTTGACGGTGAGTGCGTGGATGAGATCGTGGATCCATCATGGAATATGATTAGATGATAGGGAGCATGTCATCGCGCTCAACACTCACAAGCAAGTCCAGCTGCCATGTTTGGCCGTGATTTTGCTGTTCACCCGTAACGGTCGTATGAAAGTGATAGTATGACCCTTCGATGCGGTATGGGTGTCGACGAGTCGGAGGTGGGGATAGGAAGGTTCTGGTTGACAGAGGGTTGGTCAGAGTTCGTGTGGGATTTGGTGGGGATGGTCCGGTTAAACCGTCACCGGATACGATAGAGCGTGAGTGTAATCTTGGGGGAATGGCCAGTCAAGAGGTCGTCGATCGCGGTGACAAAGGGGAAATGGGGACTTTGTTGCTCCTTGTCCCAGTATCCTTTCGACCTGTATCGCCTATGAAAAGAGGACAGACAGCAAGGTGGATGCAGCGAACACGTCGTGTAACTATCCCCTTGCCCTTCCCAACGGTGGGTTCTTCCGTCACTTTCCGATGTTTCGATGACTCCTGGCCGTGTCACGTGACAGACTCGACTAAAAGTCCAATCTCACCTCTCCCTCCTCACCTTTCCACCCAACACCTTTGCCGCTGTTGCCTTTATACACCCATAGACCCCCCCCCCTCCATCCTCCCATCATGTCCAATCCTATCCCCCTCCTCGCGCCTGTATACCTCCCAGGCCAAGAACCCCTCCCACCAGGTATCGCGCCCGAGGAGATCCAAGCCTGGCGACAAGCACAACAATATCAAAAATGGATAGGATACGTCCCAGAGTCGTGTCCCTTCAAAGTCGTCCTCTCCGGTGGCGCCGGTTTCGCTCTCGGTGGTTTCTTCTCCCTCATGTCCGCGACATTTGCATACGAGGACCCGCTGTCCCGAGCCTCGTCACAGATGGCCAATCAAGGGACGAAAGCCCAGACCATCTTTGTGATGAAGGAGATGGGTAGAAACATGTGGTCGTCCGGAAAGGGTTTCGCCAAGGTCGGAGCGTTGTTCTCGGCGTACGAGTGTGCTATTGAGGGTGTGAGTGCAGCTTGCTGATCTTTGGTGTGGAAGCGTGACTGACGAACAGTACCGGGCCAAGAACGACCATTGGAACGGCCTGGCCGGTGGATTCTGTGCCGGTGCCACCCTGGCCCGGAGCTCTGGTATCGTCGGCATGTTGGGAGGTGGAGCTGCCTTTGCCGCCTTTTCTGGAGCTATCGAGTGGTATTTGAGGAAAGCACCTGCAGAGTGGGTATCGTGCACGCCTGGCCGCCGCCTTTTGGTTCAAAGCTAATCATCGCAGGGAGATATGATCCGACCAGACTATAGAACCGCTCATCTTTGTTGTATGCATGTATCGACTGTCACGCCCTTATGTGTTGCTCAGTGCTGTGGGTAGTACCAGCACTGTCCACGGCTGGATTCAACGCAGCGAGAGACCTGGCTGAGACGTTCTGGGCAAAAGCTCCGAATAAGCCGGCCTTGTCCGAACAGACTCGCCCGAGGATATGAGGACTGGTTCTTCGCGGTGGCGGCTGAATTTGTTGAAGACGACTGTTCTGAGGCAGTTCGGAATCGTGCATCTGGATGATCTCTGCATTGGAAGGCCCTGCATGCTAACCGCGATACTGCTTGAAGATCAATAAAGCCGTACTGAGACCCGGCCGGAAGTGACCCATGCTGTTTCTGGTTCGGTTAACCGAGACGAGAACCTGTCCCCCCCTTGTTTCCCCCCCTTGGCATCACCCCCCACCCACCCTTCATCCCGCTTAGAACGGTTTTTTCCATCGTCCACATCAGCTCATCCCATCTCTTTCATCTCATCAAGATCGACACCTGTGCATAATCCCATACCCTCCACACTCCCGACATCTCATTCTATGCCCATCCCGGAGCTGCCCATCGAGGTTTTATCTCATATCACTGCGTTAATTTCACCGCCCTATCATCCTCCGGCCGACACCCACTCTTCTGCGCCACCACCCACCCATATCATCGAAGCGCTTGACCCCCACCCTGGCTCTTCGCACACTCCTATCAATACCATCGCCTCGTTCTCGCGATCCTCTCACAGCCTCCTCGAAGCTAGCAGACCCTGGTTATGGGAAAACGTTGACGTCCGAACTGGAAAGGGCTGGTTGGCGGTCGTCAATGCGCTGACTGAAGAGGTCCACCCTTCCTTTCCGGAGGAGAACCCGGCCGAGGCGATCGAAGCGATAGCTCAAAAGGACATTATCATCCCTTCCCAACCTCTCCAAGCTCCCTTGGCCCCACTCAGTCCTCCCGCCGACCCCGAGCTTCTTCCTGCTGCCGATGCGCACGTTCAACCAAACACGGTGCCGGGAGGGTATGGATATTATCCCCCCAGCACGCCGATGGACGCATACCCCTCACCATACGTAACAGCCTCTCAGCCGAGTCCTTACGGATCACTCGGGATTCAGACCTCCTTTAGCTCGTCCCCGCCACAGCCCCCCCATGCCTCCCTGCTCCTCACTCCTCCGGGCTCGAGAGGGACGTCCCCTCGGCCAGCGTTGATGCGGTTCGACACAATCACCGCGTCCTCCTCCTTGTCCCGGACTGCTTCGCCCTCTTCCAACGGCTCCACCGATTCTGGCTCCCCTCACCCCGGTTTGAACAGACACAATACCATCACAGCCTCCTTTCCCGTCACCCTCCAATCTTCCATTGCGACTCATCGCGCTGCTGCGATAGCTCGACTGCGAGGCAGATCCCGCTCGCCAAGGCGGTCCGTCGGCTTTGACACTGAAGGCATCTCAGCTGTCCTCGATCGATCTCGCTCGGTCAGCGCTCATGGTGCGCCCCGCGTCCCGACCTCTTGGCCGAAGCGGATTCCCTTGGAGAGAAGGCGGTCTAGCTTGTCGAGGGCCAGACACATTTCCGCCCACGGATATGAGGAGGATGACGAGGCGGATGAGGAGGACGACGTTGTCGCACCCTTGTCGCCGTCTCTAATGGCTGCTTCCCCCGTCCGGTCCTACGTCCCATCCGACTTTGATTCCATGTCCAACTGCAACCCGGAACTTCTCCCACCCCCAGGGCCTTATATCCGACACCTCAGTTTCAACAACTTCAAAACGATTGGAAGCGGCCGAACCCAGGACGAGGCGGTGAGAGGGAGATTTGTCACTGCGGGTAGACTGGAAGGCGTTATCAAGGTGAGTGCAGGAATCAGATCAATGCCCGTCGGCTGGTGCAGTCATGCTGATAACAGAACTGCCCAAATTTGATATCCGTGTGTATGACCGAATACGTCGATTCGTCCCTCTCATTCGCCGTCGTCGAAGACCTGTTCTTTCGTGGCTACCGCAAGCCACGGGGACCACGTCGGTTGTCAATCTCGAACAACCTCACCCGTCAACGGTCCCTCTCGGTTGACCCGAACCCTTCCTTCTCCCCCATGACCACGACATCACAGCTCGATCCTCCTCGACCAGACTATGTTCCGTACGAGGATGAGAACGAAGAGGAGAGGTGGACCAGAAGAGGAATGTTCACCGCTTTGCAAGCCTTAGACTTGACAGGCTGTGTGAGCCACGTCTTCACCAATGCGATGCGGGAATTCTGCGTCGAATACCTCGACCCGGATCACGATGAGACCGAGGGTGAACGGGGAAGAAGTCGTCATCGTGGTTACATCTCTGACATGCCGAGCTCGACCGAAGACGAGGACGATCTCGCGCATGCTCGGCCCAGCAAGCGATCTAATAGAAGGACACCCCGATTTTCCGCCATGCGACGGCTGTCGTTGCGAGCTTGTACGACTTTGGACCCGCCTTTGCTCCACGATCTTGTCCTCGCATTCCCCAACCTCACGCATCTGGACTTGTCAAACACGCGGGCACCGACTTCGCTCATTGTGTCCCTCACCGAAGCCCCTCCCCGCAACATGCGCTTGCAGTCGCTCAGCTTGGCCCGGTGCCCCCGTATCGACCCCACGGCTATTGTCAACTTCCTCGTGTTGTCTTCAGCTACGAGGGACATTACCGAGCTCAATCTGTACATGAACCCCACACAGGGAAACACGATAACGACGACTGATCTCGATCGACTGCTTACTGCGCCGTGCATCAAGTCTGGCAAGTTGCGCTACCTCGATCTTTCCTCTTGCGGAATGACCGAGTTTCACCTCCACCCGGCCATCTTCCCCGCTCAACCCCAGCTTCTCAGCTTTGGACTCTCTCACATTCCGGATCTCAACCTTCGACCCATCGCCGACTTCCTGTTGTATTCGGCGCCCAATGTCGAGATCCTAACCCTCTCGGGGACGGCTTTCCACAGTGCTTTGAGCGCCCGCAACACGTCTATCCAGACGACGATGGAGCTTCACGCGCAGTTAATCAATCCACTCACTACGGTCCCGTTCTCTCTCGCGTCGCTGTCTCTCCACGCGCAGTCCATGGGACCCGACTTGCGGCCTGGGGCTACGCGATTGCGGGTGATTGAGCTCAGTGCTCCTGTGCGACGGCTGATCGCCGACGGGGGAAGCGGGGAATGGAAGGTGATCAAGTCGAAAGGAGGGAGAGGGTGGTATGTGGATCTGTCTGCCGGATGGATCGACGATCCCGAGGGGTCATTGTCCGAGGATGGGACAATCGCCAAGCGATTTGTGCGGCATCTGCCGCCTTACCACCCAAGAAGGCAGTGGCTGTCGAGTCTTGCTTTCGCGGCTGGAAGGGTGGGCAGTGCTGTCGGGTGGCACTCGAGGAAGATGGAGGTGGTTCGCGGCCTGGGCATGTTGGGTCGGGAGGAGGGAATGGCGGGGGTTGGGGGTTTTGCCTTTGACGAGTAGGTTGGGGGGGGTTAGGCTTGTGGTGCGTCAGCGTTGTGGTGGTGGTGGTGGGTCGTGGTGGTAGGGGAGTGGGGGTACTTTGTTGGAGGATACTCGAGCTGTATAATATGTAATCACGATAATGCACTCATGTCATGTCTGTGCCGTGTCGCCTCGGGACACTGGAACACTGGCTTGCTGCGGGTCAGCACGCGAGGGAGTGGTGTTTCGATACGAGAGGGGAAGGGTGTGGAGCCAGGCGATGGATCAGCCTGATCGTCGAGACACAACCGACATTCCTTTCTCTCGATGGGCGAGTGGATCCTTTCACCAGCCCCTGGGATGTGGCCCCCGGGCAGAGGTATATAACCGCCCGTTGACGAGGCGGTTGTCGAGGACGCAGAATCGCAATGACTGCCGCACCGAAAGCGACGACCGGAGCTGATGGGATCCTGGGCCCGCTCAACCCATTTGGCATCGACCCGCCCAGCCCGGATGCCAAGGAGGACGAAATCCCAGGGTACGTGAAGCGTTTCGGGGCATATGTGAGTGGGGTCAATTACTATCAACAAAGGCTCGAGAGCTGACAACAGCATACACTGTGAGTCGAGAGGAATACATCTGTGAGGGTGAGCTGACGACGGTAAACAGGACTGAAGGTGTCTTGTAAGCGATCATCCCATGTAGAATCCACCAGGCCAAGACCGAACACCTAACACGCAGTTTGCCAGCAGGGACGTTGCTCCCGAAAGGCTGTTCGTTTGCCATGCAAGCAACCATCGACTTTGGGCTGCATTTCCCGGCAAGCGATTTTCTTCTCATGTGTTGATGAAGGCGAGCTGACGGGGGGGGGTGTTTAGCGAGGGACCAAAGTGCCCGGAGGGTTCTTGTTGCCCGTGTCTGTCGTGCCGAAGTCAAATCGGGGGCCAGACCCACCCCCGCCCCCGGAGTCTGTGTGCGTGGTCCAGTGATGCACCAGCACGCGCTTGGCGATGGTTTGGGGTCGTGTACAATCCGTACGCTGTATACATTGAATACCTCGATGACCTATGTGTACATTATCTCGAGACTCCATTCCTCACTCTCAGGCGGATAGACACTGTCAAAAGGCTAGATACAGCACAGTCGAAAGAGCGAGGAGGAAAACCCAGTCCAACCCCCAGTTCCGTACCCCCCTCACACCCCTCGACGTGTACCCTTCAGATCTGGGATCAGCGGAGCACCTTTGAGACACGACTGTGCCACCCACTGGAAGTACTCCGACGCCGCAGCGACGTACGCCTCGGGCAGCTCGAGGGTGACTTTCACTCCGGCTCTATGGCAGATACTCGTCCCGTACTCTGCGCCGTATGCCGCGTCTGGGACAGACTCGCACCGCTGGGCGAGACACGTCGACATGGTCGAGATGTAAGCGGGTGAGCGGCAGTTTCGGTCAATGTAGAGGTACGAGTTGACATCGACGTTTGGGATCGGGACGTTTGAGGTGACAAACGAGTGGCAGAGCATCCAACAGCCTGTGGGATTAGTAACGTTTGTACGGGGCGGAGAAGGGCAGGGGTTGGTTTGGTTTGTTGGGAGGAGAGATTGGCCTCACTGGATGCTTCGGTCTGCACGTTCACGTTGAACTGCTTGGTTGCGGAGCCCAGAGTGAGCGGCAAGATGGAGAGGACGAGGAGAAACGGGGAGGTCGAGGTGAATCGGGTCATGGTGAACATGGTGACAGACGATTCAAACGAGTCGGAAGCAAGAGTCAAGAGTCAAGAGTTGAGTGAGAAAAACTGAACGATGAGAAGCGGCATGCTTATGGCGATGTCCCTTCTCTCATAGATGTCTGACCTGCACCTGTCGGCGCTGCTCAACATCGCTATTGTCTGCGACGAGTATACACCTTTTTGTCTGTTTGAACAATAAAACCCTCATACTGGCAACTGAAACGCGGGGTCTCCACCCGGCTGGTCCAAGTGGCAGGGGCCAATGCTTGACGGAAGCAAACGCGGAACCCCCCTTGCCTTTGACTCGGGGATCGCCGAGATGACCAACCTCGCTGGTGGAGGTCATCAGCAAAGACTCGGGATATTCACTGCAGGCTTTCCAACTTGTCCTCGAGGTCATCCACCCTACATCCCCACCTCCATCATGTCAACCCACTCCCCCTTGTTCCCCACGCCTCCCACGCTCGACCACCTCAAGTCGCTCGACCTCGATGATCCCCTCAATTGGACCCGAGGAGAGTTTGAGATGCCCAACGCCCGCGCTTGCGGTGGGGAGGTCGACGGTGACGCCATTTACTTTTGCGGAAACTCACTTGGTCTGCTCAGCAAGAAAGCCCGGCAGCACATGCAAGAGGAGCTGGACGTGTGGTCTACAAGGTGGGTGTCTCCTAAAATCGATAGACAGTTGATCAGTCACTCACGCTCAGCTCCGTCACAGGACATTTCAACCACCCTCACGGACGGCCTTGGAAGCACGTCGATCGGCCGATGACCCCGCACTTGGCCAAGCTCGTCGGTGCGACAGAGGACGAAGTCGCGCATACCTCGACGTTGACGTCCAACATGCACAACCTCTTCACAAGCTTTTACAGGCCCACCGCGGCCCGATGGAAGATCGTCATTGAACAAGGCAGTTTCCCGAGCGATTGGGCGAGTTTTGTTCATATCGGGACACCGTGGATATGCCAGCTGACCGGCAGTACGCGGTGCATTCGCACCCGGCCTTGCATTCGGCCGTGTTGAGCCAGGAGCAGATTGACAATGCGATCATCCCGCTCGCGCCGAGAGAAGGGGAGGACACTCTGCGGACGGAAGATATCCTCCGTGTGCTCGAGGAGAACCGAGATTCGGTGCGTGGCCGACATGTCCAGAGTCTGGCGATCCGTGCTCATCGTAGATTGCCATTGTCTGGTTGCCCCTGGTGCAATACTACACTGGGCAATTGTTCGACGTCGTCCCGCTCGCCCAGAAGGCGCATGAGATCGGCGCACTCATCGGCTTGGACATGGCGCATGGGATCGGAAACGTCGAGGCAAAGCTGGACGATTGGAAGGTCGACTTTGCCGTGTGGTGTACTTACAAGTGAGTGACATGTTCGGGTATTCTTGTTTACGTCAGATACCTCAACTCTGGCCCTGCCGGTATCGGAGGCTACTATATCCGCTCGGGCTTGGACGACGGTGGAAGGAGGTAGGCTCAGTTTACACCTCGCTGCCACTTTGTGCTGATGTAAGATTGGCAGGATGGTGGGGCAATGACGCGGCGACGAGGTTCCAAATGTCGCCCCAGTTCCGCCCAACCCCTGGAGCAAAGGGGTACCAGCATTCCTGCACACCCGTCCTCTCGTCGATACCCCTGCTCGCGACACTCGAACTGATCGACCGAGTCTCGTTCTCCGCCATGTTGGAGAAACAAAAGCTCCTGACCGGCGCGCTGGAATCACTGTTGAAAGCATCGCGATTCTACACTCCCAACGGGACGACGTCGAGCACTCAAGTCGGATTCAAGATTATCACCCCAGAGTACCCTTGGAGAGGGACTCAGCTGTCCCTGTTCATCTTCCCTCACCGGGAGGACGACGGAGCCGGCAAGGGTTCGATGCCTCGGGTGTTCAATCGGATGCTGAAGAGAGGTCTGGTTGGGGATGAGCGGGAGCCTAGTGTCTTGCGGCTGAGTCCTGTCGTCTTGTACAACAAGTTTGAAGAGGTGGGCAGGGCGGTACAGATCTTCGAAGAGGCTCTGGAGGCCGAGGTGGAATGGCAGAAAGGTCATCCGTTGGAAGATTTCTCAAAGATAGTCAACCTCGACGTCGCCTCGAAGGAGTAGAGTAGGATTACTGAGTAGTCTTGATCTTTCATGGATGTTCCCCCACGCCTCATATCCCACCGAGCATAAGCATGCTCCATGTGGTCATAGTGCAATACCAGCATAGACGGACAGTACCAGTCAGCAGTATACAGCAGCGACGCGATGAATTTTGATTCCGCTCGCGCGTCGTCGAGATTCAAGCTGAACATTTCGAACACGACCCCGCACCCTCTTCTCACCATCTCTTCCCCTTTCACCCTATACATTCCCTTCCGCCATGTCTCTCAAAGTTCCCAAAGCAGGAGGACCAGACCTCTTCAAGGCCGGGTACAAGGTGAGTCTTCCGCTTCCCTCCATACCGAATCAGCAAGGCTCGATACTGCCATCGGGTCAAGCTTCCATCAACTTCTTCCAGGTGCGAGACGCGGGACTGACAGTGCAGCACATGTCCGGTCTCGAGGAGGCTGTGTTGAGGAACATTGCGGCTGTCGGCGAGTTGAGCGAGATTGTCCGAACGTCTTTCGGTCCCAATGGTTAGTTCGATACGGCTCGGGGTCACTCGGCAAGAACTCAAAGCGTCCTGCGAAGTGTGTGTGCTGAAACACGTCCAGGTCGAAATAAGCTCATTATCAACCACCTTGGTCGATTGTTTGTGACTTCCGACGCGGCTACGATCATTCGAGAGATCGAGGTCGCTCACCCGGCCGCCAAGCTGCTCGTCATGGCCAGCACGGCGCAGGAGACCGAGGTGAGTGGGGGACTACACGTCGTCCTTCTGCGAGGGCAATGGCTGACGCGGCGCCGTACAGATGGGAGACGCGACCAACCTCGTCTTGATCTTTGCGGGAGAGCTGCTCAAGCGATCAGAGCATCTGTTGACAATGGGTCTGCACCCGAGCGACGTTATTCTGGGTTACGAGATGGCTCTGGTAAAGGGTCGAGAGGAGCTTGAGAGTGAGCCTTCATCGGACATCTTGCATCCCCATCATCGCCATGTGCTCACAAGACAGGCCTTGTCAACGACACGGTCGCTTCGTCCCCGCTCCCCACGCAAGAACAGCTCGCCACGGCCGTCTCGTCCTCGCTCGCCTCGAAGCAGCCCGGATCAGAAGGCATCCTGTCCAACCTCGTCGCCGAGGCCGCGCTCGCCGTCATGCCCAAGAACCCCCGAGACTTTAATGTCGACTCTGTCCGAGTCGTCAAGGTACTCGGAGGCGGACTTGATGCCAGCAGAGTCGTCCGTGGAATGGTATTTGGACGAGAGCCCGAGGGTAGGTCGATCTCGCCTTGTCACGTCTTCATGCTCCCCCGACTCGGCTGACCCCCTCTGCAGGGATCGTCAAGAACGCTAAAAAGGCAAAGGTCGCCGTGTACACGTGTGGCTTGGACATCTCGCAGACGGAGACCAAGGGGACAGTGTTGTTGAAAAAGGCAGACGAGCTGCTCAATTTCACCCAGGGAGAGGAGAAGCAGCTGGAAGGGGTGAGTGGTGTTTCAGTTCGGATTGCATCGAAGAACACACTGTGCTCACACGCCGCAGTACTTCAAGGAGATTGCAGACTCTGGAGTCAAATTGATCATCGCCGGATCGGGTATCGGTGACCTCGCATTGCACTACCTCAACCGAATGAACATTGCCGTCGTCAAGGTCTTGTCTAAATTCGATTTGCGACGTCTCTGCCGGGTCGTCGGTGCCACGCCGCTGGCTCGATTGGGCGCCCCGACGCCCGAGGAGGCCGGTATGGTCGACGTGTTTGAGACTGTGGAGATTGGCGGTGACCGAGTGACTGTGCTCCGACAAGAGGAAGGCGAAAAGACCCGAACGGCGACCATCGTCCTCCGGGGCGCGACTGCCAATTACCTCGACGACCTCGAGCGATCCCTCGACGATGGTATCAACACTGTGCGAATCCTCATGCGGGACGGTCGACTCGTCCCCGGTGCGGGAGCTTCGGAGATTGAGCTCGCGAACCGAGTGACCAGCTTTGGAGGCAAGACGGCCGGTCTCGCTCAACACTCGATCAAGCGATGGGCCGAGTCCCTCGAAGTCATTCCGCGCACGCTGGCCGAGAACGCGGGTCTCAACGCCGAAGACGTCGTCAGCGCGCTGTACAAGCGACACGGGGAGGGCGACGTCGATGCCGGAGTGGACATTGAAAGCGAGACTGACGGGGTGAGAAGTATCAAAGAGACCAACGTGTACGACTCGTACGCCTCGAAAGACTGGGCGATCAAACTCGCCACGGAAGCTGCCATCTCGGTCCTCAAGGTTGACAGCATCATTGTCAGCAAACAGGCTGGTATTGCGCCCCCCAAGCAGTCGGGCCACTGGGACGACGATTAGACGCTCTGGGGGGAGCGAAGAGACGGCAGGAGTGAGGAGAGAGCAAGATCAGTCCATATCACTTGCACATGCATCCATGTACAGCCGAGCCGATGTCGACCGAGTCAGATCCCCTGTCGAGCCACCTGCCGTAGAGTTCTCGTCCTCCGGTTCGCTTCGCCCTCGTCGTTGAGGATAGCCACTGCTCATGCACGACTTCCCCCGCCTCTCAGCGAGGACCAAAACTCGCTATATGCTCACGAATGCATCACGGCGCGTGGCCCGAGGTGTGACTGACCAAGAAAATGGGAGATTGTGTGTCTTGTATTTGCGATACTGTTACAATTGCGTCTTGTCTCGAAGGAATCCGCTTCCCTCTATTGTCCGTCGGTCCGTCCGTGTCTATCTCGTGAATTGCTCGTCTCTATGGCTCCCGCCATCGCCAATGGGCCGATGGCTCCCACTATCACTGTCTCACATCGAGCCAGCATCCTCACCACCCGCCTCGGCCCTTTCCACTCGCTCCACCAGCAATCGCTCGACAATCAAGTCCGCGACGGCTTTCCCATCTGCGCGTCAGCGTGAAGTTTCTAGATATACAATAGACACAGGGATGCAAACATACTGCACGGAATCTCGTTGCCTTGGAATCCTTCGGGGTAGTTGACTTGCGGGGTGTCGGGCGCGGTGAATGTCTCGGCGTCCCAAACACCGTAATGGCGAATACCCAGCGCCCGAGCGGTGAACTCGTAGTCCTCGGCGAACCCTCCCGGGTAGAAAAATTCGATAACAGTTGCTCGAGGGTTTTGCGCGTTCATCCACAACAAATGGGTCAGTCCGTTTCCGTGCACCCCCATCATGATGGTCGTACGGGCGGACAGTCGGATCTGTTCATCCCGGGACAGCTTGTCCATGGAAACGATGTTGACCTGTGGTCAGACACTTGCAGACGGGGGCATGGAGCACACAACACACCTCCCATCCGTACTTGCTCTCCAACGCCTCGAGCTCCTTAACCAGACCTTCGTGATCCTTCTTCTTCAACATCCGTCGGCCCCAGTCTTGTCGGCTGACATAGGTAATGACAGGTTTGCCCGTGTGCGCTTGGAGCACTTTGCTGTCGTCCACAACCTCTTGCTGCTCCAAAGCCCCCTCCTCGGCCTCCAAAGCCTCGACATCGGTCTCACTAGGCAAAATGTCCTCGTCAATCCCAACCCCGTTGATCTCCGCGAGCAGGTCGGTTTGAGTGCCCGCGCCGACGAATTCGAGCAGGTTGCGTCGGATAGGCGCCCACCAGTACTTGCTTGCGTGCAGGGTAATCGCCTCGGATGCTGTACGCCACGTCTTACCGAACTCAGGCCCTCGGAAGGCGGCGGCCCGGTCGGCAAAGACGACCCTTTCGAACAGGAACGATCGTCCAGTATCAGCACGGTCGTTGAAATCGTTCATGTATTCGTAAGACATGGAGGGGAAGATGGCTCGGGAGAGGAACGAGTTCATCTTGGCGTAATCGTTCCATTTGCCCGCGCCCGTGTGAGGGAAGATCATGCGCGAGGGGGAAGGGAGGTGGGTGTGGCCGTTGGCGCTGATGGTAGGGTCGAGAGACGCGTAGGTCCGCCAGAGTCCCACGAGGAGCTCGGCTGCAAAGCTGCATCATCAGTACGCGTTCCTGATGTACACGCGCGCGCGCGCGCGCGAGGGGAGACGGGGGCTCACTGGTAGTAGTGGTCGAGGAATTGAGGGGGGTCGTTGACGAGGAAAGTGGTGCCGGATACGCGAGAAGCAGATTGGCCCCATAGTCTCTTGGCTTCTGATGGGAAGATGATCCGCATGTCATGCTCGGTAGGTTCACTGGCCGGGGTCAGTATATTCAATTAGGAAACCAGGAACCTCGATCGTCTCACCGTCCTTTGATCGACTCTTCGTCATTCCAGATCTCTTTCCCAGTCGAGGTCATCAACCGCAACAGAGGGATACTCGAGGGCTCATCCGTCACGATGAACCAAGTCCCGTTGAACAGGTACAGCTGGTCGTAGATGGTCCATCCTGCGCGTCAGCGAGGGTGGTGCTTGATAAAGTGACAGCAGTGACATACCTGGGGCGTGCGCGAGCACCTCTGTTCTTACCGCGCCTTCCTCGCCCCAACGGACCTTTGACTCGGTCATGCCCGGTATCAACCGCCCCTCGGTAGATTTGGCACCGTTCACCACGTCTTCTAGGAATTTGTCCTGACGGGCGGTACATGCCCGGTCGGCTACGTCACGGTACGACCGCCCTGAGGGCTGGCCGTAGCCTAAGCGGAGCGAAAAGTCGAATTGGAGTAGGAGGGCGAGGATGAGAAAGGAGGAGAAGACGAGGAGCAGGTCCCGTTTGGTAGGGTGGAAGGGTGACATGGAGTGGGTGGGGTGGGGGAGGAAGGTGAGTGGGTTAGGAGTCGATGTCTAGCGCGTCGTGGAGGGCGAGTATGGTGAGACTCGGAGGTCGCAGAGGTGTGAGGATCCGACCGGGGGAAGGGTGAAAGACAAGACGATGGAAGTGTACAATGCTCCAGATGAGTCGTCGATGGCAGATGTGGTGCGAGACGAGCACGGTACTTCTCAGTCTTGATAGCAACGATGGGAGCGATTGGAATGGGAAAGGGGGATAGGATGGGATGGGATACGACTGAAAACAAAGCTGTGACCCGACGTGAGGGGGGTTGATGCTGGCTGATGCTCGGATGGGACCTGAAAAAACAGAGATACTCCCCTCTGGCTCTCCCCCTTGCCCCTGGGCTCACCATCCACCACCCACAGAGAGTGCTCACCCCTTTCCCCTCCTTCCCCTCCTTCCCCTCCGCCCCTCCCCCTCCCTTTGCCCCCCTCAGGGTCGTATGACAAATACGTTAAAACTAAAATTCGAATCCATTAGTATTTACCCTTTCCAGGCATCACAGCAAGTCTGGCCATCGAGCTAACCCGCCTTGAAACACCGCCGTGAGGACATGGGGGCGGGGGCAGGGGGCTATTACACCGCAACCTAATCAACAGTGTGATCCATTACAAACCGTCCTTCCGGGCAATTACAACCCGTCCACCTACACACACACAACACCCACCCACCCGTCTCGGCATCCGCGCATCAGTGGCGTTGGGGGCCAGAAGTCATCAGCTCGATATACCCCTACCCACACCCACCCTCCCCCCACCCTCCTCGTCCAGACTCAAACTCGTCCGCAACAACCCGCGTCAACCCGGACACGCTAGAACGCCCCCCATCAAGGTCTGTTGGGCCCATCGCCACGCGTGTCGGGTCGCAAATCACAGGAACTGACCCGAGGGCCCTGGACACCGCCCGGTGCCCGGGATCTTCGATCGTTGATTTGACCCGGGGGTTAGGTCGATCGTCGGCGCGGTTCGATGGGCTCGTGTGGGAGCCGCACGCCCGAGGCTGAGACAAGGTCTATTGTCCTCGTATCCGTCTCACACACCCCATGTGTTTGCGATGATTGGGCTCGTTGTTTTGACATCCCGGACGCGTCGACGCGTCGAGAGTGTGTCACTCGTTTGTGTCTGCCTAGCAATCACACGTTGGACACCTGGGTACACACAGACTTTGTCGTTGCAATTTTGTATTCTCGCATTTACAGTGACCACCCCCGCATCGTTGCGAAGAACACGACGTCGAAACGCATAGGGATACATGTCATCGTCCGCCTCCTGCACTACTTTACTGCTTGTTAATCAACTCTATCTCCAGGATGTTCTGCGCGTCAGCGAGGCACCAACAACTGACCGTCTACCATGGATACCCATCTCACCTTGCCCGCCTTGATCTCCTCGAGCGAGGGCATAATGTCCAGTCGCATGAGCTCGGAGGCCTTGGCGACGATCGGGTCCCGCTGCATCGAGGCGACCGCGGTGACCTTGCCGTTCTTCGCTTGGTACGTGACAAACTTGAGTTCCTCGGCATTGCCGTCCGTGTACACGTCGTCAAAACCAGCCCCGGTCCCGAGGTATCGAAGACCCTTGCCAATGCTCGACCAGAAGATCGGGATTTTCGTGTAAGCGACTTGGTTGTTGGGGCGAGCAATGTTGTGCGCGACTTCTCGTCCCTGGGATCATCGTCAGCGTCCTCCTCTCGTCTGTCGAAATCAACGACTAACATGGTTACCAGCAACGTTCCAGTGCTCGACTCTTCGTTGGAACTTTTCGGGATATTGGACGTAATGGGCAATGTCCCCGATGGCGTAGACATTCTTGTGTCCCTCGACCCGCAAGTACTCGTCCGTCTTGATACCTCCGTCCTTCTCGAGTTCAAAGCCGGACTCCTTGAGGAAGCCCGTGGCGGGAGCGACACCGGTACCCATGATGACCAGGTTGGCCGGGATCGGGTCCTGATCCTTGATCTGGAGCGATCCGCAGTGGGCAGAGTTGGATTCTGGAATCAGTGTTGAGCTGTCAAGGCTGTTTCTTCGACGTACCGGCAGGCAAGATCTTTTCCACACCCGCCTTCATGATGAACTTGATGCCCTGTTTCTTCATGTTCTTACTTGTCAGCGTCCACCTCGGCCTGAAATGCAAACCAACGCACCTCCATGATAGCCGTGCCAATCTCCTTGCCCAGGATAGCTTCGAAGGGAGTCTCATCGACGCCGACAAGAGTCACACTCTTAGGCTCCTTCTTCAACACGGCCGAGGCGACCTCCATGCCGATGAAGCTGGTCCCGATGATAACAATGTCAGAGTCCTTTGTCACGAGCGAGTTGATGGTCTTGGTGTCCTGGATGTATCGCAAGGTGACGACGCCCTCGAGGTCCGCGCCGGGGATAGGAATCTTCTTGGGCTTGGCTCCCGGGGCGAGAACGAGGTGGTCGTATTTGATCGTCGAGCCAGTGGACGTGGTGACAGTCTGGGCGGACGAGTCGACCTTTGTCACGGACTGCGATGGAGTGAGCTGGGTACGACGGATAGAGGAGCGGTCTTACAGTGCCCGGGTGGAAGTCGACGCCAAAGTCGTTCTTGAGCTCATCGGCGGAACGCCACTGAAGCTTCTGCGAATCATCTACAAGAGCTTTGGACATTTTCGTCCTGGATATCAGATTTCAATGGACCGCACACGCAGGGGGGCAGCTGCACGGACCTGTCAATGGGCGGGTAGGTCTCCTCGGAGATGAGGACGATATCGCCTTGGTAGCCGTTCTACCCATGAGCCATGCCACACCACCTCATACCCGTCCCCGCTTACCATGCGAAGGCTCTCGATCGTGTGGCTTCCTCCGGCGCCTCCGCCGATAATTACCACCGACTCCTTGGTGTGGTCCTTGACGGTACGCGACTTTGGCACGACTCGCCCAACCTTGGACTTGACCTCCTTTTCACTGGCCTTGACAACAATCTTCCCGTCTCTCTCGGCGGCAGCAAACGACCAGAGAGAGTCGAGTCCCGGGGCGTCTTCGATATCACCGGTGCAGACGTTGAAGCAGGCTGCGCGATGAGTTTCGTTGCGTCCACTCATCTCGACGACCTCACTCACCGCCGTGCCAGGGACAGACGACACGTCCGTCGTGCGAAAGGACACCCTCTGGCGGTCAGCCACGCCGACATGCAGATTCCCAGGCGGACTCACTCTCAAGCGGCGCGCCGTACTGCCCGCGTTAGTAACTCACTTCCGACCCTGCCTGCAGAACAACTCACGTGAGTGCAGTAAGCCGACGTGGCGTACTATTGCAATCAGCGATCCTGTCGGACATACTGTGCAGCCGAGCGATCCGCGTCTGAGACTTACCACTTGTCCCTTGACTTTGGACAGGAGAATCTTGCCCCCAAACGCGTCAACGGCTTTGCTGTAGATGAGCGGGAGCGCAAGTAGATCATCAGGTAGCGAAGAACGAGACAAAGGGGGGAAAGGGCAGGACGTACTGCTGGCCGTCTTTCAGTTCGCTCGCATCGAGCACTTCGAGCTCTTTCACATCGGAAGTGAAGATGGACATGGTTCGTCGAAAGGCAATAGGATTGAAGCGTTGAATCGGCGTCGAGGTGGGTCTGATTCTGGGGATAGTGGTGGTGGATGATACGAGTCTTGTCGCCCAAATGGATCTTTGTGCAAGCATGTAAAGGATAGAATGGGATGAGAGTCGACTAGGGGGAAGCGGGGGGTGGGATCGTGGTCTCGACCGGATGTCGAAAGTGGAGGCCCCGATCGAACGCGCAGCCAATGACGTCGAGGATGTTAGTAGAATAGAATACACCTTTAGTCGAGGTCTACTACCACTGCTCTACTGTCACTCGTCGAATAAATACATGTTGCATGCACCGACTGTATTCACCGTCGTACAGACCTACCCGGACCATTCGATCATCGCGATGCATATAAACACAGGGATTATATTCTACAACATACCACCCATCTCGACCGGTGCCTCACACCCATCCCCTCACCCAGCACAGCCACTCTGATCACCTGCGTCCTCCCTTCTTGGGCTTTCGGTCGTCATCGGAATCAGCCCGGCTCTCCTTCTTCTTCTTGTCGGCTGAATGTCAACGACTTGCCACAACAACTGGATTGGCCACTGATCACTCACCCTTCTCCGCCTTGCGTTCCAGCTCATCCCAGTCCTCACCCTCCTCAGAGTCCTCATCAAACGAGCCGCTGTCGTCCGAACCGTCCCCAAAGTCAGACTCTGAATCTTCACTCTCGCTCGACTCGCTTCCAAAGTCAGACTCTGCCTCAAAGACAGACCCGTCTTCCGACGATTCTTCCTCGGAATCTTCCCCTCCTCCAGTCAGGAACTCCCATCCACCGTCGAGATAGAACTGGTATGGGTCCTCGTTGATGGTCTTCATGATAGCACCCCAGGACAAGTTGACGGGTCCCTCGGAGATTGGCACGTCGCAAGAGCTGTCTCGTCAGCGACACCCTACTGCATGGACTGCACACTCACTCCAACCACTCTTTGACATTGTCCAAGTGGGCTACGGGAATAGAATTGATAGACACCGGCGCCTTCTTAAAGTCGTTGAAGACGAACACCATGTCAAAGTTTCGCAGACCAAACTGAACACGCTCCAGGTGAACGACTTCGACTTCGGCGAGGGTGATGACTGTGAAGGGGAACTCCGACAGGTGCACGAGACAATTGGTCGTCGGGAGAAGGAGAACGTTGGATCGGTGAGGGACACCAGAGAAACCGAGCTCTCGGAAAGGCATGTCGACTTCGAGCCCGTATTGCTGAGCCTGAGCCGCCGACTCGATGCGTCGGGCAAAGTCGCTAAAGAGCTTGTCGAGCTCTGCCCGTCGCTTTCGATCTTCTTGCTCTTGCTCGATCTCGTCTTCGTCTCCGTACCTCGCTCTTCGCTTCTTTCCTCCGGTCTCATCGAAAGACATGTCCGAGACCTCTCGGTAGAATTGCATATCCTGTGGGTCAGGGAAAAGTGGGAGATACGGGGATAGCTGGACTCACATAAGTCTTTTTCTTGCCGATCATAATAGGCGAGACGAGGTTGACGTGGATGAGGACGATGAGCTCCTTTTCACTAGGTTGGAAAAAGAGATGTTTGATGTTGCTGAAGAGGATGTCTGAAATGTCAGAACACATCGCATCACGGTGGTCCCGCTCCGCCCCACTCACCAATCTTGTTGGCAGGCCCATCCGGTCGGAAGCGGATACCATTCTGGTGAATTTCGAGGTTCCCGTCCGTCTTCTTTCCCTCTGGTGCCGGTCGAGGGTACACGTTCTTCAAGGTGTACGGCTGTCGGCCTGGGTGTCAGGAGTAGTTCGCCTCGAAGCATTATCCATATGCGCCTCACCTCGAAGTTCAATGAGCTTCTCCTGTTTCACGACATCTGCCAGCTCTTTCCGCTCTGCCTCTCGTTTAGTCGCGGCCTTCTTCAGCGCCATGATGTTCTCGTAGACTTTGATCATGTGTCGGGTGTCCTCTGATCGGAACGAGGCGGATCGGATGAATGTCGCATCGGGGTCTTCGAAGGGCTGCGAGTAAGCCATGAGACTGTCGAATGGGAGGCTACCTACCATATCCTCCTTCTTCCCTGCTATTTGACCGGGCGACTGGAAGTTGATCCTGAGTACGACCTTGCTCCCTTCCTCGGTCTTGGTCACATTCTTGATTGTGGAGATATGGAACGGGACGGCCGATCCGTAAATGGGGAGAATGACCGTCTGCTTGGTCTCATCGACGTAGACCTGGAGGATGAGCATTGTGGCGTACGCCTCCGGTTTCCACTCACCCGTCGCTGCTCGACTTCCCTCGGAAGCTGCTCTTCCCTCCTATAACTCTCGTATCTCTTGATAGTAGACTCCTGACCGTCCTTGTTGGCGCCCCCTCCATTCTTCCACTTCTTCAGCCCGTCTTGCTGCTTCTTCGCGTGCAGACGCTTCTGGTTCTCTTTGATCTTGTCGGTGGTAGACATGGTGGAGCTCTACCTGGACGCAGTGGAATGAGAAGGAAGCGTGTAGGAAAGCGTCAAAGAGGTGGATGAAATGGTCATGAAGTTCCGAACGCGTCACCTCGTAACGCGACCCCCGTCCCATCCCAATGATATTTCGGCGATTTACCAATGTGGCGAGGGGAGAACTCGATCGGCGATCACCGCTCAGCTTGGTCCCTCCAGTCACTCCCGCAACAACCTCCACTTTCCAAAGTCATCCACTCGATATCCCGACTGGAAACCTCTCGCTCCAGACTATACTCACACCATGGCACCCAACAAAGGCGCCTCGTCAGGCAAGGCAGCCGCCAAAGCAGCCAAAAAGGCCAAGCAGGCCGACAAGGCCGCAAAGAAAGAATCGCAAGCTCTCAAAGCCATCTCAAAGTCCAAAGGCAAGGGCAAGATGGTCGAGGATGAAGAGGAAGATCTCGACGCAATCTTGGAGAGATACCAAGCGGAGATGCGTGCGGTAAGCAGCGTCGCACCTTGCCTCTTAGTTTTCATCTCACGTCAGGTTTCCGCTTTGACAGTGACCACGCTCGAAAGCTCCCCTCCCCCAAGGACCAACGCTCTGCTCTTGGCCTCCCCCTCGACGCTGACGTCTGAACCCGCCTCGAACCATCTTTACATGTTGTTTGGCGAATTCTTCGACGGATCTCGTGTCACATTTTACAACTCGGTGCTGCGATACGATATCGCCAAGAATGAGTGGAGAGAATACAAAAGCGGAGAAGGTCCTGCACCCCGGAGTAGTGCTGCCGGAGTCGCTTCTCCTAGTCTGGGTGACGGGGGCGGAATATTGATATTTGGTACGCCTCGTGATCTCCTCTCTCAGGCCATTCTGACGACAGGCGGCGAGTATGCCAGTCCAACGCAGACCACCTTCCACCATTACAAAGATCTCGTGGGTTGTCAGCTGGGGACTGGAAGTAGCTGACACTTAGTGGTTGTTCAGTATCAAGAGCCATACGTGGGAGAAAATCGAGACTAGAAAGGGCCCTTCTGGGCGGAGCGGTCATCGGTATGGCATCTGTTGAGTTATGCCCACACGTTGTCGCTGACCAGCAGGATGGTCGCATGGAAACACTACATCATCCTCTTCGGCGGCTTTATCGATGTCGGTATAAAGAGTATGTCAAGCTCCGATGCCGAATGTGTTTTGATACCTAATATGCAGCAAACTATCTCTCTGACCTGTGGATTTTCGATACGAACGAGTTGAAGTGGAAACAGATCGAGTATCTCGACAAGGACCGAGCGCCTGGGTGAGTTCTCTATGCATTTCTCCAGCTGGTGTGCTGACAACCAGGCCGCGAAGTGGTTTCTCCTTCATTCCTTGCGCTGAGGGTGCCATCCTTCACGGTGGCTTTGTGAAAGAATACGTCAAAGGGACGCGGACGAAGGGTGTCGCGTTGGCAGATACTTGGTTGTTAAGGTATGCTCTGAGCCCTTGTAGCCCGGTGCGTTGCTGATGCGATCAGAATGGACACAGACCTCGGCAAGCTGAAATGGGAAAGAAGAAAGAAAGTCGGATACGCGCCTTCCTTACGCTCTGGTTGCAGTATGACTCACTGGGCGAGCAAAGGGATGGGTGTCCTCTTCGGTGGCGTCATTGACGAGGAGAAGGACGAAGAGGACCTTGAGAGTACTTTCTTCAACGACTTGTAAGTCGACATCCGCATTCCAGACACGCAACGCTGATGAGAAGATTCGCCTATAATCCGGTTGGTAACGGCCGCTGGGTGAGCCTGAACCTCAAGCGCAAGAAGAAGGCAGGTGGTCGTCGTCGCAAGAAGATTGTCCCTGTCAAGGCCGAAGAGCACGACGACGATGAGGAACGCGACGAGGCAGAGGACGAGGACGTGGACATGGAAGCCGAGCCTCAGCAAGAGGAGCAAGCCCAGGTCGTGGAAGAGGAAGAAGAAGACGATGCTGATGACCCGGCAAAATCGGTTCCTCTGACCAGGTACAATGCTATGCTGGCGATCGTGAAGAACACGTTGTTCATGTGAGTGCTTCTGTCTGCGGTCTGAAATCAACTGACGGTAAGATACGGCGGTATATATGAGACCTCTAATCCCGCACGAGAATACACGCTAGACGATTTTGTAACCCTCAACTTGGAAAAGCTGGACCGATACGTTCACCTACGGGGAACCGGTTTGGAGGAACTCGAGGCGGAATGGAAAGGCAGTGATGACGAGGACATGGACTCTGACTCGGAGCAAGAGGAGGAGAGCGAGGGCGAGGACGAAGATGGAGACGAGATGGATGGGATCGAGGATGAGGATGAGGATGAGGAAGCCAAAGAGAAGCGCCATGCCGCTTTGACCCAAGCGGAGAAGGTGGGGTTGTCTTGGCCTTGACTGTGGCGTGCTATCCGGGCTGACGGCAGGATGCTTTGAGACAATCGGCTACCAAATTCATGGGTGTTGCCAAAGACACGACCCGGTCAGAGGAGGAAGTTCTGTCAACCCCTCTCCCTGGAGAAAACTTGCGGACCTTTTACGATCGCTCGAGTGGGTCACTCATGCAGATTCGCCGTAAGCTTCCACTGATGCACAGGGGAGTACTGGGCAGGCACAGCCTATGAGCGCAATGGTAGCCGAGGAAAGACTCTTCGTCGAGAGGGATTCGGTAGGTGTCCTCGCATCTCGTCCGCTTTAACAATATGACTGATTGCAGCTCTGGCGAGCGCAAAGTATGAGGCGTACAAGCCTTTGCTGGAGGAGATTGAGCGTATCCAGAGAGAAGCTGAGCTCGACAAGGCGGATGCCGCGGCGTCACGCCGTGGGCCAGGGACGACGGAAGGCAGGAACAGGAGATAGCTGCCGAGTGGACCTGACGCGATCTTTCGTATCGTTCCGCGCGAACGCATGCGAGTCGGATCTAAACCACCGTATCTGCCTTGCTCTCCCCATGCATTTTCGTACATAACTGGTACAGGTGCGAAACACGCGCGTGTCCGGGGTACGTTATCGTTGCGACGCGCTTCAAATTTTCTCAAGCCCCCAAGAGACCGACAGGCCGGTAAGCATAACGGCAGGCGATCAAACCACCAGACTGGGACATTGTTTCCCGAGCTGAAACGAGGGACCTCGTTACTTTAATGGGTTGTTTCTTTGCCAGAGGATACGGAAGCCGGACGTCCCATAACCCTTGGTAAGATCGTTTAGGTGCCGAGATGTGAGGACCTGTCCTCGGGAATAAATTTTGCCGAGCACCTAGGCGGGCGGGTGTACTGTGAAAGGCGCCAGGGGCCGAGGGTTAAACCTGGTTATCGTGCAATAAAGTGTGCCCTGGGCGGAGGGGGTGTGTGTGGGATTCAGGGTGTCAAAAGGGTAAAGAGGCGGTTTTAGACCCATCCCCCAGATAGGTCTAGAGATGGGGGGGTTCATCGGTTCAAGAGCTACACACAGTGCCACCACCGCTTGAGCCTGACCCGACCCTCTATGCAGCCCGCCCACCACCCTGTATGCAGAACATTACCTTGGCACAGCACGCAGGGAGGGGAGCAGGTCGGGCACCTTCTGGTATGCACACATTGGACAGGGGTGATAGTTGAAGGATTATCCTCAGCTTTGTCAAAGTGAAGTGAGACATAGATTCCTAACGCACCACTGCTGGCGCGGGGCAAGCGCGTCGTCTAATTCCAACTTTGTCTCCTCTCCCCCTTGGGCTCGTTGGCACATAGCACCTCTTGAACCTTGTCTCTTCTACACCTCCCCTTCACCCAACCCCCGCACCTTCCTTTCATCCCCTCCGAGCTGCCTTCACTGGCTCGCGTCGGGCTCTTCCTCGTCCCGTGTTGGTGACCTATATCGCTATCGACAAACCGATCAAGTTCAACACACCTCCCCCTTGGTTCGCTTTACCGCGCTGCGGGACCAAACCCCTCCTGTCCTCAATCAGTCCACTCAACACACGCATACACGTTTGGGACCGTCCGAGCGGCAATCCGCTCCACCAGTCCGGTCATTGCGCTTTCCTCCTGGCAAAAACAGTGCAGGATCAGAGGACAGCCTAACAAAACGCCAATCTGTTGGGTGAGTCTGGCAATCAATCCCATGTAAGCGGGAGGGCAGTAAGCACAGGCAGGCGATGCGACATGTCATTCGGGGGCGATCTACCTCCCTCGTCGCGTCCGCCTTCCTCTCCATCATTCCAGATTGAGACGACTCGGATCCCCACGTCTCCCTGATCCTTCCTCCATCGCTAGCTTGCAACTCCCTAGTCTACTGCATCTGTCCCAAACCTCTCATCTCGCGGTCTCCATCGTGACTAATCTCCGCAGTGCCTGAACACCGTACTCGTACCCGCACTCAAAGGCCCGAGACCTTCCACACCATTCACAACTAACTCCCCCAAGTCGTCATCTCTCGCTACGTCCCCACTCGTGCGCGCCGGAACCATCAGGCCGTAACGACATGTCGGCTGGATTCGACGACGCGACCCCGTTTGAGCGGCATGTCCTCTCCCTCCTCTCCCTTTTGAGCCAACAGCCATCCCCGTCTCTCTCGTTACAAGACCAGTCGCCCCTGCCAGCGTACCAAGGGGCCAAGACGCAAGCTCAGGAGGCCATCGAACGTGGTATATCCTTGCTAGGTCAAAGAGCTTGGAACAATGAACGGCCAGCGACGCATACGGCTCCCACCAAGGACGCTGCATATCCCGCCATAGACCAATACCTGGAGCCCTTCCATCGGATCACTGCGGGCTCGGACCAATACGCCAATTCTCAACATCTCGTCTCTGCCGCCAATGGTGCCAACGGTGTCAACGGAGCATCTGGCGGATCGGGAACACCCTCATGGGCAGTGAGAGGCGCGGTCGGCGAGAGCGGAATGACCGCCGAGAAGGAGCTGGAGCTGCTTAAAGCCCAGGTTCAAGATATCGCTCGGGTCTGTAAAGCCGTCGCGACTGGTGACCTCACGCAGAAAATCATCGTCCCCGTCGAAGGTCAGGCCATGACAGAGTTGAAAGATATCATCAACTCGATGGTGGACCGTCTGAAGACGTTTGCAGTAGAAGTGGAGCGTGTCTCGCTCGAAGTCGGCACGCAGGGAAAACTCGGTGGACAGGCTGTTGTCGAAGGCGTCGAGGGAACCTGGAGAGAACTTACCGCGGTGGTCAACAAGCTCGCTGCGAATTTGACGAGTCAAGTGCGAAGCATCGCCAAAGTCACCAAGGCGGTCGCCAAAGGAGATCTCAGTGAGACGATCGATGTCGAGGCTAGTGGAGAGATTGCAGAACTGAAAACGACGGTCAACGGAATGGTGCGTCGGAATGAGTTCCCGCCCTTTCGGTCAGCGCTCATGACAGGTGATGTCCTTACGAACATTAGCAGATGAAGTATCTCGTGTCTCGTTGGAGGTCGGTTCGCAGGGTAAACTGGGTGGACAAGCCTATGTCCCGGATGTCGAAGGAGTATGGAAAGATCTTACTGTCAATGTGAGTTGCGTCTGGCAAACTATCAACGTCTGGTCTGACTTGCAGGTTAATCGGATGTGTGAATCTCTTACCACTCAAGTGCGATCCATTGGAAGCGTTACCACGGCCGTCGCTAGAGGAGATCTTAGCAAGATGATAGAGATAGAGGCGGAGGGAGAAATGGCTGTGCTGAAGAATGTGAGTTTCATCGTTGTCCTATAGTCCCCAGCTCATTCCGAGACTGTCAATTCAATGGTCAGGCAATTGACGGTGTTTGCCAATGAGGTCACGCGTGTCGCCCTGGAAGTAGGGACGCAAGGCATACTCGGAGGACAAGCCGTGGTGCCCGGAGTCGAGGGCGTCTGGGACGACTTGACGACGAATGTGAACGTGAGTTGCTCCGCTGACGCCCAGAGGCTGAGGCTGATCGCCAGAAAATGGCTCGAAACCTTACGGAGCAAGTGCGAGAGATTGCAGAAGTTACCAAATCCGTCGCCCGAGGTGATCTCACCAAGACCGTCAACGCCGATGTCCAAGGAGAGATCTTGGATTTGAAGATCACCGTCAACGACATGGTGGCGCAACTCACGGTATTCGCTGCTGAGGTCACTCGTGTCTCTCTTGAAGTCGGTACTGAGGGCAAATTGGGAGGTCAGGCTCAAGTGCCGAACGTTGAGGGAACGTGGATGGTTTTGACGGACAACGTCAATTTGATGGTGAGAGATCCCCTATATTGGTCAGGCTCTTTCTCACGCGCAGGCTTTGAACTTGACAACCCAAGTCCGAAGTTTGGCTGAAGTGTGAGTTTCGCGAACTTTCCGTCTTCCAGTCCCCCTTGCTGACTGGTAGCACTACTGCGGTCGCCGCTGGTGATTTGAGTAAAAAGATCAACGTCGAAGCATTTGGAGAAATTTTGGAGTTGAAAGTGAGCATTTAGATCTGAGCTTCGAGCGGCGCTGACAGCCAGAACACTGTCAACAACATGGTGGAATCTCTTCGATCCTTCTCCTCTGAAGTCACTCGAGTGGCTAGAGAAGTCGGAACTGATGGACGACTGGGTGGTCAAGCCCGAGTGCCAGGCGTCGCTGGAACCTGGAAAGACTTGACGGATTGTGTCAACATCATGGCGGCGAATTTGACGGAGCAAGTGCGGACGATTGCCCACGCGACTGTGAGTGACGCATTTATGTCTCTGTACTGACCAAAAGACCGCTGTCGCGCGTGGTGATCTCACGCAAAAAGTCGTGGGCGTCAAGGTGTCTGGAGAAATCTTGGATCTCGTCAATACTATCAACAATATGATTGATCAACTCGCCATCTTTGCCGCAGAAGTCACTCGTGTGGCTAGGGAGGTCGGAACCGAGGGAAAGTTGGGTGTTCAGGCCGAGGTGGAGAATGTCGAAGGAACATGGCAAGAAATTACGTGCGTGTCTGACAAATCGATTCCAAAGGCACTGCTGATTGTCCAGTTTCAACGTCAACACAATGGCTACCAACCTCACGTCTCAAGTCCGAGCATTTGCCCAGATCTCAGCCGCTGCTACCGATGGAGATTTCACCCGGTTCATCACGGTCGAAGCGAGTGGTGAAATGGACAGTTTGAAGACCAAGATCAATCAAATGGTGTACAATCTCCGAGAGTCGATTGAGAAGAATACGAGCGCCAGACAACAGGCCGAATCTGCCAACAGGAGTAAGAGTGAATTCCTGGCAAACATGTCGCACGAAATCAGGTACGATCGGACTTTTGAGTCGGGCTATTCTGACCGCCAGAACACCGATGAACGGTATCATTGGTATGACAGTCTTGACGTTAGAGTCAGAATTGACTCGTCAACAACGAGAAAACCTGATGATCGTCTCGTCCTTGGCGTCGTCGCTCCTGACTATCATCGATGACATTCTCGATATCTCGAAGAGTGAGTTGGTGTTTTGAAAACGAGCTGACCCCTCAGTCGAGGCTGGACGTATGACCATGGAGCAGATCCCCTTCTCACTGCGATTGGCCGTATTCTCCGTTCTCAAGACGCTGTGCGTCAAGGCATCGCAGAACAAGCTCGACTTGATTTTCGACATTGATCCGACTATCCCTGACCAACTCATCGGAGATCCCCTGCGTCTGAGACAGGTTATCACCAACTTGATCGGTAACGCTGTCAAGTTTACAACCAAGGGTTCCGTCGCTCTGTCGTGTCGAACCAAGGGCTACGTCGGTGGCGCAGCCGAATTAGAGTTCTGCGTCGCGGACACGGGTATCGGAATCAAACAAGACAAGCTCGATGTGATCTTCGACACGTTTGCCCAGGCTGATGGATCGACCACTCGAAAGTATGGTGGAACAGGTCTCGGTTTGACCATCTCCAAACGACTGGTCAACCTGATGGGAGGGTCGCTATGGGTCGAATCGGAATACGGACAAGGATCGCGGTTCTACTTCACGACGCTCGCCGAGATGAACTCGTTCTCTCACGAACAGATCCTCGAGCGCTTGGCACCATGGGCTGGCCGATACATCTTGTTCATCGACACGTTGGGTGATGAAACGGGAATCGCGCAGATGCTGGAGGAACTGAAGCTCAAGCCAATCGTCATTCATTCGGTTGCCGAAGTGTGGGATCTCAAGCAGAACATCACTTTCGACACGATGATCGTCGACAGTCTCAGCGCTGCCGAGCGACTGCGAACGGTCGAGCATTTGCGATACATTCCGATCGTCCTTCTTGCACCGTCCAATCGTCCCCCCGGACCTGATAACCCATCTTTCATCGATCTGCCTGAAAACCGCCGCAAGCTGCTTGCGCTTCCTTCCGCCTCGGATCAGATGTTGTCGCCCATACCGGTCAAAGACTGTTTGGAAATGGGAATCAACACGTACTACACCACCCCGCTCAATCTGCAAGAACTGTCCAACGCCATTGTCCCCGCCCTTGAGTCGCATCAAGTGCAGCCGGGAGATTCGGTCAAGGACACGGTGCTTAGCATATTGCTTGCAGAGGACAACATGGTCAACCAGAAGCTTGCCGTCAAGCTGCTCGAAG
Organism: Papiliotrema laurentii; assembly: GCA_031326905.1. NCBI lineage: Eukaryota > Fungi > Basidiomycota > Tremellomycetes > Tremellales > Rhynchogastremaceae > Papiliotrema > Papiliotrema laurentii. The sequence goes on from JAODAN010000002.1 coordinate 2,107,045, forward strand.
TTGTTGGTCACAAGATTGAAGTGGCAGATAACGGAGAGTTGGCGATTGAGAAGTTCAAGTGAGTGACCGAAACATGCCCCTCGACATGGCTAATGTCTAGGCGGCGTCAATTGGCGCGGGAACCATTCGATGTCATCCTGATGGACGTCTCTATGCCTGTGATGGGTGGTATGGAGGCTACGGGATTGATCCGGGAGTACGAAGCGGCAGAAAACCTCCCGAGGACACCGATCATTGCGCTCACTGCACACGCAATGATTGGAGACAAGGAGCGCTGTCTCGAGGCTGGGTCAGTCAAACTGTTCAGTGATCCGAGGCTCAACTGACATACAGCATGGACGAGTACGTCGCCAAGCCTTTGCGACGTGGCGACTTGCTGGCGAGCATTGCCAAGGTCTTGTCACCCAAGACAGGGGCGGCGATCCCGTCGCTAGATATGCCTCCTTTGTTCTCGAGGTGATTCGGTTGGGAGGGGCGCGTTCCATAAGGGCTTTTTTTTTTGTGTTCTATCATGTTTATAGCTATGTCTTTGATTCTATACCCCGCCTTAAACGGTTTGACCATGCTTTGTACATCGTATGCAAGGGATTCTGCATTGAGAGTGCCACGAGGAGAAAGGCGTGAATGCTCGGCCGAAGGGTTTGGGATGCCGAGCCATTTTCGTCGGCGGTTGTGCCTTTGTACGACAAATCGCTGCGGCGATCCATTCTGCGCAAATGTCCAAGGGAAGCGAGTGTTCAGACGTCGTTATCGGTTAGACGCCTTCCTTGCCCCTCGAAACTGTCGTTTACCGACTCATCGGAGGGCGGGACAAAGACGCAAAACTCCTCCTCCATTATCCTCCCGACCTCATGGGCTCCTTTCACGGGGGAGCGACTTGCTGCTGATCCTTTAGCCGAGGCGAGGGGGCGGTGAAAGGAGAGCATTGGCTTGACGCGAATCGTCCAGGGGCAGAGGGGGTGTTTGAGCGTCCGCGAAGATCGCTAGTGGGACCTATCAGGGGTTAAGGATGAAAGGTTGACAGGAGAGGGTCAAAGCAACTGTGGATGGACAAAGAACAACACGAAATGCTCATAAGCCTTGTAGTCGAGGGATGTGTCGACGAGCCGCCCAACACGATCACACTGTTTCTCGCCATCTCTGTCCATTTTTCTCTATCGATCCAAGTCCCCTCGAGCAGGTCTCATTCACACACGCATCATCATGGTCTCATTGACTCTACCTCCGCGGGTGCGCGCAGTCACTCACCACTCTATGATGGCTTCACCGGCCATCGCGCTCGCCTTGATTGCTTTGTCGCTCTTGCTTCTTGTGCTCGTGCTGCTCTCCGTGCCGGGGCCTATCAAAGGGCTCTACTGGTTCTCTGTCCCCGCTGAAACGAGCGGGATGGGTCAGCTCAGCGCCGGCGTCCTCGGATGGTGTGGTACGTCTCATCTTGTTCTTCTATCCTCTGTCCAAAGTGTCCGTCGAGCGCCGCAGACCAGCTAGCTGACTGGGCAGAAGTGGCGACTTCGAACTGTACTTATGCCCCGCTGTCCGACAACATGTACCTCTCGACCAAGATCAACACGGGCATGGCGCTCACCGTCCGCATCATGCTCCCGTTGGGTAAGCTCCCCCTGGGATCGTGACTATTGCTACCCGGCCACTCGGAAGAGCCTACAGTACTGACGTTTCGCAGCGTGTTACTGGTCCATTGTCACCTTGGTCTTCTGGATCTTGCTCGCCGTCCTCTCCCCCATGGGGTACAAGATCAAAGACCTCGACTCGATCACCCGTCACCTCCGCTTCGCAGTGATCGAAGCGTGCGTGCTCTGCGTCACGCTCTTTGGCAACGTCCTCTCGTGGATGGCCTTTGGACTGGGCCGTCAGGCCTACCTGACCGTCAAATCAGGCGGTGGGGAACCGACATCCGGTCGAGCAATGGAGACGACTGCTGTCGCTGCGCTCGTCTCCCTCTTTGCCCTGTTCGCCGCCGTCTGGGGTTTGCATCTCCGCCTCAAAGCCGCTCAAGCCCAGTGGAAAGAAGAGGCAGTGATGGTGAGACGAAGGTCTATGGCATTATCAGCCGCCGGCGCGGCCGGGGGAAACCTCCATTCCGACGGATTATCCCACGTAAACTCCCTCGGCGTCAATATCGACAAGGAAAACGCCAGGGACAGGTGGAGCGACGCCCCAGAGTATACCAACCCGAACGGCAACCACGCGGCGGGGAACAGGGGCAGTATGATCAAGGACCCTTATTACGGCGAGCAAGAGCGTCTGGAGGCCGATTTGGAACTCGCCAAACGAAACTCGCGCGATCAGGAGATGATGATCAAAAGGGCTTCGTGAGTTGGCGACACCGCTTACCGCATGCCGCATCTATTGATGAACGCACGAGCTGATGCCAGGACGATCTCACCGCATGATACGCCGTACGCCGCCGCTCGACAGGCGCAACAGCAGCCCTGAGGTCAAAGAAAGCTGAGAAAACGGTCGGGCGGATGCGACCATAGTCGCGATTGTTATCTCTGCGCGTTGAGGAGTGTTGTTGAGACACGGGACCCTTGAACCCTCGTCAGTCATACACGGTTAGCTAGATATCCCTCCCCCTGTTAGATATGATCCCCCCTCGTCCATCTGTCCAACGCGTTCACAGCGCAACGTCTGTGACAAATCCCGCGTCTGAATACACCCCTCGCGCTGAGATCTGTCCTCCGGAAGCACGTCGCGAGGTCAAACACATCGCCCTGAGGCACAACCGCCAACGAGCCGTGCCGTACGCATGAATCCAATCGCATGTCCCTCGGGCTACATGCCTAGTCTACTTCCGCATGACGCCTGGTGCCCAACGCCCAGCGCCTAACGGCCATTGCCGTTGCCGTTGCCGTTGCCATTCCCGTTCGGGCTCTTGGCTCCCTCCTTCCTCGCTTGCTCTTCTTGCACGTAAACCGAGGCAGGTTTGGTAGCTTCCAGTAATGACGCATCCACCAAAAACTCGTCCGCCGTCTTTGTGCGAGAGAAAGAGCGAGGGTCGAAGACGACAAAGGGACCTTGTATCCAGTTGGGTCCCGGTTGGTCGTGTGGAGCCGCCACTGCTGCTGCCGAAGACAACCAGATTTGGAGGTCGGTGTGATATCTCCACCCTCGGTTATACCTAGCAATCAGCCATGGACCCCCATGGAAGACTCCTCTAACGTACAGTTCCTCTGCGACTTCAAGTTGCAGAACGTCTTGCGGAGAGTTGTAAAACGCGAAGAATAAAGTGTCCTCGGCAAAGTTGGCGATCTTGGTCTGGACGGGAGGAGCAACAACGTTGTAGCATTGAGGCAGGTGGTACTGCTCCTCGATGCGTATCGGTTGTCCTATTTGATTTGGGTCTTGCCTTGGATCTTGCCATGGGGTGACGAAAGATGGGTATAATGGCCTGTTTGTCAGCTCTGAGCCAAATGTCGAGCGCGACACGTACTCATCACCAATAATGTCAATGCCCAATTCGCTGAGCTCCTCGCCGAACATCAACAACCCTCGGTCGTTCTTCCCCATGCTCGTCTTGATCTCATACAGCAGTGCTTTCAAGCCCCATTTGTCCACTGGCGAGGTCAATAATTGTTGCACCGGTCTGACGACTTGTTCGGATTGTCTTGGACTTCCTCTCCCCCACGAATCGATGGTCGGTGCGCCGGATACTGGTAATGGAGGATTTGTCGACGGGGTAGCGGATGTGGAGGTAGACGTCCCGTTAGCTAACGATGGAGGTGATTGAGGAGGTTGATTTCGCATGTACGCCGCCATCTGACCGTCAATGGTGTTCTTGACTTCCGAGGACAAAAGGCTCAACACGTACTCGGTCTTTCCCCTCCCCTCCCAGTGCTGGGAACTCGTCTACCAGCCCGTTTGGATGTTGCCCCGGCGATGTACCTATGCCGGGAGGTGGTGGGGGCGCGAGACCTGGAGCTCCTTGCATGAATATTTGTTGAGGAGGGAGGTGTTGGTTTGATGACGAGGTGGAAGGCGGGTGACCGGTCTGAGCTTGGGAAGCATATGTCGACGATTGCGCTCCTAATGCTGGGAAATCACTCGGATCTAGCATGAGCAAGTTGTCACCGGATGACCCTGAGAGTCATAAAGGAGTAGACGTGACGTACCAGAACTGCGACCTGCAAAGCCAGGAGGGCCTGTACGTCCCAGTCCGCCGGTTGCTAATGGCGGGAAGCCTGGCGCCGTCGATGCTCCTTGTTGTTGCAGACCCGGCGCTCCGCTGGACGCGGTCCCCGGTCTAGCTCCTTGTTGAGTTGCTTGTTGACCTGCCGTCGCGTAAAACATGGCGTTATTGCTTTGTGTTTGCGCACTGGACGGACGGTATCCGGGCGGATAAGCTTGAGGCTGAGATCTGGAGGCTGGGAGAGTCAGCGCGCGCGGTTGAAATTGAGCGTGATGATCATACGCGTCTGTCGATTCATCCCTGGAAGCGGTGTCTGAAGATCGTCTTTCGATGAGTCTGGTGGGTTGAATGGGAAGGAGAGGCGGATGAGGCAGGTTGACGAGGCAAGGAGGAATACGGTCAGTCTTCTGACGCGCTTATGACTTGAAAGGTCGTTTGGCAGGGTGAGCTTACCAGAGGCGGCTGGTGGGGTGGAAGATCGGGAGCAAGGCTGGATGGATGTGTACTGTCTTCGCTGTTGAAAGGGTTGTCCAAGTGATCAATGACCTCGAGCTGACCATCATGACGGACGGGATTATTTTCGGCGTTTTCATAGGGTGGCACAGTCATTCACCTGAGAGTTATCGTCGCGCTCATTACATCTAATCTACTACGACGCACCATACCACTCTTCATCCTACATACAAGCAACCATGGTGAGCAGAACCATCACTGCATAGGTCTGACGCTCATGCTCTAGTCGTCAGAATTGAGATATACCCAAAACACCCAGTTGGAGCAGCGTCCGTCGACATGTCATAGGTCAAGTGTACATTCGCTGACTTACAGTCCACACTCGATACACCGGAACAGGACACCCGGATATCACTAAATAGTGAGTCGACCATGCCTGCCTTGCCTCACTGTTTCGACCTCTATCGCGCACCCAGCTGACAGTCAGCGAGTGGCTTACCCACCAACACCGAGACACCGCCGCTGCGATTGTTGGACATCCACCTTTGCTCGCATACCTCGCCATTGCCGACGGCGAGTGCCAAGCGAGAGAGCGATTCGAAGTTCTTGAGGTGAGCTAGTGTAGCAAGAGTCTGAGCTGACTTTGCAGCGCATGCTCCAACCCTGTGGAAAGCCACCAGGCAAGACCGACGATTAGGATGTGTAGAGTGAAGGGTAGTTATGATCATTGTTGTATAAAGACATGTATTGCATAGCCTCGCCTCGGTCCATCCACACTTGATGCTTACACTCGTCCAAGCTGGCGAGCGTTGTTCTTTCGTGTCCGTCATGAACGCGGACAAAGCGAATAGTATGTGGGCATAGTGAGCGTTTCGGATTGACCGGTGTGTGTGCCACGCGACGAGCCGTGCTATTGCTGTTTCACCTTGCAACCTCGCCAGATCGCGTTGTCCATCCCATCCCACCCTGTCTCATCCTCATCTCAACTCTTCCCACCGCAGTACCTCGTTCCTCCACCTCCTTGGTCTCTTGTACAATCTCACAGCAAGATGTCAGACGGTATCGGTATCGCAAAGTAAGTCGGACCTTCCCATCCTGCATTCTCGCCGGTGCTCGAGCTGATGCCCCAGCCTGCCCAACCAGGTTCGTGCTATGTCCCTCTGCGTGTGCAGTATCCGTCGAGGCTTGAGCTAACGCCATATAGCGGCACAAGATAGTCAGCCAGCGTGGTGCTCACTTGACCATCATGGTTGTCGGTACGTGCTGTGACACCACCCTCCGTTCCCTTGGTGTTCTTCGCGGTCCATGCGCCAAAGTGCCCTAACACCCAGGTGAATCGGGCTTGGGCAAGACGACATTCATCAACACCCTCTTTGCGACTGAAATCTGCGCTCCCCGAAACTACCGCCATCGAGCAGCCAAGCAACTCGACAAGACGACCGAGATAGAGATCCTGAAGGCTGAGCTCGAGGAGAGGCAATTCAGCATCAAGGCATGTCTACATAGCGGCCGTAGCACATGAACTGACCGATAGCTCACCGTGGTCGATACCCCAGGATTCGGTGACTATGTCAACAACCGTGATAGGTGTGCAACGCGCCCAGTCGTCATACACAAGAGCTGATGGATAGCTGGACGCCCATCATCGACTTTATCGATGATCAGCACGAATCGTACATGCGACAGGAGCAGCAACCTCATCGAAAAGAGAAGCAGGATCTTCGTGTTCACGCTTGTGTCTACTTCCTCCAGCCTAGCGGCCTTTCGTCAGTCCACCAACATCACACCTGGATCACTACTGACGTGCAGAATCAAGCCGCTCGATGTCGAATGTATGAAGCGTCTGGGCACCCGGGTCAACCTCATCCCCGTCGTCGCCAAAGCCGACACGATGACGCCAGAGGACCTCGAAAACTTCAAAATCAGGGTTCGTCTGCGCCTTTCAGGCTGTTCTCCGAGCTGACATCAAGGTCCGCGAGGTGATCACTCAGCAGAGAATCCAGACCTACGTCCCCCCTATCGAGAGTGAGGACGAGAATCTGCAGGAGACTACGAAGAGCATGATCGCTGCCATGCCCTTCTCCATTATCGGAAGTGTCGACGACGTGACCACACCTGATGGTCGTGTCGTCAAGGGCAGAGAGTACATCTGGGGTGTTGCGGAAGGTGGGTTAGGACGGGGGAGATTGTCCGCTGACAATAAGTCGAGAACGAGGAGCACTGTGACTTCAAGAAGCTCCGAGGCCTACTGATCCGCTCGTACATGCTCGACCTTGTCACCAGCACCGAGGAGAATCACTACGAGGCCTACCGACTCGCCCAGATGGAGACACGCAAGTTTGGCGAGCCAAAGGTCAGGAAGCTCGACAACCCAAAATACCGAGAGGAAGAGGAGGCTCTCAGGAAGCGCTTCACCGAACAGGTCAAGCTGGAAGAGTCTCGATTCCGTCAATGGGAGCAGCACGTGAGTGGTGAAACGTTTTGTCACCGAAAGGTTACTGAACAAGCAGCTCATTGCCGAGCGAGACAGGCTCAACAAGGACCTCGAACATGCTCACGCGTCGATCAAGTCATTGGAGGTGAGCAACTTGCCATGGTCATGTCTGGCTCTACTAATGTCAGGCCGAACTGGAGCAGATGGCCGCGTACCATCGACAAGGAGGAACCGTTGGGCGACGATGAAAGTCTGTGGAAGATGTGTTCAGCCGAGTTTGATACCTCTGCCCTGTTTATGACCATTATGGATTGCTTGCACGATCACACAAAAAGATCAGTTTTGTGCACCTAGTGGCGGACCGGCTCGAGGGACAAGAGTACATGCAAGATCTTTACACAAGATATATGGGCGTAAGAGAAACTCAACCATGCGCTAGCTCGTGGATCCGGCCTCTGGGGCTTTTTTGCTCTCGCCGATTAATGACTTGACCAACCACTGCAACCCCTGATGCTCCTCTCGACCGGGCGTCTGCGTCCCGCTCCCTCCTTCCTGCTCCTGCATCGACTTTTGCAGTGCCCTCTCGAGATCTCTTCGTTCTCTCTCCCGTCGAATCGCCGTGACCTCGTCCAGGATCGCCTTTCCGCCCTGCACCTTGACCTGTTGCGCGCAGACCTCTCCCCATCTCTCCGCTTCTTGGTAGTTTCGCACAATGACGGAATGCGGGGCAAAGACGACTTGCTGGGAGCCGTCAAGTGATGTGACGCACGCTCGGAGGGTCAGGCGCGCGCGTCGGGGTTTCAACGGGGGCAGAGTCGAGACACGAGGTGTACCCGGTGGTGAAGGTGGCCGAGAGACAGGAAGGGAATGCGATGGGTCGACGATCCCGGAAAACCAAAGCATGGGTGACTCTTCAACGATCGGGTCGAACTGTTCCTTGGCGAACGCCGGATCTTGCGCGTTGTCCTCTTCCTCCGGATCGAGCTCTTCTAATGTCGATTCCACACCGACAGGCACGCTGCAACCGCCCTCAAGCACCCTCAGACAACCTCGTTCGGCGGCACACCGCCACTCCGTTTGCCAATGTCCGATCCCCCGCATCGCCTCACGCACTCGGACGTCACCAGAGCGGATCTCGACGCCGAGCGCGCCTTGGCCGACGGCGTGATAGAGCTGAGGGGAGGAGATGGGCGAGGTCACACGATGAGCCGAGCTGATACGGGTGAGTCCGGAGATGGCGAGGATGAGCGCGGCAAAGGGCGAGTTGGGAGCGTCGAGCTTGCCCAAGCGGGTGTTGCTGTACGTCAGCGGGAGGGAATGAGAGGTGAGGAAGGGAGGGGGGGATCAGGTCAAATCGCGCATAGATAGTGACAGGATTATCCCAAGTCCTACCGCAGAGCGGGACGAGGGACGATCCAAGCATGTCGGGAAAAGAGAGAAGAGACAGCCAAGCACTCACAGATTACCCCGCATATCCTCAAACTTGAGCTTCGGGTACGCTCGCTTGAGTTGAGCGACCCGTCTCACACTACCCGTGCCGACGATGCTTCCGTCAGGGAGGTCGTCCAAGGTCTTGTACGGCAAGCCCTGCTTGACGACCAGCGCATCTCGTGGGTCCTCGCGCTCCAGCATACAGGCAATCTCGCATCCGGGTTTCAAGGTCGTCGGGACATCTTTCAACGAATGAACAATAAGATCGAAGCCGCCAGACATCATCCGCGCCTCGAGCTCGTCTGTCCACAGACTTTTCGCCGGTTGCTGTTGCGAATAAGGGGTGAGGAGGTGCAGGGGCGTCTGCTGGTTTCTATCACCCACAGTCGTCATCCATTCGACGGAAAACTCGCAGCCTTGGTGCAGCGATGCCAGGGTATCGGCGACCAAGTGAGTCTGGATCAAAGCGAGATTCGATCGTCGCGTTCCCAGCACAAACGAGGTGGGCGGTCGAGCGACGGCGACACTGTCGAGAGCGGCTTCACGATCGCTAGCGGGAGGCTGATATAACGCATCGACGTTGGCTGACGCGGGGGGAGTTTCCAATGGAGGGAGAGAGGTCATTTTGGTCGTTGGTAAGGGAGATCGATTCCTGGATGTGCTGTTGGTAGTGTGGGGGTTGACAATGGGGGGTGTGGTCATTACGAGGGGGGATTAAGGGCGGGTACGAGTCGGTCAATGATCGTTCAGGCCGGTCAAGGAGCGCAGAGGAGTTGGGTTTTGGGTTTTCCGGCCTTGTTCGAAAAAGAATGAAGCTCGGGTGTTCGGGGCGTTTGGTACCAATGTACTACCTATCCACTTGGCATGCCTCTTGTACGAGTATACGGGAATGGACGGTGGAGATGAGGGGAGGGATGCGAGTGAGGTATCGTAGGTTGTCGAGTACGACCTCGCGTGGAAGTGGTGGTAGGCCTAGGAGGTCGAAAAAGAAATAGGCTCATCGGGTCCGACCGGGTTTCTCTAACCGGCGACCAATCAACTTTGTCCACTTTCGAATACACCCAAAAACCCATGAGGGCCATAGGTGACATGTACAGTCAATGCATGAGATGCATCATCACTTGTCAATGAGAATACCAGGGGCTGGCACGAGAACAAGCTCGAGATGCTTGTTCACACAGCAGAACCAAAGAGACCGCCCTTTCAAGCTTGCCACTGCTCTTGGTGTTGTCGGTCGCCCTTCAAGCCTTCGGACGCAGGGAGCGGAACTCGTCCAGGCCTCGCGTCTGACTTTGAAGACTCGGGCGAGGGCGTTTGAGCTTGTCGATGACACGCATGAGGCTCGTCGGATGCCAGAGGAGGTCTCGGGTCCCCGTGAGCCAACTCGTGCATGACGAGGCTGCTCGTGGCTGCACTGGCCGAGAGCCCTTTGAACGAGGAGGAGCGAGACATGTCCGTGCCGGCGCTATGCGCTGCTAATCCCACCTTGCTGAAATCATCGCGGCGCGATGGAGAGATTTGCCGATCGATGCGGAGCGCAATCGCATAAGTCACATACGAGCCCCAACTTTGCATCAGTGGATGATCACACAGGACTGATCTTACACCTGCGTCGCCATGAGGCCGAACGCCGAGATGAAGAGCAAAACGCTCCATGCGACGTCGATAGGTCGGTACGCGTAATTCTGCTTGAAACCCCAGTACACCATCAACCCGATCGCACTGGCAGCCTGGGCGTTAGGCTCGGAAGGGAAGCTTCAGTCTCACCTTCACCACGAACGTCTGCAGCGAGGAGATCTTTAGCAACCAAGATACCAGCTCTCGCGACCAACCCATCCGATCTCCGCGTGAGCGCTATTGACCGTGATATCTTGGTACTCACATCCCAGTAAGCCCAAAAACGTCGGCTGCTCGGTCGTAGCTTGGAACAACCTTCGGGTCAACCCACCTTTTCCGACACTCGGCGACTCACCAGATGGTAGCAGAGACCATGTACGACATGGAGCTGGTGTACTCAAACAGGGCAACCGTCCAGCATATGGCGAATATCGTCAGGAAATGATGGACCACTCTGTCCGTCAGCCTACTTCCCAGTGCCATGATTGCGAGTAGGAATCACCCACAGTGGGAGGCGGACGTGTAGGCGATAAACCAGCTCGAAGATGTACAGCGAGGAAACGATGGCTCCGCAAGCTCTCAAGCATTCGATGCCCCACAACCTGTACACGCCGCCAAGGGCTGGAGTTGCTGCGAGCTGCAGACCGAGGGCGATCGCCGTGACGATAACATTCATCGTATCTGCCCGGTCCGTTAGGCTTCATGCGTGGAGATACAATAGCGACACAGCACTCACACATGACGACATTCTTCTGATGCTCCAGGCTCAGCGTGGGGAAACTACTCGATAGGCGGCTGTATACACTATCGCTCAGCCCATCTGAGTGTCGAGTTGGGATACTGACAATTGGAGCAGATGGGCGCAAAGGTAATACCCAAAGAAATGTCCGAACAGGCTGATACGGTAGATGCTGGGATCCCAAGAGTGCATCGAGCCCGAGCTCATGGCTATCTCTAAGCTTTTAGCGCCGATGATATCGTGGGCTCTCATTCGTACGTACCAACGAGCGGGTCCAGCGATCCACCATCAGGTGCCTTGACCTGCGAGACCTCGGCAGCGTTCTCCGGTGTGCGGATCTTGGGTGCCATCCAACCTAATGGGAAGTGATCCATCGTTGCCACTGTCGCGTAGTCCCTACAATGAGCATGTGCCTAATACCTGTGTCCCTGGCTCACCGGTCTATGCACATGTCGCCGCCCGTGGGACCGATATGTGGACAGTGGACTCTTGGTCTAAGGGACAACATGGGCACGTGGAGGTGTCGACAGACGAGGTTGTCCTCTGAGGGTTAGTGATCGCCAACCCTAGCTTGACACCCTTACCTCCCATCCTGTACCACTGTCCCAATGGTCGAGTGAGGAGGAACGCTGTGCACGCCTCGTAAGACTCATATTGCTGATCATCACCCTGACAATAGGTCGCAGACGCCTTGCAGACCTTCTGGATAAGGTACTGCTGCAGGATGTCCGTTTCGTTTGTCGAAGTCACATTGATACGTTCCGCCATATGTGGGATCAGCAGGCTGTTGTTTTAGCTCTACTCAGATATTCAATTCCATTGCTGACGGGATGATCGTGTCGGTCGCCTGGGTCTAAGCTAAACTAAAAGCCGTGTTCGAGGAGATACTCACCCAACCCCAACGCCGGAATACCATATCATACTGCTGGATCTGCTGGGCCTCGTTGACCAGGATGAACGCGTCAAGCTGAATCGGAAAGGACCGATTCAAGGAGCGGTAGAAGACTGGGGATTAGAACGTAGCTTTCCGTGCCGCTCACCTACAGTCGAAGATGGTAGACGACGCGATGTACCCGTGCTGGACGACTACGTGGGAGATGTTATAAGCTAGGGGCACGCCAAATGGAGAGGGATCGGTCTGGTCCAGATCGTTCTGAACAAAAAGTCCAAACATCTGGATGGTTATTTTGGTGTAACCTGCCATCTAGACTGCTAACCCACATATTTCGTCGATAGTTCTCGCGAATCAAAGCTGGTGTCAGCTCACTTGGACAGCAGCGACCAACTTTGCAGACACTACCGGTAAGCTCAGCCTCATGTCTCACAACGCCAACTTACAATCCACCGTCCCCTTGACATCCTCCGCAAACAACGTGCTGTCCTTTAGTGGATTGTCCGGTCATACTGACCTCACCTGTTGATCGTCCTGCCTTCTGCAACATTGGCGGGACTGAGGAAATGATCCGCAAAACGTTTGACCGTCACCAACGCCTCGTACTCTGTCAAAGCTCTCGCCAGCGGCAGCGAGGTGACTAGCACCAAGCAGCTCCAAAGGGTTTTACAAAGTCGCATGGTGTACGAGGAAGGGGACAGAGTCAATGAGACTCCCTCTGGGACCTTTTAACTGTCCACACGGCCCCTTGATGACCGGTGGGCTTTGTCAGACGAAGCGAGGACTATGGAATTCGGGACCACTAGCGCGTGGTGGTGTCCGTTTTCACACTAGGGTCCACAATCAGCGTTTGAACGGAATGGTCTCATTCCTTCCTAAGGGGCGATCATGACACTAGCACCAAAGAGAAACCAATTTCCGGCAACATCATCACTTCTCAGTGACTCACCTTTCGATTGTTCAAACTGTTTGTGTCTCAAGGGTCCTGAGATATGCTTCCCCCGCAGCTTTGTAGCCATCTACAGGCCCGATCAGCTTCGACCAACGCATAACGGCGGTCGACACACAAACGGCCTTGAAGCAGATTATCCCTCAAGATCCCACGACCCACACGGTCCACTCCCCTCGGATGATCACCCTGCGGGACTAGGCGCATGATGCCTAAAGACCTCAATGCCAAAGGCCGTCTTCTCGCCCTGAGCGATCGAGACGGAAGGACTATGACTCGCATGATACAAGAACATTATGATTCCGATGGGATCTCACATCTCCTCGGCCCGAGTCACGAACACGGGATTGAGTTGGCATCTGCGCGTTTCAGTTGCGTGCTATTCTCATTGGTGGGAATGATGGTCAACCTCGTCGTTAGCAAAGTTGCGACAGTATTCATGCATTGCCGGTGAGCTTAGGATGCTCCAAACTGCTAAGATCCAAATTGCTGACTTGCCAGAGCTGTTTCTCGAGCCGAGAATACAGAGCCAAGAATGTTGTCAACCAAATTAGGAAACCCCACGATACCGCCATTGCCACTTCTCTCTATTTCATCTCAACTCGTTCTCTGCACCATTGACCTGAGCACACATGACCTTTGCTAATGCAAGACAACGTCGAGCTACCAGAGGTCAAAGAGCATGCAGGACCACTCAACGACAGGACAATGTAGCGATATCAATGTTCATTATTCATACACAATGAGGTGCGAGCAGAGGCCTCGCGGGGAATCTACATCTCATTACTGCTTCCTTTTCGGTTCTCCTCGCATCTAGTCGACCTCCTCGACGGAAGGTCCGGCGTCGGCACCGCCGGCACCTCCAGCACCGGGGAATCCTCCGGGAGCGCCTCCAGGGGCAGCGCCGGGAGCACCACCCTGAGAGTAGAACTTTTGCATGATGGGGGAGGCGACCTCGCTCAAGCTGGCCTGGAGCGACTCGAACTCCTCCTTGCTGGCGGTCTCCATGGTGTCGAGGGCCTTGATGGTCTCCTCAACCTTGGCCTCGAGGGTGGCCTTGTCGTCACCGAACTTGTCACCGTTCTCGGCAAGGGTGGACTTGAGAGAGTAGGCGTAAGACTCGACGGCGTTCTTGGCGGCGACTCGGGCAGCGGCCTCCTCGTCCTCGGCCTTGTACTTCTCGGCATCGGCAAGCATCTTCTCGATCTCCTCCTTGGACAATCGTCCCTTGTCGTTGGTGATGGTGATCTTGGAAGACTTTCCGGTGGTCTTGTCGGAAGCGTTGACGTTCAAGATTCCGTTGGCGTCGACATCGAAGGAGACCTCGATTTGAGGAACACCTCGAGGAGCAGGGGGGATACCGGCAAGCTCGAATTTACCGAGCAAATTGCAGTCCTTTGTCTTGGCTCGCTCTCCCTCGTAAACCTGGATGAGGACACCGGGTTGGTTGTCGGAGTAGGTGGAGAAGATCTCGGACTTCTTGGTGGGGACAGTGGTGTTTCGCTTGATGAGCGGGGTCATGATACCACCAGCGGTCTCGATACCCATGGAAAGAGGAGCGACATCGAGAAGGAGGAGGTCTTGGGTGGCCTCGGAGGTGTCACCGGTAAGGATAGCGGCTTGGACGGCGGCACCGTAAGCGACGGCCTCGTCGGGGTTGATGGACCTGTTGGGCTCTCGTCCGGAGAACATGTCGGAGACGAGCTTTTGGATCTTGGGGATTCGGGTAGATCCACCGACGAGGACGATCTCGTTGACGGAGGACTTGTCGATCTTGGAGTCTCGGAGGACCTTCTCGACGGGCTCCATGGTGGATCGGAAGAGGTCTTGACAGAGCTCCTCGAATCGGGCTCGGGTGATCGAAGTGTAGAAGTCGATACCGTCGAAGAGAGAGTCGATCTCGATGGAGGTCTGGGCGGCGGAAGAGAGGGTTCGCTTAGCTCGCTCACAAGCAGTTCGCAATCGTCGGAGAGCTCGGGCGTTGGTGCTCAAGTCCTTCTTGTTCTTTCGCTTGAACTCCTGGGTGAAATGGTTGACGAGTCGGTTGTCGAAGTCCTCACCACCCAAGTGGGTGTCACCAGCGGTGGCCTTGACCTCGAAGATACCCTCCTCAATGGTGAGCAAGGAGACATCGAAGGTTCCTCCTCCGAGATCGAAGATGAGGACGTTCTTCTCTCCGGCGTCCTTCTTGTCGAGACCGTAAGCGATAGCGGCGGCGGTGGGCTCGTTGATGATTCGGAGAACATCGAGACCAGCGATCAAACCGGCATCCTTGGTGGCTTGTCGTTGGGAGTCGTTGAAGTAAGCGGGGACGGTGACAACGGCCTTGGAGACGGTTCCACCGAGGTAGGCCTCGGCGGTCTCCTTCATCTTGATGAGAACCATGGAAGAGATCTCCTCAGGGGTCTGTTCATGTCAGCACTAGATCCCAAAGGAACAAAGGAATCTCATGGAAACTTACGAATTGCTTCTCCTCGCCTCGGTACTCGACCTGGATGACGGGCTTGCCACCCTTGTCGATGACCTTGAAAGGCCAGTGCTTCATGTCGGCCTGAACCTCGGCATCGCTGAACTTTCGGCCAATCAATCGCTTGGCGTCGAAGACAGTGTTGTAAGGGTTCATGGCGACTTGGTTCTTAGCGGCATCACCGATAAGTCGCTCAGAGTCGTTGAAAGCGACGTAGGAAGGGGTGGTTCGGTTTCCTTGGTCGTTGGCGATGATCTCAACTCGCTCGTTGAGCCAGACACCGACACAAGAGTAGGTGGTTCCCTGGGCATGTCAGCGGGGATCTCGATCGAGGTGGTGGTGTAAGGGGGGTTTTACTCACGAGATCGATACCGATGGCTTTGACCATGTTTGCTAGGTGTGTATGCGATTAGGGTAAGAGTAAGTGAAGAGCGTTGAAGAGGGGGTGTTTCTCTCTACTGAAAGTGGGTTAGAGAAAGGATAAGTCTGAAGAAGGGAGCTGCGTTGGGGGTGGGAATTTAAAGGGATACGGGAGGTCGACCACGAATTCGAAGGCAGTAGAATGGAATGTTCCAGCATGTACGTCATTTTATTTGTTCCCGCACTTTCCATTGGATTCTCCAACCCGCGACTGCTTTCCACACCTTTCCAGCGGTTAGGAGCATCTACCACCGTGTCCTCGATGCATGTAGAGTGAAGAGACGTCGGAGGGATGCTTTGCATCGTTGTACATTGCTCATACACCAAGCCACGAGGCATTCACAGATGATCCATCACACCAACCCGTCGCAGTCTCAAGCAGCCCAATCAATCTGACAGCTTAGAGCACGGAGCATAGTCGTCATTCATCGCATACAACCTGGTCATCTACAAATTCCGACGCGACAAATAGCCAGCACCCATAACGTCCACGTATCTACACCGCCATACTACTTTGGCTCTGGCATCTGCTTGAGAGTGTTGAGGTTATACCGCACATTGTACGAGTAATTGTCGTAGAGCTTCGCTGCGATTTCTGTATTTGTTGACGACTGCAAGAACTCCTGCACATTTAGCGCGGACGGCGCTCGACGCTATACCTTAATGCAATGGTTCATCTCCAAGACTGCTTCGTTACACTTGTCCTGATGGTGAGTCGTCCGTCTGCCTCAATGCATCGAGACACGTACGACGTTTTTGATGATTCGCTCCAACAGGATAGCCTGATCTCTCTCATGGGGGTTCTCCATCTTGCGTAGAGAGTAAAGTAGTGATGATGCGGGGATATGAGCGTTCACCAAGAGCTAAGCTCACTGGTCGTTGCTGGCTGAGCGCGTCGACGCGTCCCTCCCTCTATTGTTGTGGCAAAGACAGGCGAGATTTTCCACACCTCCCCCTCAGTCGGTCTCCGCCGCTTTCCGCCTCCCGTGGCGAAGATTGAGATTTGCCACTGAGGTTGAAATCCCGAAAAAAGACACATTTGCTCCCGGGTGCCTATCCCGTCCGGCCGTAAATCATGGTGGACATGGAACGATCGTGGAGCCACGTGGCATTTGACAGGGCGAGGCGGAGGGGGCGATTGTTTGGGCGCAACGCGACTTTTACAGGTGGGACGATGGTACGAGATTTCCACAGGATCAAGTCCCCCGCCCCTTCAGCGACCCACCTATCCTTGACCTCGCTTCCCTTTCATACTTATACATCGAGAGCTGTCATCCCATAGCTCTTGCATAGATCAGCTCATTCCAGGATCACTCTTTCTTCTGGAAACAGTTGCTTAGACAAGGGCGACCTATCCTCTCCCCTTCTTCCACCTCACCGACCGCCACTATCCCCAAGAAATTCGTCGCGACCAGTGCGCCCTCGATCGACAATCTTTCGCTAAATCACCTTTGCCACTCATGATCCCTCAAACGGCAATGCAGGTCTTGGACCAGTACTTCCCGGCCCTCGCCCCTCATTTGCAGACCATGAACGCTACCGAGGCGCAGAATTCGCTTTACGGCGCGATGGACCTCGACCACCTCAACTGGCTCGAGAAGAGCTGGGCCAACTACTACATCTGGGTCGGCAACCCCATCATCGCGACCGGTCTCTTGTCGTTCCTCATCCACGAGGTGAGTTTTCGTGTGTTCGCTGTCGTCAAGGCTTTCCGCTGACCTATCTTTTCTCTCGCGATCGTCGCGCAAATCCAACTTTTGTCAACCTTCCACTCACAATCGACACTCACAGGTCGTCTACTTTGGCCGCTGCATTCCGTGGCTCATCATCGACGCCATTCCGTACTTCCGTAAATGGAAGATCCAACAGGACAAGCAGGTCTCGAACGAGCAGATCTGGGCTTGCACCAAGGATGTTCTCTTGACCCACTTCACCTGCGAGTTCCCCCTCATCTACCTCTTCCACCCGATCTGCTGCTACTTCGGCATGTCGACTTTCGAGGTCCCCTTCACTCCCATCCCTATCATGTTGGCTCAAATCGCGTTCTTCTTCGTCTTCGAGGACACGTTCCACTACTGGGCCCACCGAGCGCTCCACTGGGGTCCGCTATACAAGCACATCCACAAGAAGCACCATAGTGAGTAGCAAAGCCCATGCTGCGACGTATCGTACTGACGAAACAGCCTACAGTGCAGTGAGTTGAGGAGTTCTAAACGCACACAGCTATACTGACCTCTCCCCTCTTCCAGCCTATCGGACTTGTAAGTCTTCCTCAACACGTTTATCCTCTGTGTGCTTATCGCTAGGCCGCTGAATACGCCCACCCCCTCGAAGTCCTCATCCTCGCTCAAGGCACCATTTCTGGACCGTTCCTCTACTGCCTCTTCCGAAAGGACCTCCACATCCTGACAGTCTACCTCTGGGTCACCCTTCGTCTTTTCCAAGCCGTCGATGCCCACTCCGGTTACGATTTCCCCTGGTCCCTCCGACACTTCCTCCCCTTCTGGGCGGGTGCCGACCACCACGATTTCCACCACGCTGTAGGTTGATCCCACTCGTTGAAATGGTATCGTGCTAATGTTCCAGTCGTTCTTGGTATGTTCCAGCGACCTATGCGCCGTCTAACTCTGGTACTGACGATCCAGGACTGCTACTCGACCAGCTTCCGATGGTGGGACCACATGCTGGGCACTGACCAGAGGGTACGCATCGCCGTGATAATCAGACTGCATGCTGATCTTCAGTACAAGCGAGCCCGTGCTAGGGCTGCCGCTGCCAAGGGCGAGGAGCGAGCTCGAATCGAGAAGCAAGAGCTGGAGCAGGCCGAGAAGGACGGTCTCAAAGCCGAGAGGGAGTTGCTGCGGGGTCAAGGTGTCAAGGTCGAGTAAACGATTGACCTTGTTTGATGCTGTGATTGCGGGAGTATGGTGCACCATTCAAGGTTGGGCCATACTTCCTACGGCACTTACAACCCACTATACCTGATTGCTGGGGCTCAACAATTCTAAAACCCAGTGCATCACCATAGAACCCACATAGTCTCTGCATGTCTATCACTGAGAATTATCACCTGTCGCCGCATCGACCAAGGTACCATGCCAAGTATCAATTGTCATGCTACACGCTCCTCGCTATGCTTCGCGCGAGTCTTTGACCGCCTTGCGTACCTTCGACACCATTGTGTTCTGATTCAAGTCGCGCCTCTGTGAGAGGGTGAGATTTGATCCCGCTCTTGGCCTCCCATTGTGGTCACCGCGTCATAGCCAGACTTGCTCTCGACAAGAAGCCTACATTAATCTCTCATCCTTCGACTTTCACTACATTTCCCATAGAGCGCAACTATCCTGATTCGCTCTCCTAGCGCATGCCGCGACAATGCAGGCGCTCAAAGACATTGCCCTTAGACTGATAAATGTCTATGTCGGGCCCTATGTCGACAACCTGAACGAGAAGGATCTGAATGTATCCTTCTTCAGTGGTATGTCACTGTCGACTTACACCCGATCCATCCCTGATATGTATAGGCAACTTTGATTACACCGGCCTGCACTTGAAGAAATCGGTTCTGGAGCGATTCGGGCTCCCGGTGGAGATCGTTGCAGGAGACATCGGCAAGCTTTCCATCAAGATACCATGGGGGGCCATGAAGGATTCACCCTGTAGGGTGGAGATCGACGATGTGTACATCTTGGCTCGGGCCAAGCCCCAGGGCAAGGTCAATCCTGAGGAGGACGAGCGGATGGAACAAGCCGGGAAGCAAGACCGATTGAGGAGTGCGGAAGCTGTGGACAACGCCGCGACCCAAGTGGGGACTAAAGGGCAGACGGATGAGGGTGAGTTTTGGATCAAAGCCTTATCACTGACCCGATAGCGAAACAGACGTACTTTGGCGCGATTGTGACCAAGGTGGTTGACAATCTGCAAATACACGTCAAGAACATTCACATCCGTTACGAAGACGGCACAAGCACGCCCGAGGTGAGGGTAACCGATGCCCCGCAATGATCCCGATGCTGATATTCCCAGCACCCCTTCGCTGCTGGAATCACTCTGACAGAGTTCACTGCCGTATCGACGGATGCCAATTGGCTCGAAGCGTACATCAAGGACAGCTTGCATGGTGTCCACAAGGTATGTCTCCGTCCGTCAGCTCTGGGACACAAACTGAATATCCAGCTCGTCAAGCTTGGCGCGCTGTCCGTGTACTTCGACACCGACACAGGTAGCCTTGACAAGGGCCCTAAGGACAGAGAAGGTACCCTTGACGCTCTCAAATCGATGCTTGCCGGTTCTCCAACCCATCAGTACATCCTCAAACCCGTCACCGGTGAAGCTCGCGTGATCATGAACAAGCACATGACAAATGAGACTCCCAAAATCGATGCTCAAGTCATGTTCGATGAGATCGGGGTGGTCTTTGATCGGGATCAATATCGAGATGCCCTGTCAATGGTCGACGTCTTCCACTTCTACCGAAGAACCCATCAATATCACCGCTTTCGACCATCAGAGGAGGAGTTCAAGAAGAACCCGGCGAGGGCACGGCTGCGGTTCGCGCTCAATGCGATATCATCGGAGATCCACGAGAAGCACAGGAGATGGACGTGGGCGTACATCGCGGAGAGACGGGACACGAGAAGGAGATATGTGGATCTGTATGTGAAGAAGCTCGCGTTGCCAGAGGGCAGGAGTCTTCCTGCAGAGGTGCGCTCTGTCTTCCCTTGATCGAACTTGAGCTTACTTTCAGGACGACGCCGCACTGGCCGACATCGAACGCGCGGCTACATATGAGGACATTCGGTTCTTCCGATCTGTAGCTCGAGCCCAGGCCAGAAAGGACGCTGCGACGCGGAGAAAAATGGAAGCTGAGCAACGGAAGAATCAGCCCCAGAGACAAACTTGGGGAGAATGGCTGTGGGGAGTGCCCAAGGAGGGAGACGAGGGGTCCGGCATGACCGAAGAAGAGAGAAAGGAGCTCGACGATATAATCGATTACGACGCTTCCGCTGTCGCGACCATCGGGTCAATACCGCGCGACTTCATGAAAGCGAGGATCTCCGCAAAGCTCAACAAAGGTTCCTTCTCGCTGCGAACCGATCCTCACGGCAAGACGACCGACATCATTGCCCTGGTTTTCGATTCCTTCTCCGCAGATGCGCTGCAGCTCACGGATTCGGTGACAGGGAAAATCGCACTCGGAGGTTTCAGGGTCTATGATGGGACTCTACCCGGCTCGCTGTATCCTCAGATTGTGCGAGTGAAAGACATTGAATCGGCGTCAGGTTCGAGCAACGGGCCAAGTCGCCAGACAAGTCTTGATGTCGGGGGAACGGACGGAGCCCTGGCGGAAATATCGGATGGAATGGACAAAGACGCGGATAAAGATCCATTCTTCGTAATGGAGCTCGAGCAGAACCCTCTCGACGGACATGCCGATAGCGCTGTCACTGTCCGCATGCGCCATCTCGAGATCATCTATCACAAGGGCTACGTGGAAGCTGTGGTCGCATTCTTCAAACCGCCTGCAAGCCAGCTGGAATCCATTAGTGCTCTTCTGGATGCTGCCGGACAGACTCTTGATGGCATACGCAAAGAGACAAGAGCTGGATTGGAGTATGCGCTGGAGCAACACAAGACTGTAGACATCAAGGTCGACATGAACGCCCCGATCATCATCATTCCAATGGACGTCAAGGTCAAAGACAGTCAGGCCTTGGTACTCGATGCTGGTCATATTGCTGTCGAGAGCAAACTGGCCGATCAGGAAAAGCTCAAGGAGGTGCACAGCAAACGAGGAAGACAGTACAACGACGAGGATTATCAGCAGCTGGCCGATCTCATGTACGACAAGCTGTCGTTGCGACTCGAGTCGACTCAGCTTCTCATGGGGCCCAATATCGAGGCGTGCATGAAAGCCATCGAGAGCCCGCACGAGGAAAACCAGACAGATCTACATATCCTTGAACGTATCAACATGTCGTTCTCGGTGCAGAACGCTATAGTCAACGCTTCGAGTCTGACCAGATTTAAGATTGCGGGTGAATTGCCCGAGTTGCAAGTCAACTTTTCCGACCGCAAATACAAGACTTTGATGCGATTCATCGACGTTGCGGTCCCAAAGTTTGGAGAGGACGACCCCCACACCGAGGCACCTCAAATAATACCTGCCAGTACTCGACCATCTTTCCGCAAACCCAAGATCGAGGAGTACAACCTCGAGGATACCCATTCGATCCTTTCGCATCAAACAGCAGAGCGGGAGGAGCGGGAAGATGACGAAAGTTCAGTCGAGGGGAAGGGACAAGACCAGTTCTACGAGGCGAGGGACGACACGACAGATGTAAGTGGATGACAGGGTCAGGATGTCTGGCTAACGAGACAGAGTCAGCGCAGCGAGCTGCAACAAGTCAGCTTTGAGTTTTCCTTCTCCGTCGGCAAACTCCAAGCATCCCTGTTCAAATCGACGTCCCCCACTTCTGAAAAGGCTCTCGCTGTTGCGCTTCTAGAGGGCTTTGGTCTCACATTCGCCTCTCGAAAGTTCGACATGTCCGTTGATCTATTCTTGCGATCGGTCACCCTGGGAATGATCGAACAAGGAGAGCTGCGCAAACCGCTCCTATCGTCTGCGCACGATGGACGCGGAAACACCGACCTCAAGCTTATCCAGGTGAAATACACCAAGGTTCAGAAAGACTCGCCAGAATTCATGACGGTCCATGAAGGCGTGGATCAAAGTATCGATGCGGAATTGTCGACATTTAATATAACGGTTGCTCCGGAACCCATCCTGTCGCTGTACGACTTCATTATGACAACATTCGTGCCTCACGACGACGCTCAGCCTGTCTCTACGGAAAGGGACAAAGACGGCCTCGCTGTTCAAAATGGAGAGGTCGAGGCCAAGTCAACTGACAAGATCCGCTTGAGAGTAAAGTTGACCAGTGTTCAAGGTGAGAATCTCGGCTTCTTCTGATTCTACGTTCGAACTAACGAAAGTCTCTTTGGAGAACAACGAGGTCCGCTTTGCGCTGCTCGCCCTCCCTGCGGTCGATGTCGCGATCCTTCTTCGAAGTGGCACTATGCGCATTGGTGCTCGTCTTGGCAACATCTCGCTCGAAGATCTGTCCGAGGAGGTCGTCGCGGCGCCATCTTTCAAAAAGCTACTCACCATCGAGGGAGAGGAGCTGGCCGACTTCAGCTACGAGACATTCGATCCGACAGATCACGAGACGTTCCCTGGATACAATTCGTCTGTGCATCTGCGCGCTGGATCGCTCAAATTCACGTTCATGCAGAAGCCGATCCGCGATCTTTACGTGTTTGCCTTGAAATTCGCGCGAATGAAGGCGATATACGATGCAGCGAGTCAAGCTGCCGTCCAGCGGGCCAGCGAGGTCACGAGGATGCACTATGATGTGGTGGTGAAGACTCCCATTATCGTGCTTCCTCGCGACGGTATCGCGTCGACAGATGTTCTCATTCTTCGCTTGGGCGAGATCTCCGCAAAGAACGAATATCTCGGCGACCCGAACGATACAAGCACGATCAAGGCGAGTATCCGAGGAATCAACGTCGGGTCTGAGATCACGGTTGGCGATAAGATGGCATCGTTGCAGATGATAGACGACGTTGCTATCACCGCCGATATCAGGCAGATAGGCGAACGAGACCATCAGGAGGTCAAAGAGTCGGCGGACACCGAAGTAAGCCGACTGCCGGTCACCGATCTCCCAAGCTGATGGTCCAGGTCACCACAGACATGAGCGACGTGAAGCTTTCTTTGACACAGAGGCAGTATGGCCTACTCATGGACGTGATGGACGTATTGCCTCGCGCATTAAGCGGAATCAACGATGACGAATTGTCACCAGAATCGCTTCCTGAGACGCCTGCCGATTCATCCTTCTCCCCGACACCGGTGACTGCCGAAACGCCCACGGAATCAGGGGTCAATCTTGAACCCGAGCTTGCTGTTGTCAGGAAAGAAGACATACGGGCGTCCCTCGACTTCGTCTTCTCCGTCGGGTCCATTGCGTTGGAGCTATATACAGGCGAGGCCATCCAGGAAGCGGATCTGGCGAAGCATTCCATTGCGAGGTTTGCTCTGACGCAGATGCACGTGGGATTGAAACAACTGTCCAGCGGGGCAATGGAAGCGGAGTTCTCCCTACGAGCTCTGTCGTTCTCCAACACGCGAGCGGGTAGCAGCGTCTTCCGTGACATCATCCCACCTGCTGAGCATGCTGGGAAACAAGTGTAAGCAAACCGATGTGACCGTAGAGAGGTGGTCTGACGTCCAGAATGCTGCAGTACACGATGCCAGGAGGAAACGACCAGTCCGCCATCGCCATTGTGACGATTGACAGCCCTCGCTTCATCTTAGCTGTCGATCCCCTGGCTGCTCTGCTCGAATTCGCCATGAGCCCCTTCAAGAAAACGGTGGAGGAAGCTCAGCAGCCCGAAGCGCCCGCGGAGATCCAAGTCGAAGAAGGTCCTACCAACAAGGGCTCACTGGCTCTTCGCGTTGAGATCATCGACGCTACCGTGATCGTACTGGCGAACGATTCCGATCCTCGCTCACAGGCCATTCAACTGAACATCAAAGAGGTCTTGCTCTCTCGACAAAGTGTTCTCGCTTTGAAAGTCGACAAGCTTGGAATGTCCTTCGGACGGATGGACCGGCCGTCAGATCGCGTCAAGTTCCTGGATGAGCTAAACGTGGCTCTGTCCTTGGACACGAGACAAAAAGGATCCCAGCAAATGACAAGCTTCGATGTCGACATTCCTGATCCAGTTGTCTTCCGGGCGTCATACTCGAACATCATGCTGATCACGGATATCA
The DNA here is from genome assembly GCA_031326905.1 of Papiliotrema laurentii. Lineage (NCBI taxonomy): Eukaryota > Fungi > Basidiomycota > Tremellomycetes > Tremellales > Rhynchogastremaceae > Papiliotrema > Papiliotrema laurentii. Next base: position 2,131,436 of record JAODAN010000002.1, read on the forward strand.
TCAACAAAGCGACAGCTGCAGCCTCACGAGCACTGGCACCGGAAGATGAGAAAGCGGTGCCGGTTAGAGACCGCAGGGCGAGTCTTATTACCGAAGCGAGTACCACGGCCCCAACTACTTCGGTCGCTGTAGTTCCAACCAAGTCCACGAGGCGTCGATCATCCGTCAGCAAATCGAGAAGAGGATCACTCGACAAATCGAAGGTCTTGGTCTCGAGAGAAGAGCTCAAAGCAAGAATCAATGGTTTCCAATTCGTGCTGGTCGGCGATCTGCAAGAGTTGCCGTTTGTGCACGTCTCGACGAACGAATTCAACATTGTGGTCAACGACTGGTCTGGGGATCTGCGCATGGGGACATCGATTACTACTTCGATACGTTACTTCAACTTGACCAATTCGCACTTTGAACCTCTTATGGACCCTTGGAAGTTCGATCTCAGCGTTAACCGAACTTCAGCCGGACCTGGTGTTAACCCCCTCAGCTGTCGATTGTCCGCCGCCGAGCGTCTAGAAATCAATCTCACATCCGCATTCATCTCTCTCGCAATCACCACAGCAACTGTTTGGAGCAAAGAGTCGGAAAGGATCAAGGAAGGCAGAGGCAACGACGCGCCTTTCAAGATCCGAAACAGGACTGGACTATCCATGATGATCTGGCCAGAGCCTCAAGATCTCACCAAGGAGATCAAGAAGAATGCGGCGAAGACGCTTGACGATGGAGCCGAGGTCCCATGGCGGTTCGAGGACCGAAAGGCGACTCGAGACAATGTTTCAGCCGTCCGACATAATTCGCTTGGTGTCAAGCTGGAGAAGTGTCCCTGGACAGAGCCGCTCCGAGGGATCTCTGTTGATCGAGAAGGAGAGCAGGTCCTCAATCTTCGTCCCAAAACGGACAAGGTGTCGCATCAGATCATGTGCGAAATTCGTCTGGAGCAGAATATCAAGGTCATCACTTTCCGTTCGACCCTCAACATCGACAACAAGACCTCGCACCCGATCGAGATGATCGTCGTCGATACCCACGGCAAAGCCTTGGGCGGAGCGATGAAGATCAATCCAGGAGAATCCTGCCCACTGCCCCTCACCGCAGTGTACGATGGACGATTCCGTCTTCGCCCACTGAAAGGATTTGGTTTCGACTACGGATGGTCTAGCATGATTCACTGGACCAATCTGATGAAACGGCCAATCCGAGCCATCAGCTGTAAACCGATGACAACGGGAGGTACCGCTTTCTACTTCCAAGCGCAAGCGAATATCGAAGACACACCTACGGCGAAGGTGTATCCCAGGATGTCTGTCACGTTGCGTGCGCCGATTGAGATCGAGAACCTTTTGCCTTACAACATCAAATACCGCATCCACGACAAGAATTCAGGGTTGTCGTCGAGCGAGTTCTTGGTCAAGGGCGGCGCTTTCCCGGTCCACACGGTGGAGCTCTCCCATCTGATATTGCTGTCCATCGCACCAGAGGACACCAATCTGAAACACTCTGATTACGCGATCATCAACACGGACGATGTGGAGCTCCCTATCGAGGATCATTTCCATCTACCCGACGACAATGGGTTAAAGCTGATGCTGAAGCTCCATTACTTCACCTATCCCAATTCCGGCGGAGCTTTCAAAGTTCAAGTATACAGCCCCTACATCTTTATGAACAAGACCGGACTGCCGTTCGACCTCGCTGCTAAGACGTGGACGGGTGGTCAGAAGGCAGTCGCGGGAAGCGGTCTATTTGCCGAGGATCATAAGAGAGATGCGCCGACGCCGTTTATGTTCGGCTACCCCAACGAGGACCGACGTAATCGCTTGTTCCTCAAGGTCGACGATTCGAAATGGTCGAAACCGCTCTCGTTCGAGACTGTCGCCGCGGACATGCAAATTGTCATGCCGCACCCAGACGGAAACTCGGACTACTTTGTGGGGCTGTCATACGCCGAAGGATTGGGCAAGTACAAGTTGACAAAGGTCATTACCATCGCCCCTCGATTCCTTGTGAAGAACTCGTTTGAACACGAAATTCATATCCGTCAGCCAGGATCCGAAAAGGTGATCGCGCTGGCGCCAGGCGAACGAGTGCCACTGCATCAGTTGCGAAGCCGATCTCCACCTCATCTCGCTATCATCCTTCCTGGTTCGTCACCAAAAACGGGATGGTCTGCGCCATTCAGCATTGCGGACATTGGCCGGACCAACTTGGTGTTGAAACGAGAGGGCAACAGAGAAAAGACGTATCTGATGCGGGTGGAAACGCATATCGAGGGATCCAGTATCTTCATCTACATCTCGCGCGAAACGGACCCATGGCCCCTGCGACTGCAGAATGACACCAATTACCAATTGTCGTTCAAGCAAGTGGACAAGGATGGTCAGCAGCCCGACGAGAGGTGCAAGAGAATCGTGTTGGATCCGCACAGCGTCAAAGGATATACTTGGGACTGCCCAACGGACCTCAACAAACGGATCCAGCTTTACCTTCATCGACCGCAGGGGGCCGAAAGCCAGCCTGTGGGCAGGCCCGTTGACATGATGGCCATCGGTGTACAACCGCCCGTCAAGCTCAGGCCGATGACCTCGAATCAGCAGTCCGTAACTTTGTCTATGGATATCCAGGCCGAGGGCAACTCCCAGCTTCTCGTCATCTCGCCATACAACGAAGATACGAGCGTATACAAGCCAGCACGGAATGGCCCCGGTGGGCTCTCTCGGTCCGACAGTGTGGAAAGTCTGGTGACATCGTCTTTCGAAACGGTTGCGGTCTCGGAAAAGCCCACACTCAGTATCGTCATCGAATTGGAGGGCATCGGTATCTCCGTCATCACCAAGAAACCTGACGAGCTGATGTACCTGTCCCTGCGTGGGCTGAAATTGGGATACTCAGACTTCCCGCAGTACTACGACGCGTTTGTTGACTGCAAATGGATACAAATCGATAATCAACTGTTCGGTGGTCTGTTCCCGATCATTCTATATCCGACGGTGGTACCGAAGGACGGAAAGGAGCTGGAGTCGCACCCTACCCTGCAAGCTTCTGTTGCTGTCCTGAAGGATCGAGGTGCGTGCTCATGGTCTAGACAAAATGTAACTAACGTTCAGCTCACGGAGTATGGTTCATCAAGTATGCGACAATTCTGTTGCAAGCTATGACCATCGAGCTTGATGAGGACTTCTTGTTTGCGTTGATGGACTTTGCCAAGTTCAAAGACGCGGCCTGGAAAGAGCCCACGCAAGAGTGAGTGAAGGCTATCGCTGGTGAGACCACTGCTGATTTGCAGCATCTTGATCGAACATCCCAAGGACATCCCCGAGCCAGATATCGCTGGCGGCCAGGCGGACATCTTCTTCGAGGCATTGCAGCTTCAGCCTATGGCTCTAGAGCTTTCGTTCATGAGGACTGACCGAGTGAATGTCGACGAAAAGTGAGTCATGGCACTTGGATAGGCCGATGGCACGCTGACGACGCAGAGTCTCAACGAGGAACCCGTTGTACTTCGCTCTGAACGCTCTCACGATGACCCTCGGCAACGTCAACGCCGCACCGGTCAATTTCCGCGCTTTATTCCTCGAAAACTCTCGATTAAGCATGCCGTCATTGGTCGAGCGGATCCAACTGCATTATCAAGAACAGTTCATGGCACAGATATATCGAGTTCTCGGTTCTGCCGACTTCCTCGGAAACCCCGTCGGTCTGTTCAACAACATCAGCTCCGGCTTCTCGGACATCTTCTACGAGCCTTATCAGGGTATTGTCATGCACGGGAACAAGGATATCGGTCTTGGGATTGCTCGTGTAAGTCGAACAGTTGTAATCCGAGTGTGAGCTAACGAGTCAGGGTGCTACGAGTTTCGCGAAGAAGACTGTATTCGGTATCACGGACAGTATGACAAAGTTCACTGGAGCCATCGGAAAGGGACTTTCGGCTGCCACGCTGGATGCCGAGTATCAAAGCAAGCGCCGAATGACACAACGACGCAACAAGCCGAAGCATGCTCTGTATGGTGTGGCTGCTGGAGCGTCCGCTTTCGCGGACAGTGTCACCAGTGCCTTTGAAGGGGTGGCGCAGATGCCATTGAATGGGGCAGAGCAAGGAGGAGCGGCAGGGTTCGCTAAGGGAGTTGGAAAGGGCTTTGTCGGCTTGTTCACTAAACCCGCGGTCGGAGTCATGGACTTCTTATCGGCATCAACGGAAGGTATCAGAAACACGACGACTGTGTTTGATCAAAACGACCTGGATCGAGTGCGATTGCCGCGGTTTATCTCTGCCGATGGTGTTTTGAGAGTGAGTTGGACTATTGATTCCGCAACGGCCGCTGACTTGGCAGCCATTCAGTCCAAGGGAGGCTTTGGGTCAATCTTGGCTCAAGGAGGTGAATGCTGGACAATTCTTTAACGATCAATACATTGCTCATCTGGGTGAGTCATCCCATTCGAGGTCCCATGGTCGAGTCGCTCATGTCAGACATACCCGGCGATGATTCGGTTTCAATCCTGTCCAACAAGCGGATCCTGCACATTCAACTAAGGAAGCTGAGGATGCTATGGGAAGTGCCGTTCTCTGAGCTTGCATCGTTGTCTCTCGAGAGCTCAGGGATTGCGCTGTACTCTAGAGACGGCAAGCCTGGACCGTTCCTGCCAATACCCGAGAAGCAGGGCAGGGAGTGGTACTTTAGGCACATTGGGAGGTGAGTGCGAAGTGGGGACTGGAGAGTGAGAAGCCACTTGCTGACGACCAGGGTGGTGACTGCGTATAATAAGACTCATGCACAGCGCGATGATTGAGGGGGTTTTGATATGAGGTGATTGGGGATTTAGTCAGGATAGATTGTGACGATGTGTAGCATACTCGTATGGATATACCCTTTTGACTCGCTTGGACGCGGGGTGAGCTTCATGGCTTCAAGTTTCCTTTTTGCCACCCATTGCCCCTAGTATTTTTGCCCGATCGGCTTGTTTTTCACTTCGGATCCGAGACATGGGTCTGACAACCGAGCAAGCGAAGCACCTCCACTCGATAAGCCGCTAACTGCCATCGATGACTGGACTGCCTCCTCTTTTCAACCTACACCTCATCCAGTGGCCACACAGCAAACATGGTCAGGAGACAGACATTCGACGACTTTTTAAACTCACCTGGACCCTCGACACCACGCGGTCGAGGTCGCGGGAGGGGCAGAGGTAGTGGAGGCGGTGGGGCTAGAGGCGGACGTGGTGGAGGCGGCGGATATGGAGCGACACCTCGATCGAGCTTCAACACCGACTACACCAATGTCCCCTTGGACTACTCCAAGATAAACAGCAAGAAATATACAAAGCTTGACGGTATGTCGTATACGATCTCTTCTTGCCCCGTGTCGTTGCACTCCATTTCCCCAACTTCCATGCCGTTGGATGAGGTGAGCGTTGGAGCACGTGTTGACGAAAGGCTTCGATGTCGCGCCCTTTGGCCCTGATTCGAATAGGAGCGAGCAGCAGTCGTCGCCCTATACACCTCGAGGGCGAGGTCGTGGCAGAGGCCGAGGCGGACTAGGAGCGAGTCGCTTGGCTCACGAATCGAGCAATACACAAACGCCATCGGGAGCTCGTACCCCCGTCACAGGGCTGGGGTACCATGGCCACGGCCATTCCTTCCCCCCTGATATCCCCGGGGCGATTAGAGGCGGCATTGGCGGTGCAAGAGGAGGTCGAGGCGGAAAACGGCACACGATGGGCGACACTGTTGGCAAATCCGGTGTGATGTGGGGCGGGGGATATGCCCCCATTTTCGTCAAAGCTGGCGAGCTGTTCAAAGACGGAGAGGTCGACGTGATCAAATTGGACGCTGGTGAGCGCTTGTCATTCCGTTTTGTACGGTACCCCAGCTCATCATTAGACACTGGCGAGATCACGGTGGATATAGAGCATCTCGATGATGCGGCCGTACCGCAGATGGAGGATCCGCGTGACGACTTTGAGGTCGAGATCACCGGCTTACCAGAAGTTGCGCATGGCGTTATCGCACCGCTACCTGATGTGGCCGTGTGGACGCCGGAGAGAGGGCCGGCTGGTCGGGTCGATCAAATGGAGGCTGGGGAGACGTCAATGACGTCTGATGCCGAGCTGGCAAAGGGTTTCTCAGAGACGCTTGTTGTGGAGGATGATCTTTCACAAGGGCCCTCAGAAGAGGGGGTCGAGGAGGACGAGGAGGACGAGGAGGACGAGGAGGAAGAGGAGGAAGAGGAAGGCGGTCAAGATGGAGAAGCTCTTTCCGAGGCGGAGGTGATGGAAGTTGAAGAGGTGTTTGTCCAGGAGGAAGAGGGCTCGGATCCCGACGCAGAACCAGTGGAAGCCGACGACGATCCATTCTTTATCGATGTGCAAGGATCGAGTCAACACGACCAGTCAGGCTACCCTGAAGATCCACTCTTCTTCGTCGATGTCCAGCCCGTCCATGGCGTTGTCGTCGAAGAAACGTCAATCACATACGAAACTTCGCATCCCTCGATCCCTCTCGGCCGTGCTCCCTCGCGATCCCCATCACCTCAGGTCGAAGAGATCGTCTTCAGGCCTCGCAAATATGAGCAACCAAAGCCTATCTCGGTCAATGTGCCGCCGCCCACCATCGCTTCCACCTCTTCTCGTCCTGGACCTGCCGAGGAACCCGCCCGTCCCGAATTTGCACTGCCCACGTCGCTCAATCGACGGCAGAAGAAAGCATTGAAGCGGGAGAAGCGGGCGCGGAACAAGGGCAAGGCGAGGGAGAAGAACAGGAAGAGACTACAGGCTTACGAGGGCTCGGATCTGGAATGGGGGAGTGACGGTCCGCCCGCAGGTATTCTGGACATCGAGGGATCCGAAGACGACGATGGCGCGGAAAACGACGAAGAGATATTGCGCGATTACCTCAAAGGGACGATCTTGGGGTTCAATGCCCGCGATGTCGGTGCAGGGGACGAGGATAGCGAAAGTGGGAGTGACCTGGACGAGGATATTGCAAGGGCATACGATGCCTCAGCTCTCGTCGGCGACGAGGCACTTGAGCTGGAGAGCGGGGAAGAGGACAATCCGGATATCGAAGGGTCATCTGCTTCTGACGACGACAACGAAGACGAGGATGAGGACGACGACAACGACGATTCATCTGAACTTGGTGAAATCGAGTTTGAGTGGCAGGCCGAAGCCGATGACAATGTCAGCGAAGACGAGGAGGATGACGAGGGGGACTTGTTCAAGGGCAAAGATGATTGGAACGACACGGAATGGTTCATCAAGAACCTTGAGGTGAGTTGCCGTCTGGCGACTACGACCTCTAGGGCCCTATCTGACTGTCAGGATGCCCTGGATGGGGAGACGGATATGAACGACCGAAAATCGAGGAGAGCCTTATTCAGTTCCATTGAGAACGGTGACTTTGGAGATGACTGGGGTACAGGTATGCCATGCTCTTTATGGGCGAGACAACAGCTCATCCATAGTCCCTGTCAAGCGGAACAAGAAGGGCTCTGGTATACCACTGGAGCTACAAGGCCAGTGGGAGAAAGATCGACAGCGCAAAGCGGAGAAGAAGCGCCAGCGGGATCTCGATCGTCTTGCCGATCTCCTGGATCCTTACCCGGCCACTCACGGCAAGAAGAAGGGCAAATCCAAGGGGTCCTCGCGAATCGAACAAGCGAAACTCGCTCATCTCATCCCGGAGTCGGCTAGCAGAGTGGCAGAACTATTCGACATTCCCTCCGATTTCGATGAGCCGCAAGGGTCCTCGTCCCGCTTCAGCGGCCGGCTTGCCGCTTTGCTGCCTGGCGGTCGTGGCTTTGCTTCCATCGACGCGGGTATCAGGTCGTTCATTGCCGATGATGGCAAGACCACGTACAGCGTACCACCTATGGACAAGGAAGGGAGGAAGAAGGTGCACATGTTGGCGGAGTGTTATGGCCTGAGCTCAAAGTCGAGGGGCAAGGGCAAAGCTCGATTCACGTGAGTAACCTACCATCTCCTTCTGATCAGCTAATCTCATCCATCAGCGTTTTGACCAAAACCATGCGGACGGGAAAGAACCTCAACGAGGACAAGATTGCTCGTCTAGTCAACGCTGCTCCTTTCTCGGGCGGCTTGTTCTACAAAGCCCTCTATGCTAAGCAGAAGAAGGATAAGAAGGACAGCAAGAAAGGGCCCGGAGATCGTGGCTCTTCGGCGCGTATGAGGGATGGAGAGGCTGTGGGCGAAGGGGCGGAACGAATCGGGATTGATAACATCGGACACCAGCTGCTGAGTCGAATGGGCTGGGCCGAGGGCAGTCGCATTGGACGAAGCGAAGGCGGTCTGGAGAACCCGTAAGTGCATTGGCTCAGTATACTCAGGTCCGAACTCATCTGCAGTGTGGTCGCTATCGTCAAGTCGACAAAGGCTGGATTAGGGGCGTAGGCAGCTGAAGTTTGCCAAAGCCGCCCAACTGGCACGTAGAAGCTACGGAACTCGTGTCATCTGTATCCAAGCTCCATGTATCAGCCTGTCGGGGCCGTAATAGCCTGCCGACTATCTGAAGACAAGTTTACATCGTTACCGGAATCTATAGCGTAACACAGCAACACAGACACTGCCCTGACGAGGGGCGTGACATTACCGGCGTTAAGTCTCCTCATCGCGATATCCTCACGACGCCCCCACACCTCCAAATTCACCCAACCAACCCCATAATTGAACCCCTCTCGCCATTGGGTACATGACCCACACTTAGTTTTAGTGCTTTTCTTCGTCCCCCGTGAAGTGCGCAATCGGTAACGCTGTTGGGCTCTCCGGGCCCAATCGAGTCATGGAGCTCCAGTTGGACGTGTAGTGATTCTTGTCCTGGTCAGACTCCCCGCTCTTCGCAGTGTCATCCGATTCGGCGCGACGATGATCGGGCCGGACAATGGGCAATTCGGATTGGACAGTCTCTTGACTGTCGATTTTGCGGCCAATCCTCACGCCGATCACGTACGTGACGTACGACCCCCAACTGGACCATCAGGATGTTTCCATAGACCGTGCGCGATAGTCTCGGAAGAGAGCGACTCACATCTGGGTAGTCATGAGCCCGATGGCGATGAGGAAGACTACGGTGCTCCAGGCCGTGTCCATCGGCCTGTGCCACGCCTTCTGGTCTATTGACCAGTAATACATGAGTCCGATGCACGAGGCGATTTTGACGATGAACGTTTGGATCGAGGAGAGTTTCAGTATATGCGCAACGAGCTTTCGGTTCCACTGCAGTCGATCTAGGATGAGCGCTGTACGTAACAACCCTTTGACAGAGAGAGAGCACTTACATCCCATGAGACCAATGAAGGTCGGCTGCTCGGCCGTAGCTTGGAACAACCAGATGATCCCGCTGACGGCAAACCCAGGATGTTGGGTCCATTCAATCATCACCGCCGCATAGCTGATCGCGATGATGGTGAGAATATGGTGAATTACCCTGAGGGAGGTCAACTTGGACACCGCCTTGCCCCCCAATGACTCACAAGGGATACCGGAGGTCGAAGCGGAACAACAGCTCAAAAATGTACAAAGTCGAGACGGTGATCGCGGCACTACGGAGGCAGCGGATCGCCCAGAGCTGATAGTCACCCCGGAAGGCAGGACACGCGACGAGCTCGAGCGCCAACGCAATCGTCGTGAAGACGACTTGCAAGATGTCTCGAAGGTGAGTACGTTGTTGCGGCAGAGGACACAGAGAGAGAGATCCTCACACATGACGACGTTTTTTTGATGCTCATGCGGTATGGACCTGAAGACCCGGTGGAACCGCTTCATCCCGCTTGGACAATCAGCCTTTCACTTATCAAGGACGGGCCGAGGAGAAGTGGAATTTGCACTTACAGCCACAACACCTTGGCGAAGAAGTACATGAAGAGGAAGTAACCTGGGTCATCAGTGACGACCGGATGCAGTCCAAATGACCGAAGACTTACCGAACGTCGCTGAAGCATACAAAGACGGATCCCAACCGTGACTTTCATTGAGGCTGAGCGAGATTTCTTTGATCAGCAAAGCTGTGGTCGCAGAAAGGGCCAAGGGTCTGTCCGCCCAAGCACTCACCAAGGAGCTCATCCAGCGGCTGATCAGACGTAAACTGCATGTTCGCTATGAGTTTCTGATTCTCGACGGTCACCATCTTAGCTCCGTTCCAAGACTGAGGGAAGGAGCTGGCTATGGCTTGGCCATACGTCCTGGCGGTCAGAATACTGGTCTGAAACCAATCCTGTGACTTACCGATTCTGGCAGAAGTTGCCACCGGCAACGCTCAATTCGGGACAGTATGCGGTAGGATCCATAGTCACGACCTGAGAAATCATCCCGCGGCAGAGTAAGTTGTCTCCTGATCGTAAGCACCACACCGTACAGTCGCCAAAGGCGCAAGCGGGTAGACTTGCCCGCCATGTCGGTCCAATCGCCCATGCTTTTTTGGTCCAAGGCGACCATGCACTCGGTGAGCGATCCATATTGCCCGTTGGATCCTTGACACGTTTCCATGGCGGAGATGCAAGAGGCAGTGGCGAAGTACTGCTTGACCAGTGCCTCGCTGGTCGCGTTTGCGGGAGTACCAAGTAGAGAGGCAATGTGAGGTGCGAGCAACCTTCCTGGTCAGGGACGTAACACCGTGGCGAGTCTGCACACTTACGGAGTCAAGCTTTCCATTCCCTGTCTTTAGTCTAGGACAAACGTCAAGGGGAATGGGACATACCAACGACCAATGCTTGAAAGTCAAGCTGAACTGAGAGATCAAATGGTCTTTGTCGATCCGAAACCATCCGTCCACGTGGAGAGGGATGGTCTGGTTCACCAAGCTATATTGTACTATACCAGGGTCAGGTCCGCTGCTTGAGGGACGGATCACTTACGATCAAAGACGATAGTGGCGGAAACGACCGAGTGTTGTATTGCGAGCCCCGTCACCTGGGAAGAGTCAGCGCCGACAGATAGGAGAACTTCAGTTTGCCTACGTTGTATGAGGTGGGTGTGCCGAACAGCGATGGCGTCTGAGGTGAAGCGGCAGCGCTTGCAAACGGGCCAAACATCTGATGCTCAATCTGTGCCACACCATCTACGTGGAAAGGGCACTCACAAGCTGACTGGCGAGTGCCCGTCCGCTGAAGCTGACAACGTTGGTAATGTTCAATGCGGAAGAACTGTCTCTCTTACCTGGTCAACACTGCTTGTTAGCCGCATTACACTCTGAATACTCACCATCAATGTCTCCGGCCACATCAACCGCAAACACGCCTGCTCCGGTATCATTCAGGCTTTGCTGGGGAACGAGCAAAGCGTCCGCAAACCGTTTGACCGCTTTCAGGCTCTCCCACTGAGTGGCTGCATTGACGCAGGCACAGAGCAACAGAGGCGAGAGACTCGCCAAAACGCCCAGCCTGACCATTTCGACGGAACACCCAAGGCCAAGGGTCTAGGAAGGAAGGGATTGCGAAGTGGGTGGATGTACCTTGACCATGGCCGATGGGAATATATACCTTGATGATCCTGCAAAGGTGGTTGGTTGTTTCTCCCAAAGTCGTCGAAATTCCATCGTGGCGCCGACCCTTGCCGTTATCGTGTGTTGAATGGACAATCACAGTGCCTCGCCCATCACCCGAGTATGTCAGCGCGGGTCGGTGCATCACGCAAAAGTTGGACGAGGATCGCTCGGATGATACCTCGGAACCCGACTCCTTTGACCTAACCTCCCTCTCCCCTGTAACAAACTCCCATTCCATCGGAAAGCGTCAGGAGAAAATAGCATCGAGAGGGTTCTCATGCACGAGCGTTGTATCCGCCTCGGACTGTGCGGGCAAGGATCGTTGGGCATCGAGAGAGGACTTCCAAGTGACGAGCGGTTCGAGTGCTCGGGTGCCTGTCGACGGCGACAACGGATGCGTCATGAACGGAGATTGAGGTCGGGGCTGAACCCTATGCAAGACACGACCGTGACTTCACTGTGACCACCTCTCGAGAGCGGATGTAGGGGTTCACAGGAGAGCTGCGCGCCGTGGCAGCCCGTCGGGTTTGACCCAGATCATGGCGCGCGTGATGGGCATCGAACACGGCGAGGGAGGAGAATCGATAGGTTACATGCCGGCATCTCACTCCCTCCTCCCTCGTCTTGTCCGCCCGCTCGCATTTCGGATTTCCCACTGATATAACCCACGATCATAAGCCTCCTGCTGTCCGCCGCCGCTGGAACACCCCTGTGCCTGGCACGCAGGTTTTCGGAACAGGAGCAAAGACCACCACCAACGGCACGTTGCGGCATGGGACAAGCCCTCGGGCAGCGCGACGGGGATGCGGCTTGGTACCGATAAGCATGATCTGGTAGGATGCGGAAGGGGGAGACTGATCTCGAGGTCTCGCCCTGGCGATCACGAAATGTGGGTGTCCTTGTCTAACACCATCGTCCAGCCGTCTCGGCACGTTCCTAAAATTACTCCTCAGCGATGGGATCCTACCCACCCTCGGACTGCATGCTGTTCCTTGCGACGGGGGGAAGAAGGGGAGGGGTGGAGGGGAGGTTGCATAGTAAGCATCTCGGAGCATCGGAAGCATTTCGATCAGTCCAAGTTGGTGCGATCAATCCCTGTTGAAACACCTTCACCCTCGTCGATCAGGCCAAGGCACACTGTCCTAGTCGTACCTCGTTCCCCCTTCGGGCCGGCCGCCGGATCCAGCAGTCGATCTGATGGGATGCCCGAATCGACATTTAGCGCCGACTTGGCACTTGCACCTTGTCATGTCCGTCTCATCAGTCACAGAGCTGCACGTCTCCATCATAGCAAGTGTCGTGAAGCAGAGGCTTCTAGCGGGCGGATGGGTGAGGCCCGGCCAACGGGTATATTTCTGCGATCACAACTGCACTATCTGGAGGGGAGATGCCCCTTCCCCCCCTCCGTTATGCGAACGGTGCACCAGGCGATTCCATTGCGACACAGTAGAGGAACTAGAAGCGATGACGATCAAAAGATGACCAGCCCTCACATCAAAAGTCCTGACGGTTGAAAAGTCGACAACACGCGCTCTAAACATCAACGTGACCACGCGGTATGACTAACTTCCTGCTGCGCGGGCTAGGGCTACGGCAAACCGCCGGAAGGGAAGGGGGTGGCATGCATCGTACCCAGCCAATGGGCGGTACTTCAGATAGTTATGGAATGGAATTTAGCTTGGAGCATAGAAACACGCTCATGTTCAACGTGAATATCGCGACTTTTAAAGCATCGACCGCGTCCCCCATTGGCAGCCTAATTCTTCTCGCATGCTTGTAGTTAACCAAACTCGAATTGCTTTGTTTGGGGCTACAAACTATTCTCAGCTGCGTCTGTCTGTGCGGAGGCTATCGAGGATAAGCGAGGTTGCAGATTCGTCAGCAGGGGTGTTCCTTGTGCTGACATGAATGTGACCGTCCTAGTATGTACCGCTTGTCGAACGATGACCCGAGGCAGTGCACACCAATGCAGCTATCAATAGTCACAACATGTTCAAGTGATCGGCAGGCCTCTGGTTTGCAAGGGCGTAAAAAAGCTTCGAGAGACACTGCAGAGCGACCATCGGACCTGGTTGTATTCAGACCTTAGTCTCCAAGGACAAGTGCCCATAGGACGGGAAAACCAGGCTGACATCGGTTCAAACTTCTGCTTCAGACTCATCGCCATGCTTGCGTGGGTTTCGCCGACTTTGGGTCAAAAAACCTAGCAGCAGGTTTGTCGTACCCACATAGCTGCGCTAGGCCCTTGGCATGCTCCCCTGTCCATGCTATCATCAGGTCAGTTGGGAATGACGCCAGCGCCCATTTTTTTTTCTCAATCGGGATGACGGGAGGTTCGGGAAGGCCACCAACATCTTCCTCTGGTTCCAGCTGCTCACCCTCCTTCTTCGGGGCTCGGCGTTTATTACACCCTCATATGTCTCGGCGAGACGGGAGAGATCAAGGGCAAGCCTCATAGCAGAGCAGAGAGGTGGTAGTCCCCCCGGGAAATGGACGATACGGAATGAAGGGATCTCGCATTCCCGCTCGTCCCGCACACGCTTCCCGACACGCGGGGCGGAGGTCACACCAACTTGGCCTCGATCCTTTAGCTTCAGACGGTCTATCCGAGACAAAAGAGACATAATTATACCCTGCAAAGGCGTTCGCCGGCTTGGGGTATATGCTTGGAGTGTGACCTCTGGCCTGCTGCCTGCCATGACATGTCCCGTGGGTTCACGCCTTGTCGAATCGTCTTTTCAGGGATTCATCATCACGTTGACATTCTAATCGGGTCAGGCACGGTTATGGAACTCTGCGACCCGCTCTCCCCGCTTATTTCAGTCGACCAGTACAGTCTTGCTCTGTCATCGCCTTTCCGTGACACTCGACGTTGGCCCCTGTCATGCATTCACAGCTGAATTCCGACCCTTCGCGTCAGTCGGGCCCATGGGAAGATACGATTGCTCCAGCGGGCCAGCTGCAGACCCCGAGTTCTCGCCAGACGCGCACCAGGCGGAAGGTTCATGATCGATTGCTGGTGGTGGTCCAAAGGCGGGAGGTCCAGCGGGTGACTCTGACGAGAAAGGTTTGAACGGGCTACGATCGTTCTCAGCTGTATCCCGTCCCCTTGTCAGGCAATCTGCACGCACACCAGATAACACGAGTATCTCGAGTGTTTCTCTGCTCTTCGCAAATCTTGTGTTTGTTACTTCACTTGTCGAACACCTCTGGCCATCACTCGCGAAAACGATTGACATCGAACTATGGCCGTGCGCAGAGTTGGCAACATGCCTATCGGCATCCCCCTGCCTCGAAGGAGGCTCCGTTCGCTCTTCTTCGTCCTGCTGGTCATCTTGACCCCTTATGCGGTTCTCAGACACGTCACTTCTCTCGGATCGGTCAACGAGGTCAAGGGTCATCACGTCCCGGCCAGGAGAGGGATCGTCTACTCTCGCGACTTTGAGGGATGGGGGATGGAGGAGGAAGAGGCAGCGCCGAGGACAGTGATGAGGCGACCGAGATCCTTGGATGCGGAAAAGGAACGACCGACGGGGGCGACCAGTGCGAAATGGCGCAAATGGAAACGAAGGGACTCGGTGGTTAAGTTGCCCGAACATACCTACCTGTCCAACGGTTTGGTGACCATCAACCCAGAGGGTGGCCATCCCATCTACGACCTGATCAACCGTGCCCAGTCCGAGTGGGAGGCCAAGAACCGCAAGGCGAGTAAGACTTTGGACCAGGCCGTATACGAGTACAAGCGGAGGTACGGCCGAGCGCCGCCCAAAGGGTTTGACCGATGGTGAGTAGGAATTGTCCGCGCGAGAGGGCCTACATGCTGACGTCTCCCAGGTGGGCTTGGGCCAAGAAGAACAACGTCCAGCTGCCAGACGAGTATGACCAAATTGTATGCTCTCCGCCTGATACCCACTGTCCCCCTCACTAAGACTATAGAACAAGGACCTCGAGCCGTTCCATGCCATCCGCCCTAAAGAGCTCCGAAAGCTCTTGCAAACCATCAAGGACTCCACCGGAATGTACACCATCTCCTGCCGAGACCGCCAGTGCAGCTACACTCTCGCCGCCGAGGGCTTGAATGACGAAGGGAGACGTGTGGCAGTACAACGGGCCGACGCGCAGATGGAGCTGGTCAAGGCGATCGAGGAACAGTTGGAGGATGTCGATGCGGTCTTCTTCAGCCACGACACCCCCTGGCAATTCGTCGAGAACAGCTATGTGAGTCGATTAGCCCATTGAACAAGGGATGAGAGCATGGGGCTGACGAGGCAGAGACGAGCGCTCGAGGATAAGGCTGGCGATGGTGAATGTAAGTTTATTTCGCGGGGCAAAGTCTCGAGCCGTGGCTGACAGAACAGTCATGAGGTCTTCGGATCATGAGGTGTGTCTCGTCGCTGCGATCGAAGGTGGAGAAGACGTATTGATCTTAGCATGACCACACTCATCTCGGCTGGGCGTCTGCTTGCGCGATGAACAGACCCCTGCGGTCCGACTATGACCCTGACACACTTCCCGACCTCGAAGCCAAGTGGCAGGGAGACAAGTCGTTCATCTGGGATCACAAGGCGTACGTCGGAGTCGCTTGCTTGTTCTCAATTGTGGGCCACAGCTCACACGCAGGTCGATGGATCCCTGCCTCCACCCGACGTTGACGCACACTGTGGGCTTCTTGTCGGGTCACGGAAAAGGCCCCGGACCGAGCGAAGAGGTCTACCCCGTCATGTCCATGTGCAAGACGTCTTTGCATTCCGACGTCCTCGGTGTGTCGCACGAAGGATGGACCGAGGACGTCGGGGACGATCCGGTCTGGGAGAAGAAGACGAATGAGAAGATGCTTTGGAGAGGCAGGACCACGGGGATTTACTACCAAGATGGCGTGCCGTGGAGTGAGCCGTTCACGACTTTTGGTTGGCCCCAACTAACTGAACTCCAGACATCTCCCAACGCGCCAGCTTGGTCGAGCACACTGCCCGCACTTCAGGCGACATGCACGTTCTCCCTGTCCCCCGCGCACACCAAATTCTGGGCGAGGCGAAACTCCGCGAGATGGCCGAACTGAACGGTGATCTCGTCGATGTGGCGTTTGTGGACGAGCCAATCCAGTGCGAGCAAGAGACGTGCGACGAGCTCAAAGAGACCTACCAGTTCGCCGACCGCATCGATTTCTCCCAAGGCAACAAGCACAAGTACCTCTTGGACGTTGACGGAAACGGCTGGAGCGCCCGATTCAAGCGATTGATGAGCACAAACTCGCTCATCCTCAAAGCGACCATCTTCCCCGAATGGTGAGTGTCGAAGAAACGTCGTGTGGCGTAGTGGGGAGTTGGGCAGATGCTGACGGCAAGGTACGCTGACCGAGTCCAACCTTGGTTGCACTACGTCCCCGTCAAAGCCGATCTGACCGACTTGTACGACGTCTTGACCTTTTTCAGGGAGGGTAACGATGCGCTGGCCAAGGAGATTGCCACGTCGGGGAAGCAATGGAGCAAGACGTTCTGGAGAAAGGAGGACATGATGTCTTATCAGTTCAGGTGAGCTTCGACTAGGACTCACGGTCTACCCAAAGTACCGCGGTCCGCTGACTTTTAGACTCTTTTTGGAACTCTCCAGGTTGTTGAGCCTTGATCGGGAAGCAGCCTCTTACCGCCCTTCAGGTCCTCTGCGATTTAACCCGAATGTGTGAGCGGTAGAGGTGCGCAGGTTTTGGGAGTCCGTTGTAAGAGCCGCTCGTCGGTCAACACTAGAGGGTAATCATCGGGTGAGAGGGGACCATACAGTAATGACTTCTCGGATTCATCTTTCACGATTTGTAGCATCTTATTCACCTCGTCTATATATTTCGTATCCCCTTGCCTCGTCACATGCACTGTAGACTTTGAATGACCGAATCACGAGAAGATCACAAACTCGGCGAAAGTCACAGGACCCGCAGCCGACGTACCTGTTAAGCGAGTAGATGCTCTTCCCTCAAAGGGCCGGTTACCAGGGCTGAAGACGAGAGAACACTAACATTGAAGAGAAGGTGTCTCCGCCGCCAGAGCACAGCCAGACCTGTTGATGAATGCAGATGCATGATGAATGAGCGATATATTACAAAACATGGTGGTGTGTGATTAAACGAATGATGCTAAATGCAGGATGACCGACCGAAACCCCCAAGCTCTACTGGCCTCTTCTCTTCAACACATTCCCCTCCCGTAGCCCTGCTCCTGTCTCGAATGACCTCTCCATGAATGAGCTCAGCTCACGCCGCGTCGCCAATCACACAGGGCAACACGGCGCGCCTCCTAGACGTTACGCGCGGAGGGTCCTCACGAGTGGCTCCCAAAACGCAGCAAAGCCCTCTCAAACATCGCCAGCCACTTCCTCGCCCTCGGCATCGACAAACACCTTGTTCTCCTCGGCCTTTCGATCTTGCCAGCTGAACACGGCGAATTGGCCGAGGACAAACAAGTCGAGGAAGACGGTCAGACTCGATCCGGCGAGCCAAGAGGCGTTGGCGACGAGGTACCGGGGCTCCAGGGAGATGATAAGGATGGAGACCACGTAGGTAATGTCTTTTTCGTCAGCAAATGATATGCTTGACACAGTACCCGGCAAACCGGGGATTGGACTCACTTCCAGAGATGGAGAAGAAGAACATGGCAAGGGAGAGACCGGCGCATCGGGTTTTGCTGATCGTCAGGATGAATCCTGCGAAGGCCTAAAGCAGGTGACTCACTAGTTGTGGGCGATCTGTGGCACCCGGCTACCGAGGTACAAAACCGCCGACAGCCAGCCCAAGGTCTGACTCTTCCATTCCAGCTCGACTTCGGAGCCTTTGCCGGGTTTCTCAGGGATGGAGACATCAGGCGTGTCGGTAAGGTACCAAGCTCCCACTCCAGCGCCGAGGACAAAGGTCAACAGCAGAGGGTACTCGAGCGAGGGTGGTAACAGCGGTCGTGGCTGAGCTGGAGTGGGAGCGGCGGTAACGTCGAGCAGCGGAGACGTTTCCGAGTCGGCTTGCTTTTGCGCCTTGACCCGCTTCAAGTGTCGATAATAGTAGACCTGAACGAGGAGGACGACGTCGCACGCCGTGTACTGGTTGTTGTCAGTGACGTTATCTTTACAAAGGAGAGGAAAAAAACTGCTCTACTCACGTAAAGAGCGAGGATGACCACGGTCGGCAGGAGCTTGGCCATCGCTCCGCCTACGGCATTGGTGATATCGCCCAGAAGCCATAGGACGATGAACGTGACCGACAGCCCTTCGCCCGATTTCAACTGGTAGTTTTCCCAGATTTGGGGCGAGTACACGACGATCCAACATGCCAGGGACATGTACCCGGTCTGCCAGTCAATGACCTGTCCCCGTGCCCATATGGGCAGTCCAACAACACTTCCCCACCCCGTCTTCAGCAGGCGACTCGCGAACAAAGTCTCAAGAGTGGTGCCGGGGGTATCCGAGATAACCGGCACGCGAGCAGAGCGGGGTGGCGCCAGACTGAAAAGCTTACTTACAATGTTGGATAGCTGCTCCGCGGAGAGAGTGAGCGGCATGTTGGGGTGAGAAGGTGAGGAGGTTTCGAAGGGTTGTGGGTTGTCCAGCTCGGGGAGGATGTGAGGGGAGGTTTGCTATCAAAGAGTGAATTGAAGATTGTGGGTGGATACGATCGACTCGGAATGTGTGTATCTCTCTCTCTGACCGATGACGGCGAAAAACAAGCGAGACCCAGTGGGGAAGGGAGGGGGAGATTAGGGGGTGGTGGATAGATTTAATCCCGCACACCAAAATTGCCACGTCATGCTACCCTCCCTAAACTATCCACTCGGCCAGCGTGTACTTGAACTTTCAGCAGTCCTCTTCAATCTTCACGTTCAACCTCATCTCCCTCTTTCTCTCCAGACCGCAAAACATAACTGTAAGCATCTCCATCCTTACTCTCCCCCCTCCCTCCCCTCCCCTCCCTTGCATGACGATAAATATGTTGGCACCAGTCCTACTCGTTAAATATGAGGACATGACAGGACGACACCACACCTTATTATACGCTCGTGGGCGTCCCTGATACTTCACCCTGCTCCTGCTTGAATCTTTTTGGAATAAAGGCATTAGAGCATCGAGCTGACGGCGATAGGTTTTCTGCGGCCAGATGAGTTGGTCTAGTTTGGTTTTATCAATTGTATCTATTTCTCGATGTATCCTGTGATCCGCAATCATGACAATTTGCCGCAAAACTTGTCCATTTCTAAGCTGCGTGTCCCAGCCTTCTGAACGACTACCTTCCCCCTCGCATACACCCTTCTCTTCGTCATCAGAGAGTTGCATAAAGGTTCGTGAATAGGTAGGTATACAAATGGGCCATCCCGAATCTGCCAGTGTAGCTCGCGCTACGCGATGATTCCCTGCGCCAACTCTTCCGCTCCTGCCACCGCTGCCCGCTCCAAGCTATCCTGCCGGTGTAGCTTTTGCGCTTTCGACGGACTCTCATCGTCTCGAGCCGGACTTTCCTTTCTCTTCCTGCTCCCACACCATCCCTCCGGAGCCGTCGTCTCGCGTCGGCCGTCTGTTGCACCATTGACTTCGCCCTCCTGCCCCGAGACCGCTTTAGCCTGTTGCTCGCGTAGTCTCTTCTCTTCGTACCGTCTCCACACGTCCAAGCTCGTTTCTCTCTGATCGTTGACTTGTTCCAATTCGACCATCGATATCCCCTTGACGTCGTCCGCTTCATTGGTCGCGTCCGTAGCTTGTTCACGCCCAGTGTCCCCTCCTTGCTCCCCTCCTTGCTCCCCTCCCTGCGTCCCTCCTTCTTGCTCAGCATCTCCCGGTCGTCTCTCCTCCTCATCATTCAGCGTGGGACGTGCCGGCGTGCTCGGGCGCGGAGGCTCGCCACGTTCTTTCCTCTGTCGCTCTTCCCATCGCCTCCACACGTCCACGCTGCTCTCCCGATCGTCAACAAGGTACTCGTACGTCAACGTCGACGCTGCCATCTTCTCCCTTTCGCGCTCGCGCGCCTGTCGAGAGCTCTCGGCGAGAGTAGAGATGGCGCTGATGGGCGAGTAGAGGAGGATGTTGGGCAGACTGGGCCGCTTGGCGTGCGAGCTGGATTGAGGTGGAGTGAGAGCAGGGGATATTCGGAAATCTGGCAGGTTGCCCGTGTCTAGTTTGTCAGAGGGGTTTTGAGAGGGAGTCAGGTAGGGCGGAAGCAGGGCAAAACGCACGGATGGCTATACGACCTTGGAAGGCCGTCGAGCGGTAGCCGATGGATGAGCCGCATGTGCCGCAGAAGAGCCGGGTGACTGTCGATGAGCGTTGGATACTCACTTCTCCAAAGCCAAAAAAAAAAAGGCGTGGCCACCCACCGATATTGCCAGACTCGGCTCTCGAGTTGTACTCGTGCACATCTCCCACGATCATGACGTCTGTCTGACGAGGGAGGATGCTCGTCGTGTTGGTCGTTCCACTTGTATGCTGACAGTCTGTGCCTGTATTGTCCAGTGACATGACATAGATGATGAAGAGGACGGGGTGAGGAGCGATGGGCGAAGGACGGGACGGGGAGAAGCCGTGGTCAGCTATGATCCCAACCATCATGCTTGATGCACCTACAGTGACATGTCGCATGGCTGATCTCAGTGGTAGGCCTGATGACAATGGTGCAGCTCCCACACAGACAGTAGCCCGAATACCCCATCGTCGAACAGAAACGGCCGGGTCGTAAAGGTGGACACGGAAAAACAGGTTGGAAGGCCGGCTCGTAACACACCACAGAGACCACGAGGTAGATCGGTTTCGCGGTCGAGCTCACAGCGCGAGGTGGAGGCGTGTGTAAATGGTGTTGGAGCTGTGCTGCGCTATGCCCGCCGCCCGATGCGATACACGATTTGGGATACAATGAAACGATACAACTGCTGGAGGAAGGGGGTGAATTCCTGACTATTGCAAACCACCTGATTGGTTCAATACCCGTATTAAAAACCCCCATCATAGCACATGGCCCAGTCCGCCCCCGCCTCGCCTTGTCGATCTCATTCCTCGTCTATCCCTCTCCCCCTCCTCCTAGCCGCTTTCGCCTGTCCTCGCCCGAAACCCCGCGCGTAGACGGCGCATACGCGATCTTTTACGTCAATTATAGAACATCTCGCGACGAGGTTCCATCGGAACACCTCGGTAGGGGTTTACCAATACCTCGCTTGTGATTCGCAGAACCTCCAGAATCGATCCGTTCCTACCCCCTGGTCCGCGGTCTTGCGCCTCTGGACAAAGAGGGATCGTCTTCGGCCGATGTTCAATGTTGGGTGTAGGCCGAAAAGCCTGTTCTCCTCGATAGTCGTCCGCGACGAGATGCGAGAACAAGAGCGCTGCGGTGCACATCTCGCCGTGCCAAGACCAGTACAGCCAAGGCTCATGCATCCAAGGGCAGAGACTAGAATCCGAAACATCGGGGCGCTTGTTGACCGAGTTGCGTTCTTACATTCGTCATGACACAAGACCACGCGTAGCGGGCACCCCTCGCGACGAGATTCCACTTGATCCGCCATGAGACCCCCGACCTGACCGCACTGCACCAACGCAGATGGTACCAGCCAGCCCTTCATGCAAGATTCCCCACCTACACTCGAAATACAAATCGACATCCACCACTGACTAGAGCCAATCAACCCTACATGACCACACAGCCACACCCCCCCTCCACGTCCTCCCCTTTCCCATGCCCAGCCTTCTTCCCCTTCTTGCCGGGCGCCTGATCACGCCCAGACACATCACCCAAGCCACCTCTCCCAGTGTTCGGCCGACCAGCGGCAGCCTCGATAATTATGTTCGAGCTCCCTCGGCTTCCGGCAACAGGTCTAGTTCCAGGTCGGGCCGTGTCAAAGTAATTATTCGACCCATCAAAGTGTCTCGACTCTTGGTCCCACCCTTGTCCCTGTCCGGGACGATATCTGAGGCTGCCCTGTTGCGCCTCGCCGGCAAAAACAGGCTGACCGTTCGAAGTCGCCCAAAGCTGGTTAGCCGCTGCTGTTCTCAACGAAGCCCGACTGGACTGCTGGGTGATCCGTCGCATAAAGCTGGGACGACGAGAAACGCTCGCCGACTCGGTCGTGCCCGTGGACGTGGACTCGAGGTTGGATCGGTCCATCCCCGATGGCTCGCGATGTATGGAAGTCTGAGCCCCCTGAGTCGTCCGGATGGGCGAAGGGAGCTGCCCGAGCTCAAACTCTTCTGTTGGGTCCTTGTGCCGCATACCGTTGCCCTGAGAATTATGTCGGGACGGAGAAGGCGCCAAGGTGTTGAACGACGTCTGATATCGCAGGGGATTATCTGGCGACGGCTCGAAAGTCGGAGAGAAGGCAGGCGGTCCTGAGGGCGGGGAGTCTGCAAAATTGGGCCGGGTCTGGTATCAGCCCTGTGATCTTTTGACTTGCGAAGTGAGGAGCAACCGTCCAGCACTTGATGTCGGCAAGCACAAAAACTTACATTGACACGTTGAGAATTCCCCAACACCCCCCGTTTGACCCATTTGACAGGTGTGCCATCCCTGTCCCACTCTACGGCGAGATCGCCTTCGTCCCCTGCCCGTTCGACCGATGCAGGTTCGTTCATCCCAAGTTTCTTCGCGACAGTGGGAAGCAACACCTCGTCCCAGTTGGCTCCTTTGGGCGGAGTGTATGCGTTTTCCGGGGGCACCAGATGCGCAGCCACTCCAAGCCGCGACGACGAGGTGGAAGATGACATACCCGCCGATGACGAGAGCATGTTGAGCGAGGCCGATCGGGGTGTTGAGACAGTCACACCGCCATGGCCGTCAAGCGGAGAGTTCAGAGAGAGTTGAGCAGGTTTGGAAGACGTCGAGCGATTCTGGCCGCTTGTCCTGCGTGCAGCACCACTGGGAAGTCCCAGTCCCGTCTCAGTCTGCTTCGAACGATTCGCACTGGCCACAATGGCTTCAGGCTCATGCTCGGACCGCGCATCCGGTCTCTTCGACAGGCTTCTTCTGCGCGTATCCTCGCTCGACAGTCCGCCGACACTTCTGCTCAACGCGCCCGCTGCCATACGCCCGTCTTCCCCGTATTCCCCGTCGGACTCGTCGTCAAGATCATGACCCCGCTCGGCGATGCGCATTGCGTCATCCGGGAAGATCGCAAAGGGAGGTAGCTCATTCTTCACCAAGCCCTCGACGACTTTTGCATGGGGCAGCTCGGGCGAAGGACTCCTATCGAGATCGTCGTACTCGAAACCAGATGCAGGAGAGCGGGGCGACCGGGTAAAGTCCGGCTTGGAAGGAGACGACCCTCTCCGAGAGGCAGACGGGCGAGGGATACTAGACGAAGGCGCAGGGAGTGGAGGGTGACTATCGGTGTCGACGAACTTGGTTCGTGGAGCGAGTTGCGATTTCGAGCGAGGACGGGTAGGTCGGGGTCGTCTGGGGATCTTACTGGGCGAGTGGTCTTCCTCCCCATCACCATTCGTATCAGACACTAAATCCCCGTCCAGGCGAGAAGGACCGGGATCGCGATCTCTTCTACCCCTCGACTCGGCCCGCGGCGTGCAGGATGGATCCGGAGAGCCCGCGGGCGAGGCGAACGGGCTGGACTTGGTCCGTGTCCTCGAGGACGTGGCGACTGGAATACGGCTTTGTGTCGCGACTTCGCGCCGAGGTGTATTATGTGAACGCTGGCTGGTCGTCCCAGCTCCAAACCCCTCGTCTCCGCTAGACAGTCCAGGCGAGCCATACGATGGAGAGGGCGAGTGACCGGTATGGTCGTGGAACTGGCTCGATGACAATCGACTAGATAGATACGCGGACTCGCTTTCCAGCCCTATGCGTGAGCTATGATCCACCGACCTCGAGTGAGGGCAAGATCGCTCAGACGCGCCCAAGGGCCGTGCGGATCGAAAAGGGGAGGGTAGGATTGTTTCGCAGGTGAGGAATGGGGATGTGGGGCACGTACGTTTGCGCAAGGTCGGTACAATCTGATCATCCCACGATGGGACGGCGCGCTGGGCAGAATCAAGCGCCATCATAGCGGCCCTAGTTGGGCTACGAGTGTGTATCAGAAGGTTGAGTGGTGGATGAGATCGTGACCAAGTGTCGTAGTGTCGAGAATGCCCTGCGTGCAGACGGATATCTCAACGGGCGATACAGGCAACACCCTCTGTCTATGCCGACACCTTCGCGCGCATAAGCTGTTTGTTCGAATGTTCCACAATGATGAGTAGCGTCAAAACATGATGCAGTAAAGATCGCTCAGTGTTGATCACACCTCGCTCCTCGTCGTTCTAACCGACGCGTGGGGCTCCATTCGTCACACCTCCGCCATCGATACCATAGTGCGCCGGTCCGGATCTCACGCACTCGATGCATGTCAAGCAACTCTTACTCTACGTCTGCGAATACAGGCAACCAAAATGAGGCCCCAATCCTACACGAGAGGATATATCTCATCTCTTTCGCCCGCATATCATATACACACATACAACAACCTCTACGGCCGTCTGTTGTCGACCGGCGACGAGCTGCGCCCATCGTGCCATGGGCAGCCGTCAATCACCCCGTCAGCTTCCCCTGAACTCTCCGTCGCTGCTCAAGGGCAGCTTCGCGATCATACACTTCACCCTCTTCTCCCTCGGGGATATCCTCATCAGTGTCATCCAGGTCGATGAAGGAAAAAGTCGGCGACTGGAACTGCGAGCTCGACGGGGACGGCGGAGCCGAGGAATCTGTACGGGGGACCGAGGGTGTGAAAAGTGTCGTCTCTGAGCCAATCAGCAGGGGCAGTCGCACATCGAGGCTCAGACTCACCAGTGGCTACCTCTCTCCAATCCGAACTGCCAACGAGGATCCGACAAGCCTGCGCTGGCAGCTGTTCCCCTCGCGCGATCCAATCCCGCTCATCTTCCATCTCAGCCACCGTGTTGACCTCGATCTCAAACAGCCTCGTCTGGTCGTTGACCAAATCTCCGCCAGATCCGTCGCCGCCTACAATCCTCTCCGTGTCCTCATCATTCCCCACCCGCCCGTCATCATCACCCGCATCGGTCGCCGCACCAGGCTCTTCCGCCTCGGGTGTCAGGTTCAGCCTCCGTGCTGCTCTCTTCCTGTCCGATGCATTCTCATCGACTCCCTTGAACACTGCCAACGAGTGAACGCCACGGGGCAGGTGCACGCGGATATGCGGGATAGGGAGCTGTATCCAGAACTCGAGCCGTGGATGCCGGACGATCAGCGACGCGAGAGGGTCGAGGGCGACGAATGAGAATGAGTGTAGGCGCGGGATCCAGTATTGGTCGAGTAGCTTGAGCAGTCGCGCTCTCATCTCGTGAGCAAGCATATACGACGTCAGATTAGCCCCTTGTTCTTGGACCCTCTGTTCTGTCGTTTCAGAAATATCGGCCCGCCCACCGTCAGGTCCAAGGGTGTCAGACCGAGTTTGTGGCGGTGGAACGGTGGCGGAAGCTCCCATATTGTCCCGGAGATCGATTGCAGAAATGTTCCTGCGCTCGTACTCTTGGAAAGCTTCGTCTGTGTCGAAAAGATGGTCCATGCGGTTCCGTTGAGCTAGGTTCACGGGCCAACGCGAAGACGCGGGATTAGAGACCGAAGTCCCGGCATCGACGTAGGGTGCGTCTGTCGTCGTCATCGGATACGCAGGCTCAGTCGCTAGAGCGCCGTGCAGCGAAGACGTCGTGTCCGAGGTCGGCTCAACCGAAGGTGTCACGAAGTAGGGACCTCGATTGACCTCGACGACTGACTGGCTCGACCTGAAGGTGGTGGATGGCGTGACTGAAGACGATCCCTGAACAGTAGCATCGTTGTTTGTACTCGAAGAACCCGCGGGCTGGCCGATCACCGGGCGACCGCGAAGAGTCGTTCGACCTCCCCTTGGCAGCTCAGTCACTGTGGGCTGCATGCCACCTCCTCGCATCCCAGTGAGACGTCCCACAGACGGAGGTGGAGGAGCAGGACCATCGCCAGGGTGAATAGGCGCCTGGGAGGGCTCGTCGAGTTTAGGAGGGTCGATCCACCACGGCGGCAAGTGCAGTTCGCCTCCACACATCAAAGCGTCCTTCCAACTCGTCTGCATCAAGGCCGTCTCGGACACGGCGATTCGGTTCCACACTCGAGGTGGACCTACGCGGAAGGGAGTGACGACTTGGTCGGTATGTCGGTCGTGAACGTTGCGGCTGGAAACGCCTGCAATCTGTCGTCCCACCGGCGAATCGCGCAGATCCCAGCACCGTATCTCGATCCGCGCCTTCTTGGGTCGCAGCAATTGAAGCGAGTCGAAGAGGAGTTTCGAGTCGGCAGAGTGCAAGACGAGAGTATCACGAAGGGTGAAACTGGTCAAATCGGTAAAGAGGCCGCAGACGTCTTTCAACGCTGTATGGAGGGTGTAGTAGAGTTCTGAATCCGGACCCCATCCTATTTGATGCTTGATCGGTTTGCGGCGGGACGCCCGAATGGTGAGGTGCCGTACCAGCCTTGCTTTGGAAAGTGAGGTACCGGGTTGGTTTATGGTTGCGCATCGCACAAAACGTCTGAGATGATCGTAGGATAAATGAGGGTGTCGATAGAGAACGCCCAGAGCCACGGGCGTCAGCTCTCGAGAGAGGATGAGCGGGGTGATGTTATCTCGGTTGGTGTTGTCCATCTCCCATGCTGAGGAATCAGCGTGGGAGATTAGGTTGTTCAAGCGTTGAATGACTCTGATCGTGACTCACCTGACGCTGTCAAATCATAGTAATGTTCAAAGATCCGCCTCCAAACCACCTCTGGCAGCTCTGAAACACCCCTTGCCCTCCCTTTGCCCTTTTCCAGTCTGCTCCTCGACCCAGTCCCAATGTCGTAACGGTCTTGCTCGCACGATCCCGCCCGTTCCATCTGGGACCCGCTCATCTCGCTTTGCGGTGCCGTTCGATTCACAGCCGACGGATGAATGAGAGGGTCTGCCTCCAGGTCCATACGTTTTGGCGTCGGTGATGTGTCACCATCACACGAGTGGATCCGTTTCGCCGGTATCGAAGCCAGCGACATTGCTATTCGACCTGGAGCGACTGGAGGCAAAGGTAGCGTCTCGTTCGAGGGGATGACGGGGGATGGCGGGTAAACGATCACTTGCCGTACGAGATCGGTACTGAGACGGAGCTGAGCTCGACGCGACTGATCTTAGAGGTGAGCCGTACGCAAGCAAGTGGCCAAAGGACGAGATGTAGAAAGAGTGGGTGGTAGTTGTAAGCCTTGAAGAGTTCCATAGTAACCAGAGGTACAAGGTGACGTCTGAACTGTCTAACCGGTTATCACCGGGTGGCAACGTGGCGGTCTCATCGGGTGGAGATTGTTCCCGACCTCGACTGTCACATACCTTACCGGCCACCGCTCGAGCTCCAGATCGAGACGTAGGTGGGGTGAGTGAGGTATGCGGACTGGACACGCCCGGACATACCGGAATGTCCCCTCCACTTGCGAGCGACGATCATACCGACAATCCTCCCTTGTTACCTACCCCTTGGGATCCTCCTTTCACCACTCCTCCCTCACTCCTGCCCCGTAAGTACGGCCGCAACCCGCCCGCACACACACCGTCACAAACCCATTCGTATGCTTACTTACCCTGACAGTGCTTTGTGATCTCGCCAAGCGAGGTGTACCGCTGCTGATCAACCCGAACATTTGCCCTGCAGGAGCACGCCCGATTGGTGTTTTGACACACTTGACTCCTCGACGATCCATTCAAAGAGGAAGTAGGCAGATTACTCATTGCTGTGCCCCGGCGGGTATATAAGGACAAGGAAAGCACGGCGGCAAGATGAGTTTACGACGTGACAGAGAAGCCAAGCCGCCCATGCCTGCTGGTCTTGGACATGGGAAACCCGTGCACCCCTTTGCGGTCACCGTCGAGGAACCCGTCGCGGTGAGTGTCCACTCCGACGTCGTTGTTCGTCCTCGGCCTGATGACAGAATGCGATTGTGCCAGACGGATACGGTATAAAATACCACGCCTACCACACGATCACCGAAGGCGTCTTGTGAGTTTGCCTCTGGTCCATCTCTGCCCTCCTGCCTCGAGATGGTCATACCAGCTGATTCCCAGTCTCCCGACAGGCACATCCCTCCCCGGGGGAGCGGTACTCCCAATGTCCTCGATCGCCGACTTTCCCATGGTCTTGCCTCAGGGGACCAAGATGCCAGGCGGTGTGATGGTCCCGGTAAGCTCTTTTTTGTTCGGGGTCGGTACCGTACATGAGGGCAACCCTGGACGGGAGACAGGGCGACTGACGACCAGATTGTCATGCAGAGGCGGGCCAAAGGTTTTGCTCCTGCAAAGCCCAATGCCGAACCTATCTGTGTGATACAATGAGCTCATTCGGGGGGCGAAGGCGACAGAGGTGGGAAGAGACTCGAGAGGGATTGATTGGCGATGTATGCATTCTTTGTTATACTCTGGCCTCGGGTTGGTATACCATTAATACAAATCACCTCTTGCTCGATGATTTCGAAAGGCCGGGTGACTACGCGCCCTAGTTACGGCACTGTCTAGCCCCCTTCTTCCCTTGGTGGAGGACACAGGTTCTCCAGGGAGCAGTCGGTGATTGTTCGAGCCCTTGCATCAGGCAGTCCATGCTTCTTGTGCCAGGTCCCAGCATAGTTTCCTGCAAGTCGTACAACCCCCCAGATTCAACAATGGAAGCAAAACAAAATTATGCTGCCAGTATTGCAGACTCATGGAGTCGCAAACTCACGCCCTCGGAGGCGATCTTCGGACCGACCACGAGACCGCCGGACGATTTTCGGCGTCACCTGTCTCACCTTGTACCATCCATCTTTTCGGGTCGATCGAGCCGAGTACCGATAATTTGCAGAGCCCGATTCGCCGGTGTTTCCCTACATAGCACCAACCCCCCTCGCGCCCCTGAGGTCCCAGTCTTTCGTGCCGAGAATCTTTTGGGGTCCATCGTCGTCTGCTCGTAAAAGTTGGCTTCGAACAGGGCGCGCCGTCCGAGGCACTACTAGTTGCTTTCGGGTGATCAATAGAGGGTTACTTTAGTTATAAGTTTAATCCGATGAAAGCGGGCTTTGTCGCCGCATGCCTTGGTCAGGGTCCTTTCTCTCCGCGGATCTGCAACGACAGGGCTAATACCAGAGGGCCATTGACAAGCTTGGCCTATCCCTTCTCCCGCTCCCCCTTCCCCACCTGCCCACCGCCCCTAAGTTATTAGCCACGCATGGGCACGGATGAGTCAACGGCTGAAAGCTGAGCCTCTGGGCTTCTGGGCTCAGGCCAAGCCAGTGACGGGGCAGCGTCCAGTGGAGAGCAACCGTGGCGGATCCCGATTCCGTACCGGTTCCTAGATCCCTCACATTGCGTCTCCAGGGACACTTTTGAACCTTCACGTCAGTGTTACAAAGGGGAGGGTGGGTCTGCTTCGACTGGTATTCGAAAATGATGCCGGGGCGGCGGGGCGAAGTAGTGACGCGCTACCAGTTAATTGGTAGAAGTCTGATATCGAAATTATGCATTGCGATGTGATGAGAGGGTCTCGTTCCGATCCTCGCCGAGTGTTTGGGTCAATCTGGGCGTCGCCCACAGCTTTGTTATCACGGCCCTCGGGGATGGAGATGATAGTCTGTTCCCCCGTTTCTCGATTTTTTTTTGAAAGGCTCCTGTTCACTTGGGTTCTTTGACGATTGTTACCTTGTGCTCCCTTTCCCTTCGCCGTCCCTCTCTGACTCTTCCCCCCGCCTTTACCGCCCTCCTCTCTTCATCCGGCTAC
This sequence comes from Papiliotrema laurentii, assembly GCA_031326905.1. Lineage (NCBI taxonomy): Eukaryota > Fungi > Basidiomycota > Tremellomycetes > Tremellales > Rhynchogastremaceae > Papiliotrema > Papiliotrema laurentii. The sequence goes on from JAODAN010000002.1 coordinate 2,161,677, forward strand.
GGCACCGACCCAGACCCGGCCCGAGCCGTGATCTACCGAGGTGACTCTGTGGGCGTGTCGGCCATCACATCACATCCAAGCCGAAGCTGGGACCGCGACGAAGAGCCTCCACGACAGAAAGGCACACGCGGTCGACACACGCTGTCCCCTGATCAACCCTTTCGATTGCTTCTGATCCAATAGGGCGTGTCTTTCGGGCGTGTTCAAAAAAGTAAAACAAAATCAGAAACAAAGTCAGGAACCATCCGTTCCCATCAGACCCCATCCCACATCATCAGATCCCCATCATCAGGCTCCCTCCAGCTCTGTCAAAATCCGAACAAGATCCCCATCAGACCGATCGGACATCAGGCCAGATTCCTCTTGGCCATTCCAAAAATCTTCGAAGACAAAAACAAAAGAAAAAGAAAAGCAACGCCCCAAAACCCGCCTCGCTATACGCTTCCTCGTCGGTGCCACACAACAGGGGTCGACTCCCTGCTTTCCCAACTCGAGCTCGACCTCGTGTACAGCACCTGCCACGGCGTAGGAGCACTCTGGGGTCAAGATAGGAGCGTGATACACTTCTTATTCGGTTCCATTCGAGACACGTGGGTGTCGCCATCTTGGCCATTGCGATCCTTTGACCGTCATGAGGCTGGAAGAGCTCATACGCAGAGTCGATAAATGTCGAGTATTCACCTGTCTCTTGGCCAACCCCGCTTCAACATACCCTCTTCGCGATAGACCAGGCTTCGTGCGATACTGCCTTTGACCGGATCGGAAGCATGATGGATCCGGATGAGCACAGAGACACGGACTTTGACATGCACTTCTACTCGATCAAAACGGCCTCAGACTTGGGCCACTCTGGTCAGGCGACACCAACATACACCGAGGGGTACGGAAACGACTCCGGCACTTCGTCATCCCACAACCCTTCCCTTTTCCCCTCCCTCTCGACTGGAGCCGCTCCTTCCGAAGAAGACTACAGTGTCCAAGACGCAGATGGATTCGATACCAGATTCGAGGATGAGCACAGTCGCCGATCCGAAAGTACCAGAGACGACGCCAAGTCGGATGACACGAAACCATCCCCCCAGAAGAAACCCCGGATCACGCTGGCTCGAGGAGGAGCCTGCGTGCCTTGCAGGAATCGTAAATTGCAAGTCGGCCTGGATGTCTCCGTCTCAAGCTCTGAGCGTGTGCTAATGTGTCCGCAGAAAATGCAGTGGAAGCAGACCTTGTGGGAACTGCGAAAAGGCGGGCTTGGACTGCAGGCATGAAGAGATTCGACGGAGGAAACCTCGTCATGTTCTGCTAGAAGAACGAATCGGCAAGTACTCGAAAGCTCAATTTTTCTCCGCCCTCTGACATCCCAGACGAGCTTGAAGCGCTTCTCATTTCCCGGGGAGGAACAATCCCACCGAGCCAGCTTCGGGGTGTGCTTTCAAGCTCGTCTCTGACAGATTCCGTGATACAGAGTTCTCCCCTTTACGCCACTTCCGAGCCTCTCGCCTCCCCGTTCCCAAGTGGTCCCAGTGGGCTCCTCCTCCCAACAACAAGCACCCTGTCATCTGGGATGTCCTTGGCAAGCATGAGGACCGTCGACATAATTCCCCAATCCGCCCTGGAGATCGGGTTGATCACCTTTGTCCTGCCGTACACTCCACACTTGAGCATTCCCCTCCACCCCGAACGCTTCGTATCGCTATTATATCTCCCCGAGGGCGATCCGCGACGACCCCACCCAGCTCTCCTGTACATTCTATTCGCCGAAGCCGCCAGACTCCTCCAGCAAGGGACACCCCCACCCCTTTTTCCGCCGCTACCTGCATCCCTCTTCCCAGCCCGTACACTCCCGTCCATACCGGCACGGACCGTGGATCCTGCGCAACTACGCCAATACATCGGAACATCGAGCTTGGCCTTGCTCGAACGAGCACGTGCAGAGCTTGACAAAGGGATACGCGCCGCTGATCGACCGTTTGATCTCGCCCGTGCCGCCGTGGGTATGGCCCACTATCTTCACACTGTTGGACGTTTCTTCGAAGCATGGAGTTTGCCAGTGGCACAGCTACATATCATGTGTGAAACGCATCGCGCACTCCCCGGAACCACCATCCCGGTCATGGGGCAGATTTCATTCACCAACGCTCCCCTTGACCTCAGCCCTCTCTCCTCTTCCATGTCGCAGAGCTCCAATGGAACATCTTTGATGATGAATCCCGGGTTCCCTGCCGTTCTATCACCTCCATCCGGTCATACACCTCTCGCAAGCGAGCTCGACACGGCTGAGCGGATATCTGCCTTCTGGGCGGCAAAAGCCCAGCAATGGACCGCGTCCATCGCAAGAGGCTTGACATCGTCCTTGCCGGACGACGATTGCACCACCCCCTGGCCGTCGGGCTCGGGAAACGTTGAAGTGAGCAAAAGTCAAGCATCGAGGGTATCCGCTAACCGTAGCTTGGCTCGTCCACCCAAGGGCAATTCTCCGTAGACGACTTGTTCGATCCCTGCAGCGATATGCAGAGCTCGCCGTACCCCGAAACGACATACGTGTTGGCACTCAAGTCACTTGGTCTACTTCACCGTGCTGTGCGGTAAGTGAACCTCCTTGAATGCGACTCGTAACTAAGATTAGCTTGTTTAATCAACCGCTATCGAAGGACTTCGACGCACACCAACGCCCGACAGCCTTGGCTCCCCTCGTTACCGTGCAGTCCGTCGAGAGGATGACCCAGGTGTTTCGCTTGCGCCTCCCGCTCCCATTCCACGACTTACCGACCGCAAGCCAGCTTCCGGCCCCAGAGCCGATGGAGCCGAAATACGACGGGTTCAACGATCCCTGGTGAATCATGCTACATGCGAACCTGTACACCACTGAACTGCTGGTGTACAAGGAGATGGCGAATCATCGGAAAGAAGCATACGACATGGCGGTGAGCTGTGCGAGGGCGCATGTCGGCTTGATCCAGCGCGTGAAGCCAGACCAGTGGGTCCATGTAGGTACGTGTCGTCTAGGCTGGGCATCATTTCCCCGTCTGATAAAAGAGCTAAACGCAGACATGGCGGTCGCTCATACTTTGGCCTTCGTGGCAAGGTTTCTGAATCAGGAATCTCATAGATTGGTCGCGATTGGGCGAGCCGCAGGAGCGAAAATGGCGGCGGATGAGGCGGAGATACTCCGGGTAGTCCTCGAGAGAGATATCGCCAAGCATTTGCCAATGGCCCGGATGCTTGCTGCCAACGTTCAGCTGGCCAAGGAGCGGACAGGGGAGGGAATGCGAGGATGAGCGGTGGCAGATAGATTCGGTCGACTAGGTGGATGTTTTGAAAACGGGGCTCTGAGCCTTTGGATATCGCAAGAGAGCTCATCCCCTGGACACTGAGGTCAAGAGTGTGTGCTGAAAGGAAGGCAGCTGCGTGGCACTGGGAGGGGGGGTCATCGCACAAGATACATTATAGACTCTCGACCATCGCACATTCATAGAAGACAGGTGTGTCACGTTGTATACATTCATGTAATATCACCAAGCAGCCAACATCAGCCCGTTACCGATGTACCACGTGTCAGGAAGGACTTACTCGAGGTCATCGACCATCACTTGTGGCGGTTGTGGAACAAAGGAACCAGCCAGTTTGTACCTTTGTGCTTTGGCCTGGAGTTTCGGACTGTCGACGTGACATCACATGTGCCATAGCATACCTTCGTCAAGGCTCATGCACCGTTAACAAGACCTCGGGCTGACTTGTTACCTGATCTTATACCTTCCTAGCAAACTTTTCCTTGACACCTCCCCCCAACCCCCCACGACACAGCATGATCCTCCATGAATCGTGAGTCCCACGTCTGACTTTGTCTTACTCTCCCCTTCCTACCTCCTTCCTTCCTTCCCTTCCTACGCTTCACAAGGTAGGCCCCGAAGACGGCTGACCCTTCTGAGCCAGCGCCTCTCACGCCGAGGTCGAAGTGGCGAATCTAATCGTGGACCGGATCAACGCTTTCCAACCCACCGTATTCCGACAATTCGTCTTGGTCCTAGCCGCGGATAGAGTCATGATCGGAGTGTACAGAGCGCTCGAGCGGATGTGCCAGGAGAGCAAAGTCTCCTTGGAGGTGAGCTCTCCATCCCTGTCAAGTGCCGGAGACGACTGAACGTGGTAGAACGTGGTGGTCGTGGGGATGGACGAGTATGTGGGCGTGAGTTCCGCGCATCCGTGCAGCAAATGCCATTTCATACATGAAGAATGTAAGGCCCACCCTTCCTCTTGGCTATGATGCGATGATGGTCCATCGTCACTCACGACAGTCTTGGAGGGCACCGACTTTGTCCCAGCCCAAACCATCTTTCTGTCGGGTATCATGGAAACAGAGCAAGAGTGCGCGAGCTTCGAATCGCAATTGATGGCAAGGGGAGGGGTAAACTTGGTAGTTGCAACTCTAGGGGAACACGGGGCGCTGGGGATGAATTTCCTAGGTCAGAGTCTGGGTAGTCGGACCCGGATGGTCCAGCTCCTCCCAGACGCGGTTCCGGTGAGTTTGGCCCCGAATATTGTCTTCCAGAAGCCATGACAGTCATTGGGTCCAGAAAGCTAATTGCGTCGACAGGCGACAGCGTTCCCCCAGGAACCCCCGACTCATGCTTTGACTATAGGTCTTGGCCCCATCATGGAAGCAGACGAGGTCGTCGTCCTGGGTACTGGCTCGACCATCGCACCCTCTCTCAAGCGAATCCTCGAGGAAGGAGTGACCCAGATGGCGAGTACTCTTTCCATCTGGCATCTCTGACAGAACACCTCTGACTCACTCCCAGTGCCCCGCGAGCGTTCTGCAGTTTCACACAGATGCAAAAGTCTGGGCAGACACGGCCGCCGCATCGTGTGAGTACCGTCTGGAAACCCGGCGAAGCCCCACGCAGAGGCTCCTGCTCCAAGTCATCCTGCACAAGAGCTGAGCGCAGTGCTCTCCGACCGAGCCAAGGCCCTCCTCAGCGCTCCGTCTCCTCCCGCCCCTACCTCTCCTCCCACTTCTTCCCTCGCCTCTCCATCGTCTCATGGAGCCATCACCCCTCCAAGCTCTACCATCCCTCCCCTCCGAGCTCTCCCTTTTGTCCAAGCCCCAGACCCACTCCCTCCCCCCGCCATCGTAGAGAGTTCCTTGGAGGAGAGCTGGGCATACACCGCCTGGTCTCGTACTCCTCCTCGTTTCCCGCCAGGAGAGCGTCAGGCACTTCGCGTTGTCACTGGTTTCACGGGCATTGTCACCTCATCCCCTCTTGCCGCCAAAAGCGACCTGGCCTCGTTGGGTGCCAGCCTTTATGAGATCCAAGAGGGTGAAGAGGATGATGCCGGGCCAGGCTGGTGACTGACCTCGGGCAATGCGTTTGATCCCTTCCACCGCCTCACGTTGCATGTACATACGAACTGTACAAGAACCCCTTGTCTAACCCAGCTCAGATAAATCCACGCCAGCGTTGCAGTCTGTGCATGCCATGAATACAATATGCTTCTGGACGACGTAGGATGATGCAATAAGCCCGACCACAAGATCCAAACGATTGGTCCAGCCCCTAACCACACCCCTAGCCGCCTACTCCACCAACACCCATCTCGTTCCTTCCCTGCGCTGCTTCATCCTGACGACCGGCAAGTCGACACCGAGATCCTCAAAGTGCGGGGTCACAAACACCTCCCTCTCCCCCTGTTTCACCTCTTCCACCTTGCCCTTCTTTCCCTTGGCGCCCGCCAAGCCGGTCATCACTTCCGGCTTGCTGAAGCTGCACGAGCTCTTGCCGAGAGTAGCGAGCCACGCCGGGTTTACCGCCGTGATGCCCTTGATCCAGTTCTTCCCGGTCTGTCCACGGGTGATCTCGTGGAAGGCGAGGAAATCCGGTGGGGGTCTATGGAACAGCGCAGAGGATGGGTGGATGAAGATCTCCTGCGAGCCGAGACCAACTGCTCGATATGGGACGTTTCGACACGAGGTGAACGCAGTCTTCTTCTTCATGAAAATGTCTTGTCGCACGGCGATCCTATCGAGCGACGCAGCAGTGATGATCTGACGGATGATCTTGATCTGCGGGTCAGTCATAACGATACTCAAATGCGCTGAATTACTGACCTGAGTGTCTGTAGGAGGGGACAAGCGTGCCATGGGCTGTTGGGTGATGGCTGAGATCTGACCGCGCAACTGCTGAATCTCTTGCATTGCCTGGCAAGTCAGACGCGTTTGCCATCAAGAGCAGAGCCATCATTGCTCACCTTCAAGCGCAAGAAGTTCTGAGCGCAGAACGACGGCGTGGGGTCATACTCGTACGCTCCAACCGCTGCGAGCATCTTGAACATGTCGCTTGTGCCTTTTCCCAAACCCAAGAATCGCTGGACATGAGCACTACACGGTGAAGTGGAGAGACTAACTTACCGATTGGCTGTGGAAGTACTGTTTCCTCAACTCTTTGCGCTCCTCCTTCTCGCGGAGCTGTTCGCTCCTGATCAGCCCGATCTGATCCTTGCGTCCACCACGCTTCACATCCTCATCTCCATCATCTTCCTCGACGCTCTCCTCATCATCCTTGACATCAAGCGTCGTCTCATGCACGAACGGGTCGCCGACGGAAAGACAAGCAACTATGGCTGTGATGGACGGCAAGCAATCGCCCTGGTCGCCCAACACCAACATCTTCCCGAACCGGGGAGCGACGGGGTATCCGGCCATTGCTTTGCCCAGATCCGTGATCCGCCCTCCTTCGATGCTGAGCATAGATGTGCCACCAATCATCCGGCTGATTGTCGGCTTTGACAACGCCCCGAGCGACACCAACAGCTTCTCCGCTTTCGCCAGCGACGCGCGGTCCGGCGGGGTCGGGAAGGGGAAATTGACCACCTGATCGATGTTCATGCTCTTCATTTGCAGCACCACACCTTCGATCGGCATCCTCAGAATTTCCGGGATCGAGAACTTCTCGAAGTGATCCTCGAACAAGGCGGAGGAGTACAGTCGGTAACAATGTCCTGGACCCGTTCGACCCGCTCGTCCAGCTCGTTGATTCGCGGAAGCCTTGGAAATCCAGCCGACCTGGAATGACTGCACTCCGGTCTGATGGTCATATTGCCGTTCTTTCGATCGACCAGAGTCCACCACGTAGCGGATTCCAGGGATGGTGAGCGATGTTTCGGCTACATTGGTAGCGACAATGACCAATCGATGCCCCTCTGGAGGCGGCTTGAAGACGCGGAGCTGTTGGTCGTTGGGCAACAGCGAGTAGAGAGGAAGGATGTGCAATGGTGCTGCAGGTCAGTCTGACTGTTCAGGGACAATGCCGTGCCAAGGGAACCCACCGTCCGACGACTCGTCGATATCGAAATCAGCGTCTTCGTCGTCCGTGTCCAATGCCTCGGGATCAACCTCGGCATCTCCGTCGTCCACATCGGCTGCGAGGTCTTCGTCTTTCCCAAGATCGACATCCTCTGCCTCTCGCTCTGATGGTTAGCCGTCGTCTTCAAAGCTGATTACAACGCACCCTCAGCAGCAAGGGCCACCTCATTAGTCGACCTCTCCTCTTTTTGTTCTTCCTCCTCATCCTTTTTTCCCTTCCCGCCTTTCAAGCCCTTTGCGCCAGAACCGGCATTGTTGGCCGTTTTGTACTTCTTCTCCAGCCGCCTGCATAGCTGTTGGATCTCCGCTTGTCCAGTCAAGAACACAAGGACACCTCCGGCCGGCAGTCGTGCGTGGATCTTGCAAACTTTCTTGAACGCCTCGCCCACATAGTCACCCGTGGTCTTCCTGGAAAAGTGCATGGTCACAGGGTGTTGCCGAGCCGGAATGTGGATGACGGGGGGAACCTGGTCGAACAGCGTTTTGTTGCTCGCAAAGTCTTCGATTCGCAACGTGGCAGACATGATGACGATACGGAGCGGTTTGACGGGACCGGTTTTGTTCTCCCGCCACTTCGCCTCTCGCAGCTTGGCGACACGAGATAAGACGCCAATCAGCACATCGGTGTTGACACCTCGTTCGTGCGCCTCGTCCACTACCACAACGGAGTACCGGGAAAGCAGGAAGTCTGATGACAGTTCTCGGAGCAGAACACCGTCCGTCATGAACTTGATGCTGGTCTCGGCGGAAGTCGATGAGGAGTACCGGATTTGATGGGCAACGACGGACGAGTTGGGCGCAAAGCCAAGCTCATCTCGGACACGGTTCGACAGAGACACCGCGGCAACTCGTCGGGGTTGCGTCACGGCTATCATCCCCGGGTTGTCTAAGCATTAGTTCCGCATCGTATTCTTCGGAAGACCGAGATACTCACCCGATCTCTTGAAGCCAAAGCCAGCTTCGTAAAGCATCTGAGGGACCTGAGTCGTTTTTCCACTACCAGTTTCACCAGCGATGATGACGACAGGATTCATTCGAATCGACTCGACGATAGCTTGCTCCTCTGCTAGGATCGGGAGGTCCATACGAGATTCAGCGACGGATGGTCGTCTTTTCAAGGTAGGGATGGCAGTCTTGTCGACTTTACTGTTGGTGTCGATGAGAGAAGTGGTCGGCACGGTCAGAGTGGCTCCCAGCGGACCGACAAACTCTCCAGTCTTCGGCGCGGGGCGTGAGACCCTGCTAGTAGGAGCGAAGGCAAAAGGAGGGGGTTCGGGAATCGGGGACGATGTCGAGGATGACGTTGGTTGACCCATTTGCTTCAGCGCCCAATCTTTGAAGCCGAGAGCTCGCTTCTTCGGAGCGGCAGACGATTCATCCTCGCTCTCCTCGTCCTCCTCGTCGTCGTCCTCCTCGTCCTCCTCGTCACTGCCGCCGCCGGTCTCTTCACCGTCTTCCTCAGACTCCGACTCCTCCTCATCTCCGTCCTCCGACTCGGACGGCTCCTCGCTTTCATCCTCATCTTCGTCTTCCTCCACATGTCTTCTTCGTCCCAGAGGCTGAGCATTAGCATCACTTGACATCAAGCTGTATCTAGACTGACCATCTTCTGGCGAACGACCACGCGAGGTTTGACCACTGCACCGTCGGTAGATTTCTTCAATGCGCCGCCGAGAGTCTTGGGTGGAAGGACCACTGGTGGCTTCTTCAAAGCCGATCCGGCGCTCTTCAAGGCCGAGCCCGTCTCCACCGCTTTGGGCGGGTCGGGGCGAGGGGATGATGGACCTGCGACGGGTTTCTCCCCTGGCGTAAGGGTATTCTCGACGTCACCAGAAGTTGTCTGAGGAATGTCCTCGGGAAGCTCTTTCAGAGCAGGTTTAGGCGAATCGTACTCCGAGTCGGACGAGTCGAAATCGGACGACGAGTCTGATTCCGGCTGAGTTTTCAACAAGCTGGGATTCCAGTTCGACTGCGTCGAGTCAGCGGCTGGCTCCCACATGCTCCGCACTCACCCTCTTCTGCTTGGCCTTTTTCGTCTTGGTCGCGGTAGCCGGTTGAGCAGCTTCGGAAGACGGGTCAAGGTCCCCGACCTCTGTGATGATCTCGACGGCTCGACCTTTTCCTTTCCGCCCTTTTCCACCGGCATGATCCTCTCCCTCACTATCGCTCTCAGAACCATCGCTGCCGAACCTCCTGCGGAGCGTGTCGATACCCCTTCGCACCATCCGGTCTTCCTTGCCTGCGACCCGCTCGTTGGCACTCGTCGGAGCGAGGGGGTTCTGTCCCAGCGTCGCGGAGCTGGCCAGAGCTGCGGAAGTCGATACAGAGGGAGTGAGGGACGCGAGGAGTTGGAGCGTTTTATACCGCTCATCAGTCTTGAGCTTTTTGTTCTGTCTGTCAATCCCAGTGCCCTAGTCCAGTGGGTCGAAGCAAGACGTACGATATACGAGTCCATTCTCTTCCTCTTCTTCGACGACATCTTCCCTCTTCCATCTCCATCACCTTCCTCCCGGCTGTCCTCGGCATCGTGAGTCGCAACAGGGACGCTCGCTGCAGAAGGGTCGGATGGATCGGCAGGCGCTGTCGGCTTGATACGCTTTCGCTTTTTGTGCGACCCGCCTGCGGTCGACCCTCTCGCTTTGGCATTATACCGCTCTCTGACTGGCGGCCCTGCCATGGTGTACGAGCTGGTTGGGTTGTGGGTATAGGAGGGTTACAAAGGGGAGAGTACGAAGTTCGAGGTGATGGAGGTGTGAAGTGGACCGGTCGAATTCCAAAGTTCTGCCGAGTCACGTGACGTGGCCCATACTCGCCCTCCACCTCGGCCAGACAAGCCAACCAACGGTATGGTTCGTCATTCCAATCTCTCACCTGTCGATTGAGGGTAAAAGGGAGTACCTGTCAAGCACAGCTGGACGATATACGCAGATATACAATGGCGCAAGAGAGGCAGAGAAAGGTTCTCGTCGTGGGCGGAGGGCCGGTCGGAGCTCTCACAGCTCTGTCCCTCTTCAGGCGGGGATGGGACGTCGAGGTCTGGGAGTCGAGAGACGATCCTCGGGGCAAGGACGAGCGGATCACCAATTTGAGGTCTATCAACCTGGCCATCTCGTCTCGCGGCTTGGAGGCTCTCCGCAGTGTCGACCCTTCACTAGGTACGTAGCGCCGCGATTGCTCATCGGCGCTCGGGCCATCGGGGGAAGACCTCAGACGATCGCTCGCTGACCAACGCAGCCGAGCAGTTCTTGGACGAAGCGATCCCGATGAAAGGGCGTATGATCCATCACCCAGCTTCCGGCTCTTCCGTGGAGAAGGAGGAATCCCAATTGTACGACGCCAAACGCGGCCAGTGCATCAACTCGATCTCCCGCCCGATCCTCAACCAACGTCTCCTGGAGGCTCTGCCCGAGGGCATCAAGATCCGCTTCGAGACTAAGCTCGATCGTGTTGACTTTACAAAGCGACTGGCCTGGGGGAAGCGATCGGGCAAGGGGAAGAAACGTCCGGGACAGGAAGATGATGACGGAGCCGTCGGGTCACCCGCCGCGTTGCAGACGGACGATCGAGGGGTCGATCAGGACGGTACCGGTTTCGATCTCATCATCGGTGCGGATGGCAGCTGGTCCAAAGTCCGTTCGGAAATGATGCGAGTGGAACGGTACGTTTCGGTGTTGCCTCTTCAACCACTGTCCCCGTCAACTCACCCTGCAGAGTCGACTTCTCCCAATCATTCATCCCTCACGCATACATCGAACTCCACCTTCCCCCTTCACCCGACAAAGCCGGCGGGTTCGCGCTGGACAAGAACCATCTGCACATCTGGCCCCGACACGCATTCATGCTCATCGCGTTACCAAACAAGGACGGGTCGTTCACATTGACCCTGTTCCTCCCCTTTGCCGCTTTGGAGAGGATACAAACGAGAGACGAGGCGAGAAAGTTTCTCCAGGATAACTTTCCGGATGCGCTGGGTCTCGTAGGGGAGACTTTGCTCGATGATTTTGAGAAGAACCCGCGGGGAAACCTCGTCACCATCAACGTGGGTCGACACGATCTGTGGCCCTTTTTCAGCTGCTTTGTGCTGATGGCAGGTCTCTCCGACTTCATGGTCCTCGCACGCGCTTCTACTCGGAGATGCTTCACACTCTATGGTCCCGTAAGCACTGTCTTCATCTCAAGCTTATCATCCCTTAACAACCAGATTCTACGGACAGGGCCTCAACTGCGGTCTGGAAGACGTTCGAGTCATCAACTCGTACCTTGAGCAGCACGACATTTCTTCGACAACTTCCCTGCCTCTGGGTGAGAGCGACCCAACATTATCAAAAGCCCTCGCTGCGTACTCGAAGGACCGAAAAGCCGACCTGGAGGCAATCTGCCAACTGGCCCTGCAAAACTAGTACGTCTTAACGTTGCCATGCTGTCCCCCCGGCCTGTCATTAATGCGCAGCACGGAGATGCGATCCTCCGTTCTCTCACCCCTGCACCACCTGCGCAGGACGCTCGACTCGCTCCTCTCCACCATCATCCCTTCGCGTCCGACGGCAAAGTTGAGCCTGACGAAACCTTTCCCCACGGTCAGAGTCGGCGGTTGGACGAGCCTGTACGAGATGGTCACGTTCCGTCCGGATGTCGGATATGCCGAGGCGCTCCGTCGGGAGCAATGGCAGAAAGGGGTGGTGGGCTGGATGGCGTATGGTAGTGGGGTGGGCCTGATGGCCGGTTTGGCGGGTGCGGGTTTGTGGGCCGGTAAGAGGTATTTGCAGAGACGCAGATAGGGCCAGCTACCAGTAAGGAGGGCGGAGGGTGCAGCGAGTCGCGTGGCTGTTCTTGCTGGACGCGATACATGTCGGAGTATAATTTGTACACAGCTGAATGTCCCTGCTCTACATGGTTCGTGCTCTTGGGGCGAGATGGTGGCCTAAGACTTCCTGCTCTGCCCGACTCCGATTCCGTGCCCCTCATGCTACTACCACATTATCTCGTTGCCCAGACACAGGTCGATTAACGCCCTCTGCGCTGCTGTCAGTATGCCAAGCTCGGTCACGCCTCTACAAGAAACTTGCCGTGACCCAACCCACGAGACGACCCTCCCGTCCACCTCGTACGTCCTGATCCTGCCAGTAGTCCCGCCTCTCGCCACCTCCGTCAGGCGCGACACCTCCCAACCCACTTGCCCCAACCCCCTCAGTGGTCCCTCTCTCCGAGCCCGGGCGATATCCGGTCGAGTCTTCAATCGTCCCACGTCGGACGTGTCGAGAATGAGTCCATAAGTCCATGGGCTAGGGGGCAAACCGACTTGCCGAGCCGTGACCCCTCCTGCCGAACCTGCCGCACCTCGGTGTGAGGCATCCACAGATGATGGCTGAAGACGGGAAGGCAGGTATTTGCCTCGTTTGCTATTGACGCTTGCCGCGACGGTCATTGCCTTGGAGGCGGGGCGGGAGATGGTGTAAAGGCGGCGGATACCTCGTCGGATCATCCACAGCGTGAGACTAATGAGGAAGACGAGTATCCAGGCGATGCACTTGCCAAAGAAGAAGCTGAAAGCGAGGAGACAGACGAGGGCGACGACAAGGGCTGAACGAGCGAGAAAATGGCCAACTCCAGGATAAGCGAGAGTGAAGTCTGTCCAGCGCTCCATCGACTCTCCTGAGAGGGAGAGGAGATGGTCACCGAAGATCTTGAGATATGATTCGAACAGCGCCGAAATCTGGTGCCGAGACATGAGCACCGATCCAGTCGTTGGGCGGAGGAAGACGCTGCCCATGTCGCTCCGGGTGAGGACCGAACGTGGTCGACGGCCACCGTGGAATGGGTGTCGGGAAGCGTCGCGATCTTTGCTGCAGTCTTGGTTGGTAACGACGTGCGCTGGTGAGTCTATCGCCAGGATCGAAGTAAGGATACGAGTCATTGTCAGCTTTGTCCGGCCAAAGTCAGCTGCCGTTCGTCCTCCGACCGCGCCAGCATCCCAAAGGACCCCTTGGTACTCGACACTCACTATCCACCGGGGGTACCGCGACCATCGCCATTGTCAGACAGTCCCCATGTGACCCTCCCGTCCCGAGACGAGCAGGGTCAGGAGCGAAGGACACACAACAACATCCATATCACATCAAAGAATACCGACAACCACTGTAACCCTCAGACTTCCCTCTCCATTCACCCCTGAACCACCCCCCATCGACCCCTCTAGATCCTGCGCATCCACGCCCAACGACGGCGTCAGATCGGCAATATATTCGTCAGTCCGCAGTGCACCCGTCTTCCATCCCCAGGACTGCGACACGGTAAAGTTGTCAGGCGCAGATGAAAACCGGGTCAAAGCTGTCCCAAGAGCCGTCGCGCAAGATACCGTAAAGTACACCTGGGGAATCAGCCTTCCAACCGGACCAAACTCAGCCGCAAGCTCACCTTGGTCACCTTTCTCGGGTCTTGATACGGCGCTTTAACACCTGCGTTCGGACTCGACAGCTCATCCCTACCTCCCCCGGTCGTCGACCAGGCGCTGGGGGACACCGGACTTCTCAGCCCGTCATTCCTAGCCGGCGGACTTCCTACAGTCACCACCGGCGTGGATATAGCTCGGTACATGCCCGTTCCTCCAATAAGGCCAAGCGCTCCACCTCCCGGAGGGCTAATGGAAGTCGTCGCATACGGCAAGTCCACCTCTTCCTTGGCCCGCTTTGAAATATCAAAGGTGGCCTGAACGCGGGGAGCCGATGGGGTCGGGAAAGCCTCGGCTGGGTTCTGTCGATGCAGATAGATGCCCAACTGCGTGCTCTTGTCCTTCTTCCTAGCCGCCTGGACATAGACATTGAACCAACTGCCCGCGTAAAAGTGAGCCGCGGAATACGCCCGTTCCTTCTCCCCAAGCCTGTCGAGACCCCAGAATTCCGCGGAGAAGCGATAAGGCTCCGCTTTCGTCCACCGCTGTGCCGACGTGTCGCGCAGAGACAACCCGCTGATTGACAATGCGTGGTCTCCCAAAATCTCCGACAGAGATCTGCAGCCCCGATCCAGCCCAAACAGCGTCTTCTCGCCCTGAGGCGGGGGGCGAAACTTTGAGGGACGAGCGCCTTCGACCGAGTAATTGTCAATCTCGGGACCCATATCAGGCAGACCAGGTAGGTCCGGCAGGGGAGCCGCAGAATTCGCGGAAGCGGTAAGGAAGGAGAACCCTCCGACGCCAATACGATACGTGTCATCGACGGGGATAGGGTGATACAAGTCGGATCGCTTGGTCGAGCCTTCGTACGATGACGCCAGTGAGACTCTGCTAGTCGACGCGCTGGCTTGACGGGACCGAAGCGCCACTCGTCGCTTGACATCGGGCGCCGCCAGCTGAGCCGCCGTAATCGCCAAGCCCAGTTCATGTTCCTCCCTGTTGGCAGGGGCGAGTATCTTGTTGCGCAGATCGGCTGCTGCCCAATGTGCGGCTTGAAGCACGGAGAGAGGGACATAGGGCAATGATGTCGTGGGATCGAGATCCGCCGCGATGGTTGCGAGATCTTCGAAAGACTTGGGTTAGCTCGTTACCACCCATGTCTGAGGTCGCTCACCATATGCGTATAGTAGATACCCTCGGAAAAGACTTTGGCGAGTTCCTCCTCATCCTCTTCCCACGTATCCCAGCCGTCCGACTCGCTTTCGGCGAGACTCCCGTGTGCCGACGAATCCCCTTTCCCTTCCATTTCCGCTTCCCAACCACTTCTCCGCAAATCGAGGATCTTGCGAGCGACCGTGTACCGCTCCATTTCGTCCCGCACGAACAGGGTGTCGGCGCTCAACACCGCGCTGACGAATTTCGCCGGCAGGCCTCGGTGGGACCATATGCGAATATCGGACGGTCTCTGAAGGGAAAGCTCAATATCGAGCACGTCGACACCCCATCGGCCAAGCCAACAGACACAAGCTTCTCCAAGCTTGTTGCTAGCAAACCCGTAGAAATGGGGCAAGCTGGACAACGAGCCTGTTCCTGAGACCTGGCGGGACAAGGGTGTTGTGTGGTCCAGAACGTTTTGACCAGTCGGGGTGGCCGGGTCGGATGTCGAGGGGACGGGTACGCCGCGCACCTTTACACCGTCCTCGGAGAGAGATTGAGAGCTCGAGTCTGAAATCGACAGCGAGTGGTCCTGACTGCGCAAGGACGAGTCGTCTGCGTCCCGTCTCCTCATTGGCTTGGCGACTCCTTCCAATCCTCTTGCTCCTTCTTCCGTCTGTCCCTCCCACTCCTCTTCACCGATACCTTCTCCAGTCGCAAAGGCAAGGTATCGGCCCACTGTCCCTGGCCCGACTGTACGCAAGACCATCCCCAACGTCTCCCTCATCAACGTCGAGTGCCCAAGGTAGATGGTGGTGGCCACGATAGACAGCATCAGGCGAGGCGTAGCGAGGACCGCTTGAGGCGGCAGGGTGGCCTGGATGGACCGGTAGTCGGGTATAAATCCAGTGGGAGGGAACGAAGGGGTGAGCCGGTTCTCGGGTGTGGGTAGGAGAATCGATGGGAACTGTAGATGCGGATAAGGCGAATATAACCTAGATAGAGATATTCTGCCATGAGCTCTGTGACCTTGTTGGGTAATGCCTCGCTGCGACTGACTCGAACGCTGCCCGGGTGATGTTAGGATCGTCAAAGGTTAATTCGACATCCTCTCCGTGCCAATCCTCGTCTTCTGATAACTTGGCCTTGCCTGCCCGCATTGGTGATCTGCCGCTCATTTCGGAAAAGCCGCCGAGGAACAGCGAATGGAAGAAGCCTGAGATCAGTGACGGTCAGCATTGCAGGCACTGCGAAAGACTCACCCGCTTGGACGAGGATCATTTTGTGCACCAACCACGAAACCCCCCATTTCCGGACGGTCAGTCGAACATCTGCGCACGTTCCCTTGAGGAACGACTGATACATGTGATCGCTCAAGACCTGCTGCGAGGGGGGCGGGACGATCTGAGTGGCGGTGGTGGGGAGCAAGGGGGGAGTGGGTGGTGGGTTGGACAGCTTTTTCTTTGGCGCTGGCGGATGCGCCTTGGTCTCGATGGTGGTCGCGGTGGACGTTGTCGGTAATGAAGACGCGCGAGGGGCGCTTGACGCCATCGACGATGACTCGCTGGGCATGGCCGCGATGGCGACGGGAGGAGCGGAGATTGGAATGGGATTGAACCCATGTGTGCGGTTTGGTGGGTTGAGGTTGAGAACAGGTGGGATGGAGGGTCGTCCGGCTGATGCGGGTGTGGTGGACGACCGCAGCCGGCTCGGTCCAGGTTCCATGGAGTTTAATCTGGATTGGGTCGGGATGTTGGATGCATGGTTGGGTGGAGAGGTGAGGGTGGGCGAGAGGGAATCGCTGGATCGGCTGATGGCCATGCTGACGTGGAGTAAGGTTTCGCCGGCGTCGACAGCGGGTGTCGTAGGTGGTCCCTCTGTCACACGATGGATCCCACTGACATCCTGGGACGAGCTCCGTCGGGTGGGTACGGGGGATGCGAACGGTGAAGCGCTCCTGGATGATTCGTGGGATATGGGTCTGACTGGGATGTCTGGGAAGGGGAGTACTTTGGGTTGAGGCAGCGAAGAGCGAGAGCGCGAGTTGGTGGGCGAATAGAGGTAAGAGCGGGATTTGGATGGGGTGGCTGGACGGGAATGCCTGGGGGAGAAAGTCATGAACTCGGTTGAGGGTGTATGATCTGTCTTGTTTCTTTGTATTCAAAGACAACAGACAGAGAAAGGTGAGATGTAGGTAGGCAAGAGGATAGGTATGAAGGTATGAAAAAGTGAACCAAGGTACATGCCAAACCCCCCTTCAATGTCTCGTCCTCTCCCTCACCCTTGGCTCATCGACGACGAGTGCGACAGAGCCAAGCCCTGGTCGAGTGATCGCGACAACAACCTGAACCATGATTTGTGATTTCATCGACCGACCCACGCGGCTATTCCCGGTCCGGTCATGGCATCAGCGCCCCCCCCCTACACAGCGGACATCGCCGAATGCTGACTCACATGGGTGGCAATTATAGAACCGCCGGTCACAGTCAACGCCACATTCACATAACCCCGCGGCGATATTCCCCCCTCCCTTTCCCTGCCCCCCTCCCTCGTTTACAATCTCCCAACGATTTCTTTCCGTGCACGTTGCAAAAGTCGGACCCCCCTCGCCCGTCGAGACCTACAGACCTTGGTTTTCTACCACCAACACCAACAAAAAAATCTCACCTACCAAAATGTCTTCCCAGCTCGAGCAACACCTTGCCTCCAAGTCTTACATTGACGGGTGAGTGGTGCTCCATCATCCTTGTTCATCGACCTTCCCCCCCACCCCCCCCCAAAAGAACCCCTTTCATGATGATCTACCGTTTTGGTCCGTGTTTCCGAGTGTAGCGGATTAAGACCCCGCGCCTTTCTTTCGAAGAAGACAACTATTTTCCAAACTCACTGAACTATCTCCTTATCCCCTTGTACTGTCGTTGCGTTGAAAGCGTCTTGCATCCCACGATGCGTCCCGTCAGGACCTCGTACTGACTGTGGACCAGCTTCCAGCCCACCTCTGCCGATGTCGAGGCGTTCAAGGCCTTGAAGTGTGAGTGATCCCCGCTTCCCTCCCGCTCGTTCCCCTGCTCATCGCCAGCCGCCCCTTCCGAGGCCGAGTTCCCCCACACTGCCCGATGGTACCGACACATCGCCTCTTTCGAGTCCGAGTTCGACTCCCTCCCCAAGGGAACCCCTCTTGCCTCTTCCTCCTCCGCCCCCGCCGCTGAGGCCGCCGAGGAGGACGACGAGGACATTGACCTCTTCGGCTCTGACGACGAGGAGGCCGATGCCGAGGCCGAGCGAATCAAGCAGGAGCGAGTCGCCGCCTACAACGAGGCCAAGGCCGCTAAGACCGCTGAGAAGCTCGCTTCCGGTAAGAAGCTCGAGGTCGCCAAGTCGGTCGTTACCTTGCAAGTCAAGCCTTGGGACGACGAGACCGACATGGAGGCCATGGAGCGAGAGGTCCGAGCTATCGAGAAGGACGGTTTGACCTGGGGTGCCTCCAAGCTCGTCCCCGTCGGTTACGGTATCAAGATGCTCCAAATCACCCTCGTCATCGAGGACGCTAAGATCTCTCTCTCGGACCTCGAGGAGGAGATCCAGGAGATCGAGGACCACGTCCAATCCACCGACATCGCTGGTGAGTTTCTCAGTCGGCCGTCAGGACGTCTGCTGATCCAACAGCCATGCAAAAGCTTTAAGATGGCTGGCATAATATACTTGGGTCTGTTTGTAGTATCAAGGACGAGACGAGATGCAGCTATACGAATATGTTAATGCCATCGGCACCGCCTTTCCTGCTCATACATACTAAATCGGCTGACTGTGCGTGACATCGGTGGTCGATGAGTGCGGCTTATCGTCCGGGTTCGATGGCGGCTGTCTTTCAGTGCATACCGCATGCTAGCATCAACGACTTGTCAAGGGCTTCGGTAATAATCCGATGAGGCGCTAGAGGCGATGGAGTACCGTCAAGTTCAGGCAGACAGTGAGACGCGGTAGTTCAAATAAGGTGGAGCCGAATGCAAGTGTGTTAACAGTAAACCAATCTGCATCGAGTCATCTATCAATGTGTCTATGAATCTTCGTTCTCCTTGTCCGCCTCTGGACCCGGTGCTCCCAATTGTGACCTGTGACCGCTGACCCCGACCCCGAATTCCGTCCCGTTATGAATCGTTGTGGCGTCGTTGGATGATCGTTTGTTTCGAGTTCTCATGTCTAGTTTCCCTTATCCGCCTCTGGACCCGGTGCGCCCTACTGTGACCCGTGACCGCTGACCCCGACCCCGGATTCCTTCCCGTTATGACTCGTTGTGGCGTTGTTGGGATGATCGTTCGTTTCGAGTTCTCATGTCTAGTTTCCCTTATCCGCCTCTGGACCCGGTGCGCCCTATTGTGAC
Organism: Papiliotrema laurentii; assembly: GCA_031326905.1. Taxonomy (NCBI): domain Eukaryota; kingdom Fungi; phylum Basidiomycota; class Tremellomycetes; order Tremellales; family Rhynchogastremaceae; genus Papiliotrema; species Papiliotrema laurentii. Next base: position 2,180,958 of record JAODAN010000002.1, read on the forward strand.
CTGTGACCGCTAACCCCGACCCCGTATCCCGCCCCGTCTGAACCGTTGTGTCGTTGATGATTGTTTGTGTTGGTTTAAGAGTCCTCATGTCTAGTTGTCGTGTGATGCGGCTCAGATTTAGGTGTTTGCTGGTTCCCTTATCCGCCTCTGGTCCCGGTGCTCCCAATTGTGACCTGTGACCGCTAACCCCGACCCCGTATCCCGCCCCGTCTGAATCGTTGTGTCTTTGATGATTGTTTGTGTTGGTTTAAGAGTCCTCATGTCTGTTTATCGTTTGATGTTGATGCGCGAAATCATGGGGTTCTTTGTAGGAATGATCTCGATGCCAAGGTCGTTTTCGTCTTTGATCTTTTGCTTTGTTGACTTTGGCATTTGGATTTCGGTTCGCATCGGTGTGGTGATAGAGGAGGATGTTTATCACTTGTCGTCAGTCTAGGTTGTCGCCGCGCCTCGTTGGAACTTACACGATTCTTTGGGGGCGAGGCAGAATGATCTCGATTCCTGGTGTTCTCGATTTTTGGGGAGATTCTTGATTTTGTTTGATCGGAGAGACACAAAGGAAGCTTGTTGTCAGCTGAGCTCTTCGTTGATCAAATAGACTCCTCGAACTTACAGTAAATGGGGAGATCCGAAGGGCGAATGGTAGGGTTGGTCGGCGGAGGGCGAGGGCTGGTGACGGCGGGGGGGTACCTGTTTGAGAGGGCCGGCTGCACGCTGCGCAGCCCGTTGCACGCTTGCGCAACCTAATTGCGCACTTGCGCTCCGGGGGTTCACCACGCTCGGTTAGTCTCAACTTGTCGCCCCTGATGTTCCCTCACCGACGAGGCGGTCCAGCCACGAGTCAAGCAGGGTACCCTACGCCATATTAGACCTGCAAGGTTCACCTTTGCAGACCCGCAACAACGTAGGGGCTGACTCTTGACACCGCAGCTGTAGGCCCCGTCGAGAGAGGTCGCCAGAGGGAGGACACGGGGGAGGGGGACAAGGAGGAGGACCACGAAAAGGAAACACAACACAAGTCGATATCATACTATTGTCAGTCCGGCATTGATGAAGATACACGGGGGCAGCTCACTTACCAAAATCACGAGCCGAGGTGGGTGCCGTCTGACCTGGACATCCTTCATGCCCTTTCCACGCTAGAGGCTGGGAGCATTCGGAACACATGTGTCGGAACCGACAATGTCGCGTCTTGCATGGGACTTGTCGGTCATAGTGTCGACAAGCCCGGTTTGATGTGACGCTGCCGGGACTGAGGGGGTCCCACGGGTGTTCGTCGAGCGCGCGCCAGATATGCGTCGGTCGATTGTTGGCTGTCTCCCCAGCATCGGGTGGCGACGAAGACGGAGGGGGGAAGGCCAAGTAGTCCAATTTGTACCAGGGTTCGGACTTATCTGAGATATCAGTTACTGTCAAGAGCGGCCAAAGGTACTGACTCACCAATGGGGGTGGACGGCTTCGCGCCACGGCGCCTGAGCCTCGGAGGGGTCGCCGTCAGCATCGGATGGCTCGCTGCCAGCCTCGGTATCACCCTCGTCATCCGCTCCAGTCCTCCCGCCGGTAGGCCCGGCGCTTGCTCACGGTCGGAAGAGCTGGTAGGCCCAACTCTTTCAGACAACCGTGAGGCGAAGGAGCTGCGAGGTCGAGCACCCGTTGGTAGGCCCAACGTTTGCTAAGCCCTCCTCACGTTGGTAGGCCCAACGTTTAATCACCCTTTCCGTGTCGGTAGGCCCGACAACATCGCCACTGTTGGTAGGCCCAACAGAGGCGCGACCCCAGATGAGGTCGGAACAGGGGAGACGTGGCCCTTCGAGTCAGCCAATGTTCTTCTAATATGTCATTGGGTAGCTCACCATCGGGAACACGCAGGAGGCGGAAGTCGTTGAGGGAGGCCGATGTCGTTGCGGTAGGCGGGTTCGGGTCGTAGGGTCTGGGCCGTGGACACAGGGAGCTCTATACTATATGTACAAACTAGACTACATTACAATATCACTGCTCATAGTAAGCGTCGAGACACAAGATCCGACAAAATCGTTGGCTCACCACGCTTTTTTTTACCACGGCGCCCGGTTGATGGACATCCGCTGTGCCCTGCCGGCTCAAGGGGCGTGCCACACGAGGAACACATATGGCGATATTTACATTCGACCTCGGCGCAAGGTCGTCGAGCGTTCCAGTTCCCACAAGGGACCTTGGACGAAATGCGCCCCGGATCTTTTGGGTCCCAAGGCCGAGTGCTTGTCGTTGGCCTGCCGGATTGGGAACCCAAGATCGGACTTGGAGGCGTGGGGCCCGAGACGGTCGAGGACTGTTGGGGGTCCGTGAAGGACACAGGTCGAACGAGGGGGTCGGGGCGATCAGGGAGCGGAGTCGTTTGGTGCGGAAATTCAAAAGATGGGAGGCTATCAACTGTCACCTTAGTCCGTACATTTGGTGATTGCTGAACAGCTTGAATTTGACTCACTCGCCTCGTAATATTCTTCTTGAGAAGACCCCTCGCAGTCGCTAGCATGAGTGGAAGCTTCTGGGGCCTTCCGGGGTTTGTCGCTCGAAATGGCGGAGCGCTCCGGGTCGGATTCGGGTTTGGCAGTCGAAGCCAAAAACATCTCTTCGATGCCCTTTGCCATCTCAAGCGTTCGAGCCAGCTTTCCTTGCAGCTCTTCGAGGTGGCGCAGTCGATCTAAAGTGGTGCGCTGCATGTCCTGCCACAACTCGACGAGGCCATTCATCGTCTCGAACTGCGTGCGGAGTTCTTTCGTTCGGGCGTCGAAGGAAGTGCTGATCTCTTCCAGGTGCGAAGCGAGTCCCCTGGAATAGCAGAGGACCTTGAGGCGACTACGGCGCGCAGGCGATAGGGGCGTGGGAGGAGCGGCCCGAGGGTCGGGCATGTCGTCTTCTTCTTCACGACGACGTTTATTGTGGGGAGGAGCAACCTCGTCACTCCTCGAGCTGGAAGGGAGCTGATCTCCAGTCTTAGTCTTGAATAAGGAGACTATACTCTCCTTGCGGGCAGTCAGCCAGTCTGGCATGCCAGTATCACGAGCCTTCAATCGAAGCGTCGCCAGCGGGAGGGTGAGCAGAACCTGCTCGCGAAGAAGCGAAGAGTCCGGCTGGGTTTTCGATGGGGACGTGCTCATTTTGGTGGAGAGTGGTTTGCGGAGACTAGCGGTACGAGGGGCACGCTTTCGTTGGGGCTCGTTGGTCGTGAGCAGGAGGGGACAGTGGCAAAAACCGAGAGATCGCGGTACGAGGGAGACCGAGACTGTGCCGCTCTGCTCCTTTCAGGGGATACGCACACGTCGTGATGGAAAATTCACTTACAGACTTGATTCGAGTTGTTGTATATAGTGGACTTGATGATTGGGGCCAGGGGGGATCGGAAGGGGGAAGGAGCGAGAGGTGAGATATACGTATGTTATGTTTTCGTTTCGTTCTTTGTTCTTTCTTTCTTTGTTTGGTTCTTTGTTTTTCTTTTAGGATTTTCTTTTATACTTTTCTTGATGTTTCTTGGGTGATGCCTGTCTTCGGAGGGTTGTCGGAATATGCGATGAGACCAAGGGCGTTTGTAGATGTCCGCTGGGGGACAGACGAAGATGTGCGAGGTTTGAGTCTCCGATAGTCAGCATTGTCCATGGCCGGGATGCAGACCAAACTTACATGCGGACCGCTCAAGCTGAATTTTGATGAAGTCTTTGGCAACCTGGGTCCAACGAGGATTGATCTAAAGTCCGGTCGGCCTAGACGGTGGCTTGTAGCAACTGGAAGCCGGACTCGCAGGCGCGGTGGGGGGAGAGTGGATTTAGAAAGGTCGCGGTGGGACCGATGAAGATGATCGAGGTGTGAGTCTCTGGTGATTAGCCTTGTTATTATACGGGACGAGACTAGACTTACGTTTGTGGGCGACTCGGGGTGAGGACCGACGAGGCGACTTAGACTCCTTGGGCTGGATTGGGTTCTGACTTGAGCCCTGGTCGGCGTAGACGGTGGTCGGCGGAGAAGGGGGTGGGTGGCGGCGGAGCCGGCAGCCGAGTCTGATTGAGGTTTGTTTCTGGGATAGTCAGCATCGATGGTGGTTGGGATGGACACCGGACTTACATTTGTAGGGCAGACTTGAGGTGAAGGGACTTTCGAGTGGGATTTGTTGAAGTCGAAAGTCGAGAAGACAAGAGTGGGATGAAGAACTCGACCCCCGACTTGGGGCTTTTTGAACCGGGAAGGGGGGGGGGGGGGGATTCTTCCTCTCTCAGCATTTCACATACCCAACCCCACCATTTCGAATGGGAAAAGCGACTCGGTGATTGGGGTCTGAAGGGTAGCGCTGAAGACGACAGTGACGACTCGCGCGGCCTCGGCCATGGGGCGGGAGTGGCTGGAAATGAAGCGGATCAGACTAATTTAGTTTCAATGCTCGCGTATACGGATCGTCGCAGTTGTCCCCAGCCATCTCGGCAGCGCTAGTCGTGAGAAAAGCGGTTCGCGGAAGGAGGAGGTCGAACTGAGGAGAGGAGGTGGTAGTCCTTCGCAGAGGGAGAACTCGGGCGGGAACTCCCAGGATTGCGTTTTGAGCGGATCAAAGGCCGCTGCGCACATGACCCCGCCATCCGCCGAGATCATTCAGATGAGTTGACAGGCGATTGAGGTTTTCCAAAATGGGACGAGGGTGAGGAAACGAGCTGCGCTGAAAAGATGGCTAGTTGAGGATAGTATGGGACGAAAAAATGGCTTGACAACGTCTTTTGCATCTGGGGGGGGGGGGGGGGGTCTTGCATGCACCTTGTGACTCGTTCTCACCACCCCTGTGCCATCATTATTCGGCTGATGAACAGGTCCTTTCAGTGTCCGATCGATAATAACGAGCGTAGAGAGATGCTGCCACTAAATCCCCTAAATTGGGATTTTGATGGCTGATCCGAATAGGGGTGATACGGTCGAGCCGCCGAGTCGTACGTCGATCCTCTGTCTGAAACACAAGCAATCAACACAATCAATCTCCCGATTATTCCCTTCTGGGTAATCCACAGGCAGGGCGGGAGAGGAGCGCGGTGGGAACCCGTGTACTCGACCCACCCACAGCATGGCGAAAGAGGAGAGCATTCGCCACCCGAGTGACGTCGCTTACTCGGTCGTGATCGGTGATCGCCCCCTCCTTTCGGCTCAGCAGTGGGGACCGCTGAGCCGAAGAATTAGGGAAGGACTCGAGTCCATCGACGATAAGCATGGCGGAGGCCCCCCTGAGTGAATCGTCCGAAGAGTGTCTCGGCGGGGATGTCCGGTCAAGAGCGAAGAGCTGAGGTAGTGGAAGTATGGCTGCCGACACGCCATAGTAGAGGCACCGTCGCACCGAGTCGATGCATAGCGTGACAGTGGTTTCCAGAAAGCCTGCGAGGAGCTCCCCCTGGGTGCTCCCTTTTGCGGTAGGGACTCGCAGAGGTTTTTTGCATTGGTGGTCCTCTCTGGAGTGAAACGTTTCTGCCAACGCGAGCTTGACACGGCGTCTGCTTGCTGCTGCTGTCCGAGACCACGCACCCACCACCGTCACTAACGGGATCGAACGCCAGGAGACGTGTTGCAAGACTAGCTGTCTATCTTGTAAGCGACGCGTGTGTGAAACTGCCAGGACCCCAAAGGACCGCGTTCGAGGGGTATGGTGAGGGAGAGGTCTGGAGAGTAAAGGGGGAGGGAAGATCACCCTCGTCTCATGACTTCCCCCCCCCCCCCCCCACCCCACCCCCCCGGGCCAGCCCACCCCAAAGAAGCGTCAGAAGGTGTAAGAGGCAAGGTAGACGGAGGAGATAAGCGGAGGAAGCATGAGGCTGAACGGCTTCGCGTTTTACTGACTCATCGAACTCAGTCTGCTTCGAAATAGGCCGAGAGCACCCCTCTGTTCAAAGGAGGCGGTCTGGTCGGTGTGAGGCAGCTCCACCAGGTCGCACCTTTCCACCGGCTCTCCCTTGTGAGAGAGGGGGGAAAGAAATAGCTAGGATCGTAAGGGAGGGCTTCTCTGTTCGGAGTCGGAGTCGAGTACTTCTCGGGGGATTCTGAACGTACTCAGATTTTCTGGTCCGACTGGAGCTCCTTGACGCTCAAGTATAGTACGTATATATCCCGAGGGTGGCTCCCTCTTCCTCTCCCTCAACCTAGATTGGGTGATCATCCAGAGGCATCTTGGATTCGAAAATCGGCCAACTTCAACTACAAGAAATGAGTTTTTTCTCTCGTTCAACAAAGCCGTCCGGAATCACAACCCAGGCTGATGAGAAGTCAGACTGGGTGATTGTAATTGAGAGTAAACCAGCTGTCGAGTGGGCGAATGAGACAGGTTTTGACAGGTACTCTTACAGAACGAGTCTCTGGAAGCATCCGTCCCAAGGTTTCCCTCCACAGGATGTCCAGCAGTTCGCAGAGGCGATGACTCAGGGAATTTCCAGATGCTTCACGCAAGCTTGCAATGATTCCAGGAGCAACTTCGGAGGAGGGTTGTCGGCGATAACGCATGAGGAGGAGCTGAGAAATCCATTCGGGATTCACTGGCGAACAGTACAAGCAGATATTCGTCAATATTCACTGCGAAGAACAAGGGGGGGTGGTTCACAAAGAAGGTTCAAACGCCAACTGTGACAACCAAGATCCTACCCCCGCAACCAGAGGGACCTCTGCCCATTGGGGGCACCGATTACGTCCTTCAATGGCGGCTCGATGCCAAGGGGGAACAATGTCTGGGCAATGAGTGGATCTCGTAACCATGACAATAAGGGGGGTGACTCGTGAGGTCCCGAGGTCAAATATAGAGGGGGATAAGTCAGTGAGTTTCGTATGCTGGTCATTTTGTCAGTTTTGAGAACAATACCAGCGGAGGCTGTATGCATTGCATGGTTCGGAGGGCATTTTTCATGACCAAGCCAACTAAACATGAACTGAGGAACAATTGTGCTTGGCAGTTTCTTTCCTGATGCGAGATTTCGACCTCCGGTGGTGGTGCATAGTATGGTGCATAGTATGGTGCATAGTATGGTGCATGTTCAAGGGTAGCTAGCAGGTTGGTTCGAGCCATAGGCATATATCTCGACTCACGGGGGAGGTCTTTGGTTACAGTACATCCCGGTGCGCCCCAGAGGGACGGTGTCTACAGGAGCATGGCCCAGACTACATAGGTTATGGTGATTGGATATCAAAAGCGGATAATCCAGTCCCATGGTCCAGAGCTGGACATACTGGTGGAACAGGGATGAATGCGTGCGCTTCGTGTCTGACGAGTCATTTGCCTCCTTGGGGGGAGCCCGCCACCGGTTCTCGCCAATGTCATACTGTAAGCATGAGTCAGGCCCCCAATAGAACGGCCTATTGTCCCACCCCCCTCCCGATCTCCGGTCACAGCGCATGTCTATTTACATCCGTGATTACAAATCGAAGATACCTGAAACTTCTCAGTAGCTCTCCCCGGCCCCTTTCCTCCGAATCGCACAAAATCGCCGCGGACAATTGATGGTCTCTTTGCAGGCCGGCGTTGACATCCTTCCACTACGTTTCGGCCATATCCCCTGGGGACTTGACAACGGGGGCAATGACCGAGTAAATCCGAAAACCCCCTTTGTACCGCCGAAGCTCGTGGTCGTCCAGCGTCGCGAAGAAGAAAGAACCCGATGGGTTGTGATGAACCGAGACGCCAGGTGAAACGCTCTCGTCAGATCTTTCCTTTCGCGCTCAAGCGAGGGTCAAAAGAGAGATGATGGTTACCTCACCCCTGTGCTTATCGTTATCTCCCTCAGGACAACGGAGGGTGCTCGATATGGCGTGATCATGGGCTACAAGGGAGCTCGCTGGGGCGGTGATTCTGGTGGCAAATCGCGCGTCCGGAAAGATACATAAGTCTCGGTCGTCCGGACGAAACCATTTCATTCATCTATCGCCCCTTTCCCTTTCTGACTGACACACAGCAACAACAGCAATTGAGACGATATGGACGGCGGCCACTTTTTCGATCTGGACCCAGAGAGCGCGCAGGGAACGGAGCCTGTGTACTCAGTGGTGTTGGTCTCTGAAGCGGAACCCGGCAAATCGAAAGGACTGTCCATGGGCGGTTTTGAAGTCAAAACCCAATGGTATTCCCTTTCCAATACCCAGAATCTGACGCAAAGCGCTGGGGAAGTCTTGCAGTCACTCGAGAACCTAGCTCAGGGTGTGTGGACTGAAAGTGCGGAGGATATCTCGAGAATCTTCACGATGACCAATGGTACCGAAGCTCAGAAATCCGTCAAGGTGAGAGAGATGATGCAGGAACGTATTGCGGACCGCATGGCAGACGTCTACACACAGGTCGCGGAGATTTCAGAGGTGACCGTCTCGGTGCTGAGCGAAGAAGAAGCCGAAGCTCTCGAAGCAAAAGGGTATCGTCCGGTGACGCTCGATTGTACAGAGTACGGATATGTATGAGTACTGATACTCACGGACCCCGTCCCCTTCCCCTTGCAATGTCCACATTGGAGCGATCACTCCAGGGACCTTTGAGCGAACGAACGGTGGTGCTGTATATAATGTGTGTACATATCTGGAGATGCGATCGAGTTTTGTTGGCGAGACTCAGAAAGCACGCGTCGCACTGTCTCTCCCTGCATTTGCCCCTTTGACTGCTTCAGTCACAGCGATGATCACCCGTTCCACATATGGCCCAAAGTGGGACACTCCTTATCGCGAATTAATCATGTTCTCTATGACATGGAGAGATACTGGTGGTCCGGCAACGGGGTCACACAGTGCAAAAGGTACAGCGATACACGATCCAGCGTGGTTTTAGCGACCTCTGCTCGACCTTGTCTACCCTGCTGAGAACTTTCATTCTCCTCATGAGTCAAGCTAGAGCCGGTCCATACTTAACCCCCTCTGTGATTCCAGGACGTGACCATGAACAGATATATATCGTCAAGCATGAATAAAGAGACCGTTCAAAACAGAAACAAGACCTAAAGATGAGACGCTACACGCACGATTGGGTTGGTCCCCAAATCGCGTCAAACCCCCCTTTTCACCTCCGAATGCCCACCCCGTCCTCTTCGAGACGTCTCAGCCCCTCGTCTCCCAAGCTCTCCCTGACCATTCGCAGGATATCTGGCACACTCTTCTTGACATTGGAGGGGGCAGCTGGATCGGTCGGTCGGTCTTTGTAAGAGAGCAATTGGTACAGAGATGAGATTTGCTCAGCCTAGTCCGTCAGCCCATCACATTGAAAACGTTGGGGCCTCAAAGTCTCACCTTTTGCTCCAAGGTGTCAATCACCTCCTTGAGATGTTCCGCCAAGACTCGTCGCTTGGCAATCGCCGAAGCGGCATCTAGAACCTTGTACTGGTCCGCGAGTTCCGCATAAATACTGTAGATTAGACGTCATTCCATACATCAAAGGACCAGCGAATACTCACGCTCTGTAATGAGCAAAGTCGGCCTCGAGCTCCCTAATGACTCTCGTCAGGACCGTTTGAGGTGGGACCACCCCATCGCTCGACTTTGACGAGCCCGAGCCAGCGCTGTCGGACGAAACTCTTCTCGTCGCATCCTTGAATTTCTTGGACCAGGGCGATCGTCCCACGCCGATCTCTGGATGATTGGATGCGGGTGTTGGGCGCTCAGTTTCGTCCAGAGATGCGAAAAAGTCTTCCTCGTCCTCCGCCCTGATGGAAGGGAACGGACTTGATGAGCCCTCTATTCTAGCCTGTCTGCTGGGTCTCGACCTCGTCCTCGATCCAGCAGTCGGGGTGGGTGAGACCTGGCCGCCGTCGGATGTTGGGGAGGTGGACCGCCGGCGAGTCGCCTGAGCTGGAGCCGTTCGCTGAGGTGCCTCGGAAGAAGGCATCAGCCCCGGTGCCACAGCCCCTGCAGCGTGGATCCCTTGTCGCAATTTGGAGGGACCAGGTGTAGGCGGGGGTGCGTGTGTCGCGTGGTTCGCTTCATTGCGTCGACGTCTTTCGATGTCGGCCTTGATGCGGGCGATCTCTCGCTCATCTCTCTCGGTTTCTTTGCGAAAGCGAGCCGCTTCTGCCTCCTCCATTCGTACCGTTCGCTCGCCTCGAGCTCGTCGACGCGTGTCCAAACCTTCCTCGACGATCCCACCAAGCCGGTGCACCTCGTTGCCTAATCTCTCTACTTCATGGCGCAATGCGACCAACTCTTTTCTGACAGAAGAGTCCGGTCTCGCAGGGGATATGTGAGCTGGCGCGGACTGTGCTTGCGTCTGAGCTAAACGAAGCTCGGCGACAAGCGCCTTGTGTTGCTCGAGTTCAGATGTCAGACGGGCGAGATGATTCCGCAGAGACTTCAAGAGGTCCTCCAACGCTACCGAGTGAGCTAGGACCATCCGGAACAGAAACAACAATCGACGTACCAGTCTTCTCGCCGATCACCTCGCGTAAACGGCCGTCTCCGTAGTTTTTCGCAGCATCCACCTCGTTCTTGGCGCGCTCCAACTCGAGTTCCAGCTCTCGGACTCTTCTGCGTGAGAGAGAATTCTCCGTTTCCAAAGCGCGCAATCTGGCGTGTAAAGTGGCCAGTGCTTGTGGAACGTCGGCTGGATTTCAGCGCTTGCCCCCAGGTATGTCCTTACCCGTAGCTTCCCCTCCAACATTGCCGTTCTTGTCAATCGTACCGTACTCTACGCCCTTGGCTGGGGTCTCCAGCAATCCTGTCATTCCAGTCATATCCCCGTCCAGTCGAGCGGGAGCCGAGGCTGGTCTATGAGTACCCTGCAGGGCTCTCAATCTGTCCTTCTCCGATCCTTTGTCCTTCTGCCCCACGCGCTTGGCCGATTTGGCAGGAATAGCACCATTGTTGTGTGCAGTCGACTCGCCGAGGACTCTACGAGCTCGAATGTCGTTCCCCAGATCGCGGGCTATGGAGGAGAAACGGCTGCTGGTTCCGTTTTGCATACTACGGAGAGAGTCGGACGATGACCGCGATGCGGATCGAGAGGTCGGGGGTGATGGTAGAGGGTCGTTGCGGTTCAAGGTGAGTGAGAGGTTTTGGCCCTGCATGGGGTTGAGCGAGGAATATGGGGATGGTGATCGAGGAGGGGACAGGGCTGTGAACGGCGATGTGGGTCTAGGCGATAGCCGCTAAACAAGTCAGTGTGACTCGCACAAAACATCGTCATGAAGACGTGACATGGTAGGGAGACACTTACCCCATGCATCACTTTCCCGAGCTCACCAACGAGCCGACCGAGACTCCGCTCTGGGTCAAACTCATCCCCGCTGTCCAGGTCGCTATCCCTGTCTCCGCCCCTTCCGGTCCGGAATATGCCTTCGCCAAGTGTCACGGCCGATACATGGTGTCCAGCCGTAGACACGGGACTGTCCATCTCGCTACGGAGACTCATCCCACTGGCTTTTCTCTCTCCAGCTCGAGGTGTGCCATGCGGCCCATGTCGATGCGTCGGCGGGACCGGGAACGAGGAGATCAACGGTGAGGACCGACCAGTGTATCCCTCCCCGAACCCTCGACCATACTCAATGGACGACATGGACGAGAAGGAGGACGAGGGGGCGTGGTTCTGTGCATTGGAGTTGGATGCAGAGGAAGTGATGAGCGATCCGAGGGAGAGAGAGTGGAGCTCTTGGTCAATGTTGCTCTCGAGTCGACGTCGCTCGAGGTCAATATCGGAGGGAGGGATCGGAGCTGCGTCCATGTTCGGGACAAATGGGGATCGGGGCCAAGGACGCTGGATAGTGAGAGTGTCCACCGCTGAGCTCTATGCAGTGGACCTAGATGGGGGGTGGTGAGAATGGGAGTGTCGGGGTCGGGAGGCGTAGAGGTTGGATGATATCAGTTGTTATGGTGTGTTGGTCTGTGTGGATGGGTTGTTTGGCGCGTACCCCGGGGGAGGGGGGCGGGGGCGGAAGGGGGTTCAATTGGGAAAATCAACTTAAATTCGAATGAAAAATATTCAAAAAACAAATATAATCATCTATATACAGGCATCTGGCTGTATCTTGGCATGCATACCTCGTCCGACATGCATATCCATCGAAGACGCGATTAGACAAGAGGACAGACGTGCAGCGCATCGAGACAGCCATATATGGGTGTTAGCTTTCCTTGATCGAGGTGGCCTGGGGAGGGGATAACCCAGTCGATACAGGCCAGGGGGAAGTCGTCGTGCGGTCACCGGCGATGGGGCCTATGATCCCCACTCGTCTGGCCGGTGGGGATGGACACTGAAAGACAAAAGTGTCTTTCACTGACGGTGAGGAGGTCAGACCTAAGGACCCAATTTGTAGTTGCGTACACTACGACTCGACACCTCACTACTACTCACTCCGGCCTACCAACATGCGATCTTACCGGCCAGATCTCTCGACTGCGCCTCGTCTTCAGCCATAACACCCCCCATCGGCCGACCCTCCTTGGTCTATCTCACACGACGCTGACACGCTACACACCGACCATTGCATCCGATATATACGGGACCTTTTCTTCTCTTCCACACCGCAGGCTCTTTTCCTACAGGCTACAGGATCAGGGCGAGGGGGAGGGGGGGGGGGGGGAATCTGAAAGGACGCTAAAATCGAAGCGAAGCCCCTTATCTGATTAAAATATCGGCCGACGAGAATTTGGTGCGTTGTCGCGCCCCTCCCCCTCCCCTCCCCTCCCCTCCCCTCACCCCCTGTCCGCGCCCCTTGTCATGCGTCGGAGCGATGGCCTCATTCGCTTGCAGCAAGGAAAGTAAGAAAGACTTTTTGACCTGCACCTGCGGTACGAACAGGATTCGGGGCATTGTGGTGCGCTTGACGGGCCGTGTATCTAGAATGGGCTGGGGGGCAACTTCTTCTCTCTGGTACTTCTCTCAAGTACCACCCCCTCCTCCTTGATCGACGCCAAGACACCAAAATACATACCGGACAGAACGTGTTCCCGGCCGAACGGTCAGTCCAGGCACGCAGAGAGGGATTGATCTCGTCTCTCGCTAAATCAACCTCCCCCTGCCCGTTCCTCTACGCCATCCCACCTTCAAATCCCCACTCCCACCCTCCCCCTCCGCGACTGAGGGACTCTTTCTCACTAAAGCTGATCGCACCCTGATACCCCCGTCACACCCCGATCGCAATGACGGCCACAACGTACCTGACCTCTCCACTAATCCCGCCCCCGGCCGATGGATCTGGGTGTCGACGCAAGACCCAAGACCCGACGCTCGTCGAGGGGGCTATTTGGGGAAACAGAAAGGCTTGGTATCATTAACGCAGGGAGGGTATAAGAAGACATGCCCTGGGTCCTTGCGTGACTCTTTATCAGATAGCCCCTCTGCTCCTAATCGTACCGACTTTTCCTCTTACTCACACGGGTACCTACCCGACACCATCGCTCTCGACCCCCAACAGCGAGTGCTTGAAACGGCAAGAAGACGAAAGAAAAGGCCTGAAGATATACAACTCAAAGGACCTGTTCTCAAGTGCCACCGACAATGTCACAAGTGGCATCAGCTCTCATCCACGAGTACGCCCGAGCGCGCGAAGGGTCTCCCTCGCCAGCCGCCTCCAACACGACTTCCACGACTGCGAGCAAGCCGGCCGGCAAAAAGGTCAAACACATTGACTATGTCAAAACGACCACAGGCTACTGGCATTGGTACATTGTTGCCGGTGTCGTCGGGGCCTTGACGTTGTATCACCTCATCACCCTGGCTCGAAACCGGGTTCAACGTCGAGCACGAGCGGCTCAACTGCAAGCGAACAAGGAAGGCGGTCTAGAGCCTGCAGCCCTCAAGAATGTCTGGGTGCGCGGACTGCATACTGTCGAGGCGGCCATTGCAAACTTTTTCCTCATCAAGACGTTCCCGTTTCCAGTGTACGAAGGCGTGAACGTCTCCGACATGTTTTTCTCGATCGCGTACTTTGCAGTCTGCCTGGGATTGACGTTTTACAGAACATACCGTGAGTCCTCTCAGTCTGGCTCGTAGTGTACCCACCCTGACAGGCAGAAAATGGTTCACGACGAGTCGAGCTGGAGTTTGGGATGATGGTCCGTCTTGGCACCTTGTCTCTTCTGAGTTTACTGACAACTCAGTGCTATGTCCAGATCCCCTTGATCGTCGCTTTGGCGTCCCGAAACAACCTCATCTCGTATTTGACCGGGATCAGCTACCAGAAGCTCAACTTCATGCACCGTGCAGCGGGACGCGCGTGCTACATTTTTGCTTGGGTGCACACCATCGCATACTGCGTTGTCGGGTGAGTCGTCTCAATCACACGGAATAACGCATCTGACGCGAAGACTGGGCAAGCACGGTCCAGGCAACTATGTCTTTTGGACGGTGCGTTTGACTCTCTCACCAGCCATGCCAGACAAATCTCATTCCCAGGGAGTCATGGCTTTAGCTGCGCTTACAACCGCCACCGTCTCGTCGTTTGCCCTCGCCAGGAGGGTGATGTACGAGACCTTCCTGATTCTGCACATTGTGTTCATCACTCTCTTCCTCGTCGGGTGTTTCATGCACCGGCCGAAGAAGTCGTTCCAGCCTTGGATCATCGTACGCCAGATTTACACCTTCCCAAACCATGACGACTGACAAGGAGGCTGGTTTCGTCGTATGGGGGTTCGACAGACTTGTCGGGTTGTGCCGCATGGCGATTATCAACAAGGTGTGGTTGATGCCCCTGGGGAAGAAACACAACAAGCAATGTTCCGAGTGCACCGTCGAGCTCGTCACGTCTGATATCGTGCGCTTGACGGTCCCTCGACCCCTTTTGCGCTGGGGACCAGGTCAGCATGCGTGAGTCACCCATCAAGCGGCTTTCGCCCGAGTCTTACAGCGCTGACTGATTGCAGGTTGCTTTCGATGCCATCTGTGGCGACTTTGCGATACGAGCAGCATCCATTCTCATTCTGCAACATCCCCTCCTCCGACGGGAAAGGTCCCGCCGTGTTCATCATCCGGGCTCATTCAGGTGCGTGGGAGTCGACTCACAGCTGCACTGTTCTTCAGACTCACGCGCAGGCTTCACGCGCAAGCTCGTTGAGCACGTCAAGGAGGAACGGACCACGTCGATACAATGTTACCTGGACGGACCGTATGGTATCGCCGAGTCGTACTCGCACCACGACTGCGTCGTCTTGATCGCAGGTGAGGCTGAGATCCACGACCAATTGAGCCCCGCACTCTAACCACCAGGCGGAACGGGAATCTCCCACGTCCTCTCCCTTTTCCTCGACATCATCTCTGCCCATCGCCAAGGTCGCTCCGCCGTCAAATCCCTCCGACTCGTCTGGAACATCCGCCATCTCGCCGACGTCAACTGGATCGCCCCTTTGCTCAACGAAGCATTGGCAGCCCCGCTTTCCGGCCTGACCATCGCGATCGATATCCACCTCACGCGGAGCGTCGTCTCGGACGAACCGGATATGACCCGAGGGATCACCGAGCTCTTGGCGAGTCATCCTCATTCGGGACAATCTCACCACGGGTCCAGCACAGCCGCCACCCCGGACGCGGAGAAAGCCGCGGGCATGGGCATGAGTGCGGAGAGCTCCGGCATGGGTTCTTCCGCCAACGTCTCGCAAGAGAAGCTGGGTCACGAGTCGGAAAAAGTCGCGCGGTTCGCAGATCTCCCAAAGATCTCGAGCGAAGTCACTGCAGTGATCAAGTTCCGCGCGGGTCGGGCGGGTTTACGTGAGATCCTCGAGGAGGATGTGAGCAAGGCCCAAACGACCATGGGCGTGGCGGGTGAGTCGGCAATCGTCTCGTGGCGCTTGATCGCTGATCAATCTAGTCTGCGGTCCCATGGCTCTGAACCTCGACACACGGCGCGCGGTCCACGAGGTCAACTCGCCCAAGAGGGTGCTGCAAGGTCAGGCGAAGATTGAGCTTTCGGTGGAGAAGTTTGGGTGGTAGATGTTGTTTGTTCCATAAGTTAGTACGATTAGCAGAAGGAGATACGAGTATATCAAAAGATGCAGAAGCGTCCATATTCCACTTGACAAGGGCGCGGGCGGCCTGCAACGTTGCGCCGAATCGGCAAGTTACTACAGAGACGGCTCATGTCGTCTCAGCGCCTCGCCATGCTCCTTGAGTGATCACCGCACCCACACGCACTTGTGTCTCTCCACGCGTTATTCGTTTGACACACAGTCGTATCACATGTATCATGCGACTGAGCAATCATCCCACGACCACGTCCCTTTATGTCCGCACCAAATCCCACCGACATGCGCGAAGGGTCCTCGTACTGCCAAACCAGGCGCGTGCTATAGAATGCATTGATGCTAAGAATTGCGATGAAACTCCACGCGCAAATCGATGCGGACGGTATACTCATGCTGAGCGGGGGTGATACGAATCTGCCCAAAAACCCATTGCCACAAAGACCTCTACAAAATGTCCCGGGCACTTGTTCCCAACAAGCCAAGCTTATCCCGTAGCTCGCTTCTTCTCCGTCTCATCCTCTTCACTTGCGCTCGATTCCTTGGCCTCGTTGGCCTTTTCGCCGTTTACGTTCTCGTGCGCGGCCGATGCCTTTTCGGCATCTCGACTAGACTTCTCACGATCCTCCGCCGAGACCTTGTCCTCTTTCGCCTTCTTCGTGGTCTTCCCGGTCGGTGTGGTCGAAGACGACGAAGCGGTCGGTTTCGAATTGTCCGCGGGTCTATGCGCATCAACCGATGAAGCGTCGGGACCTGGAAAGAACACACCTGTCAACACATTGTCCTATGGTTTTGCTCACTGCACAAAGCCCTCCCCTCGTCCTCCTCACCACACCAGCTCTCCCCCGGTCCCTACTTCCGACCCAACAGCCGATCAACGAAACCCAAAGCGCCACCGATCGCCGAGGCAATCTTGCCTACTACACCGTGGTCTCGGTCGGCAGACTCGGCGGGTTCGGACGAGGGCTCATACGGGTTATGCGGTTGATGGTGGGTCGGCTGGGGGCGTGAAGAGGAGTCGGGGGGAGGGGTGGTGGTGGTGGTGGAAGAAAAGGGTCGGGGGAATGACGAGGAATATGCCGTACCGGTTGAAGTGGACTCTGATGCCGGAGATTTGGTAGAAGCCGACGAAAGCGGCGGAGGCGGTGTACCGAAGTACACCTGGGGGTCTCGCCCCTCGATATCATCCGCAAACGCCTTCATGAGCTTCTTCTGGAACGGCGAGAGTGATCTGTCGTGTTAGTCCACAACATCGTTTCCTAGAGGGAACAACTCACCTGGGAATCTGGATTCTCCACCCGACAATCAAATCGCCCCTCTCCCTGCTCAAGCCAATCAGAGACTTGACACCTCGACCCTTGAGAACCGCCTCTTCTCCGTTCTGTGTACCCTCCCTGACCCTCACTTCGACATCGCCCTCCAAGGTGGGTATTCGGACTTTACCACCCAAGAGCGCGGTATGCAGGGGCACCTTGGCGTCGTGGTAGATGTTCGTGCCCTGTCTCCTGAACACGGGCGAGGCCTTGACGTTGACTCGGACAAACAAGTCTCCGGGCGGTCCGTTTCCTCCAAGGGGCATGTCTCCGTGACCGGGGAGTTTGACCTTCATTCCGTCCTCGATGCCCGCGGGGATATCCACCTCGATCTCCTGCTTCTCCTTCAACCTCCCCAGACCGTCACACTCGCCACACCTGGCCGAGCGGGGGATGACGCTGCCTGTACCTCCGCAAGCCTGGCAAGAAGACGCCATGAGCATGCCGGAGACCTGGAAGGTCTGCTGTCCCGTACCTCGACACGTCGTGCATTGCGACTTCTTCTGTCCAGGCTTGAGACCCGACCCGCTGCACGGTTTGCAGCTGACGACAGGGGAGAAGCTGAGCTTGCGGACAGCGCCGGAACAAGCCTCGAGGAAGGAGAGATTGACCGTCGCTTCGATATCATCCCCTCGCATGGGTCGGTTGGCCCTTCCTCCGGCGGATCCAAACGCTCCTCCACCTCCAAAGGCAGAACCGAAGAGCGATTCGAACAGGTCACCGGTCGATCCAGGTTGGCCGCCGAACCCTCCGAATCCCTGGAAACCGCCGAATCCACCAGCGCCCCGGGCAAAGTTCGGGTCGAACCCTTCTTCTGTCGACGCCGCGCCGTATTGGTCATACGCGTGTCGTTTGCTCTCGTCGGAGAGGATCTGCAAGGTCAGTAAAAGAAGAGAGGGGAGAGGAGGCATGATGGTGTTCCACGCACGTCATAAGCCGATTGAATCTCTACGAATCGTTCTTGAGCGCCCTTGTCCTTGTTTGAATCGGGGTGCCATTTCTTCGCGAGCTGCGGGTTAGAAGCCAGTACGACACGGCGAGGACACAACGACTTGCCTGGTAATACGCCTTTTTGATGTCTCCCGCGCTAGCATCCCGCTTGACGCCCAAGACGTCGTACGGGTCTTTTTGCCTGGCCTCTCGCGTCGACGACGAATGAAATGATCGCTACACGTCAGCGGATGTATAGGCCTTGGCCGTGATCACCAAACGCACCTGCTGCGATGGACTAGATGGGTGGAGAGTGTTGGACGGGCTGCGCGACAGTCGCGAGGCGGTATGTAGACTCCTCGCTTGTCTTTTCGGTGATCCGGATGTAGCCTTCGGAGGTAGAGGAAGAGCCGAGGAGCTGGCGACGGCTCCGTTGCTCAACGGCAGGGCGGTGAGCGCTCTAGCGGGTAATCGTGGGGGCATAATTATGATACACGAGTTGAACGATGGTCGCTGCTGTAGTTGTCGAAGCGTGTATGTGCGATGGGAGATGTGTAGATGGGAGGATGGAAAAACTCTTGGGTGCGTAGAGTGGTCGAGAAGCGAGTAGAAATATCCCTCTCCCCAGTGGCCATCTCGGGTGGCGGCGGAATCAAATTACATCATGACTACCCCATTCCACCACCACCACCGACTCACCCTGTCACCATACGAGTACGGCTTGTCGGTCTACGCATGTCCACCCATACGAGGTATGCAAACAAGCAAGGCATAATGTCATGACGGGTCAAGCTACAAATACCAAACGAGTCAATCGTGACGATCGTATGTCTTCAGATGATTATACTTTAGATCCTGCCCACCTCCCCCTCATTGCCTCGACGCCAGGGTGATCGGTCTCGGGCGCACAGTATGGATTGGCGGAAACGCCGCCATCCCTCCGTCCCCCTTCTTCAACACCATGGTCTGATTCGAATACGACAGATAGCCCAAGATGAATCCCTGGTCATCAGCGGCCAGCCTTCTCCACTCTGAAGCAGACTCACATGGTCAATCAGACTCGCGATCATGCACACAATATCGTCCACCCCTACTTGCTCCTCCTCGACCTCTCCGCTCCCCTTGAAAGCAAGCTCCACTGCTTGCCTAAGCACCCAAGTCGGGCAGTGACCCCGTTCCCCCTTGTCCGGGTTGGCGAGGACGTAATACTTCCAAGCGCGGCGGAACAAGTTGCGCCAGACGAGTATCTCGCCCCTCTCGTAGAGGATCAACCAGATCTGACGCGATCGATACCACTCGTTGTTCGTCTCCAGCTCTTTCCGCCACGCCGCCACGTTGCCGGTGAGATACGCGTTGATCAAGGGGAAGAAGAGTTGTAATTTATATTGATTCAAGATGTCTATGCGGGGATGTTTGCCAAGAAGTAGATTCACTGGGATAGATCGGATCAAGATGGACCTGCAGTGTCAGCGGGAACGTGTTCCTGCGCGGCATGCGCGCATGGAGAACAAGTAAAGATTGCCCACTCACCGCATTTGACTCCACGCGCCTGGGGGGCAGCACGCTTCCGCCTTGTCGAGCCAATACTTGGCGTTACGAAAGTCGAGCAAGACGACTCCAAGCCGTCCTCTCCAATAGTAGCTCTCGCATAGATCCGTTTGTCGAACAGCATGCACGCGTCGGCGCAATCTTTCGTCCTCGTCCGGCATGCACTGGTCGATCGACCGTTGAGTCAGGACTGCAATCGAGTGCAGCTTTCTCTGTCCCGTTAGATCAAGTCGGTAAGCGCTGGGGCCGACTTGCCTGGGCGTAGATGCGACAGAGGACGTTGGTGATGGGATACATGACGTCGCCGATGCAATGTTCCTGACGCAGATCTTCCTCTGACAGCTTTTTAGTGGTGATTCGAAAAGTCGCCTCGATGGTTTGTCGAGTAGTGTCCCTGATGGACCGCGGAGAGCTCAGAGATCGTTCCGGGTGATTGGACTCGGACGCCGCCTGGTCATCAGCGTTGACAACAGGCATGGAGGATCACGAGGCTCACCTTGTTACTGTATGACACGAGGGCCCGAGCTAGCGAGACGACCAGAGGGCCCAAGTGGCTGTTGGCGAAGACACCGTCAATCTTGATATCAAACAGACGATTCGTTTCTCTGCAATGAGCTACTCCGCCCGTGTTTACTGCTAGACAGCTTACACATAGAGCGCATTGAGTCGTTGGAAGTCTCCGATAGACGCCTCCATTTTAGATACCCCCTCGCCATGGCCTTTGACAAACTTCAACACGGCGACGAGGAACCTCGCAAAGTTCTCCTTGACATCCTCGTGCAAATTGGTGCAATAGGTCACTGCGTTCTCCTCTGTCAGAGCTGACGCCGGGAACTGCGTCATGTAAGCATTCTCAATCAGCCAAGCCGGTGAAGCGCCTTTGATATGGCCTGAAGAGCTGAGCACTTACTCCGGCGAGAGCGGGCTTGAGGAGTTGAAAGTATTGATGCGAGGGGTCTAACGGGACAGAGTATGCGATCTCACCGGCGTTTCTCGAGACAAACGCATCGACCAGTAAGCGGATGTACTGAACCACGCTATCTGACGACATGACGCCTGAGGGTCGACGCGCTATGCACTGTGATCGACTGGAGGACTGTGAGCTTTGGCTATGGGCATGTTCAACCTCGAGAAGGGGTGAGTGTGGAGGTGTCAAGCGGGGATCGCCGGTTTGTGGCGGGGATGCAGATTATTGTCAGACCCGATTGCATGACCCCGCTGAAGGCGAGAGCTGCGCATCGACTTTTTGCATGTTCAAGCGAGTAGCAGGGAACGGAGGGTCAAGTGCTTGCTCTCGCTGACGGGGGTCGAGTGATCCTCTACAACCGAACGTTCTGAGGGTTTCCAAACCCGCACTGCACGCCAGCCGTCGCTCTCGGCCGCAAATCTCTCGTGAAGCATGACAGCAGTGCGTCAGCTGCATCGCCTACTGCCGCATTGCCGCAACGTCAACAACACGTTGTCCATGTATAGCTGACTCCTGCTTAAAACTGCATTCGGTGACGTGTCTTCGAACCGAGCGGGGCGGATCGAGGGCCACCGTCATGAGAGAGTTGCCCAGAGCAGAAGTGGTACTGGTAGATAGACAATAGACACCCCTGTTTGTTTTGCGACACCTGTTTATTCCAGGGATGCATCTGCACGCTGGCATTCATTATTCGCGCTAGAAGAGGGGTTGTTTGGGCGACACGATGCTTTTGCCACGAGATGACGCTCTATAAAAAGGCTCGGACGGCACGCGGTGTTAGAGTTTAAATAGGGGGTGGTGGTGGTCGGTGTGGTGAGTGGAGGGAGGGGGTGGTATTAGCGGGATCAAAATACTTGTAATTCAACGGGTCTCCCCATTACAAATCCCCGCCCTCCCCCCCTTCCGGATGTGACAACCCAAAAGCGAGGCGGTGTTTTCACCTCCCTCCCCTCCCCTCCCCCTCCCCTCCCCTCCCCCCCGCCCCTGGTTGTTTTACCCTGAATTTCACTTTTCGAAACCCAATTAGTTAGTTTTGGTGTCGCGTCGCCGCCGTCGTCGTCGTCGCCTCTCTGCCCCGCGCCTCGTCTCGTCTCTGCCGTTCTCAAGCCGGACGACACCCCTCCCTCTCCCCTTCTTCTACATCTCTTGTCTCCCTCACCTCACCGACCACACGACCCACGCCCACATCGCTTTTCGGGCCACGTCCATCGACACTTACAGTCACTCTCCCACTCTCGATCATCGTTCGAGACGTACAAGGAGGTTGGTTCACAACGGGAGCGTCAAAACCAACAGACTCACGACCTTTGCTCCGGCTACCACCACTCCCGCCAGGCTCGACCAAGTCTCTTGGCTATTGATCACGCTCGTTTCTCTCACGACACCTCATCTCACGACTACCACTAAGCACCCCACCCCATCATGTCGTATCAACAGGCACCGTACAGGGACAACCAGTACAGCGACAACCAGTACGGAGGATCGTACAGCAACCAACCGTACGGAAACCAAGGGGGATATGCGTCGGGCGGCTACAGCGACGAGCCCGAGCGCGAGTACCCCAAGTATGGCAATGGAAACGGCGCCGACTCTTGTAAGTCCTCTGCGCTGGGATCCACATGATCGCCGATCCTTCCTCTAACCCCTTGGCGCACGGTGCTGACCACATCCTCCTCCTCTCCCACCGACGCGTTTTATCCGGACCTTTGCCCTGTCCTTTGACTCTCTCCATCCCTTTCCTCCATCCAACGTGTTGACCGCACATCATCCATCTTCTTCATCTCTCCCTAACCTTTCCCTCCTCCACCTCCCAAAATGCCTCCACGCCGTGCATACTCCCCCACCGAACATATCCCACTGGCAGACCCCATGTCCTCGTCGAACCCTTATGCCTCGGCCGGCTCACCTAGGGGCTACGACGCGCCCAAGAAGAAGCGCAACAAGTGGCTCTGGATCGGTCTCCCCATCCTGCTCTTGATCATCATTGGCGCTGTTCTTGGCGGTGTCCTCGGCACTCAGCTCAACAAGGGTGACAGCTCTTCGTCCTCGGGCAGTTCAAACTCCGGTTCGACAGGCTCCAACACTGGTATCCCTTCAGGCGTAAGCAACGTGAACACCGCCACGTCCACTGGAGTCAACGGCGAGAGATACTTGGCCGTCGCTACCGACACCTACATGCTGCCCGTTTACCAGACCGGTGTAAGCCTTTGACATCCTTTCCCCAGACAGATGCTGACGATCCAGACCGCCACCGCCGGATACTCGACCCCTACCATCATCTCTGACGCCAAGGCAAACGGAAAGTGGCCTTCGGACCCCTCGCCTCCCAACAACCAGACCATCCGCGATCACCCTCGTATCGGAGCACCCGCCTACAAATGGCAAGCCTTGACATCGGGATTGATTGCCAACGACCCATACCTGTCCTACTGGAACGCGACGATCGTTGCCAACGCTTCGGCCACCATTGGCGACGACCCCGTCCCTTACAACATCGATGGAGGTCTGGACGGCTCCGGAGTCTTGGATGTTGCCCGTGAAATGAAACTCCGAGTCAAGAACTGGGCCTATGCTTACAGGGTCACCAACGAAACTCGATATGCTGACCGAGTGTGGTTGGAGCTGGAGGTGAGTGTACTGTGTCCAATGTGACATGAATCAGCCAGCTGATCTCAAGACTGCTGCCGGAAACAACTCCGCCGTTCCATTTGGCGCGGACACTGACCGATGGAACACGCAGCATTTCCTTGATGTCGCCGAGTTCTCAGCTATGTTTGCCATCGGCTACGACTGGCTTTACGACTACTGGAACGATGAGGAGCGAGGCAAGCTGGTCTCGACAATGCTCACTTATGGTCTCAACTACGGTGCTGCGGCATTGAGCGGCGACTCTTCGGCATCCTCCTTCAACTGGTGGACCGGAAACTCGAACCAGATCAACGGAAACTGGAACTGTGTCTGTAACGGTGGATTGCTGATGGCCGCCCTGGCCATTGTGGACGCCGATACCACCGGAACCGCACAAAAGATCATCGACTTGGCCGTTCCCAACGCCAGGTCGAACTGTTTCCAGGGCGCCTATGCCGATGGAACTTGGGCCGAGACCTCCGACTACTGGTACTTTGGTACGACCGGCGCCGCCGAGATGGTCTCTGCGTTGATGACCTCTTACGGAGACGACCGTGGTTTGACGACCGTGAACCCCGGATGGAAGTTGACTTCGCTCTTCCACATCTACTCTCAGGGTATGACCTCCAAGTTCCAGTTCGGTGACCACGGACCGAACAAGTTCTCTTCGACTGCCAACTCGCTCTTCCTCTGGGCCGATGTCTTTGACGAGCCTCGATACGCTCTTTACCAACGAGACCACTTTGACGCCTCGGAGCCCTGGTCCATGTTCTGGTACGACCCTGCGACGTCTGGTACCTGGTGGGACGGCTTGCCGCTCGACGCTCACTTTGACAACGCCAAGACCAACTGGGGTACTGCGCGATCGACTTGGGCGGACAACAACGGCGCCTTCTGGGCCATGAAGTCTGGAGAGATCGAGGGACACCAAACCCACGGCGATCTGGATCTTGGTGACTGGGTCTTGGACGCCGCAGGACAACGATGGTTCGGTGAACTCGGATCTGGCGAGTACCTCTCGCCTGGATACTTCAGCAGCGAGGCTCAAAACTCTGACCGATGGCTCTACTACCGAAAGCGAACCGAGGGACAAAACACCGTCCTGATCGGGCAGGCCAACCAGTTGGTCACTGCTACTCCTTCGGCTTCTTTCGGCTCCACCGGTACCGACCAAGGCCCCGCTCCCAGTTTCAACGTCTCCAACGATGACACTGCTTTCTACACCTGTGACATCTCGAGCGCGTACAACGGCTCGACGGTCAAGCGAGGTATCCGATTCCTGAACGGTCGACGACAGGTCTTGATTCAGGACGACATTTCGGCGCCTGAAGGCACGGATGTCCAATGGCGAGCTCACACCAACGCTACTGTGACTGTCAACTCTGCCACCGCTACTTTGGTTCTCGAATCGCAGACCCTCCTTGCGACCATCATCAACGGCCCATCCGGGGCTGCTTTCTCTACTGCCCAGCCGACCGACACTGCGGTCACCCCTCCCGCGCCTACTGGGTTGCAAAAGCCTGGAGATGTCCCCAACCCCGGTGTCACTGTTCTTGTGGTTGACAACCCGAACGGAGGATCGTACTCGCTCGAGATCTTGTTGAACCCTCAATGGGACGGACTTCAGCAAAGCGACTATGTCACCCCGCCCAACGTCGGTATCGACAGCTGGAGTCTGACGTCGCACAAGTAGAAACGCCATGATGAAATGACCCGATGCCACCCGATGCAACAATGCCTTTCACCTGAAACCTTGTATACGACTTTTTGGCTCGCGACGGACGACCCGGCGGCGGCTGTGTTGTTCCGTTGCGTGCAGTATAGTCCTAGTCTTGACCCCTCACCCTCCTTTCCTTGACGCTCTCATCCTGAGTTGGGTTTACTACGCGTTAGATAGTCTTTTTTTCGTAGGTTTGGACGACGATGAATGGCCATGGACAATGGACAATGCATGCAGAGTGGAGGTGCGTGAGTGGTGTGGGTGAGTGTGATTGATTGTGGATTGCTTCCGTCGGAGATGTGGGGTATCACCTGGCCGCCGACAAATCACAGGTACAAGTACAATCTCCCACGTTCGTGTTGTTCCGTATTTATTGCTCTTGCTCACATAGTCTAACGCTTTCGAGGGCGTCGCATATGCGTGTATCAGCTTTTGGACTGAAGTCTATTAATGTACGTCGGATGTCAGGTGCAAGGAGGTTTGGAGGGGAAGGATGTGGGGGTGGAGGAGTGTGTTCCGGCTCTGACCCCCCCTCTCTCCCCTTTTTGGCATCACGACTCAACCCTCTAAGGCCAAGTTATCCGATCGCATTATCCCATGTGTGCGGAGATTATCGTGATTTAGCTCCATTCGGGGTGAAAAAGTCCATTTTACAGGCGAGGCGGAGAAGGAGAGTGTGACATGTATCCCGGTGACACGGTCGATCCCCCCCCCCCCCCCCTCTCTCTCTCCTCTCCACCACGCACGTTCTCGTTTCGCAGTGTCAACACAAAGACTCAATTGACAAGTGTCATTGCTGCTGCTCTATGTCCACTCACATCCAGGCAAAGACACGTTTACGACTTTTGCTTTTTTTTATTAGCTTTTCCAGGCTAACCCCATGCTCACTCGGCGCAGAGACCGTGCTCCGGACGTTTGGCTAGGTGCGGGGGCGAGGGGGGTTGGATCCCACCAGACCGCCGCCACTGGATCGCCATGAACCTGCTGCTCATCTTATATACAGCTCTGTGGGAACGACTCCTGACTTGCACCTTGTTTACACACCC
The DNA here is from genome assembly GCA_031326905.1 of Papiliotrema laurentii. Taxonomy (NCBI): domain Eukaryota; kingdom Fungi; phylum Basidiomycota; class Tremellomycetes; order Tremellales; family Rhynchogastremaceae; genus Papiliotrema; species Papiliotrema laurentii. The sequence goes on from JAODAN010000002.1 coordinate 2,207,010, forward strand.
TCACCTTGGTCGACTACTCCATCTTCCTCTGACGTGAACGTGGTCACACCCAGTCTTCTTCGCGGTTGACAGCTTGGTCCCTTTCTGACTACTCGATTCTGACCCGCACGTTGCGCTCGATCGTCGCGACTCCACCGACCTGTCGACGCACTACGCCGCAGACATTGCATCCCGCGCAGAGCTTAGCACGTTTACACCTTGCATCGGGTCTTGTCGATCCTCCCCTTTTCGCGCGGACCCACACCGTCTAGTGGTGTCTTTGGGATTTGCAACTCGCACACAACACCCAGCGACCTACACCGGGCACACAAGGACCAGCACCCATTCCCCTTGTTCCCGTTGGCCTTTTATTCAACCACGATGACGACGAGACGGAGACTGTCTACAAAGGACGTCGAGCCCGTTGGCCTCGTCCTGGGTGGTCGACGTTCTATCGCAGTCATGTCCAAGGACGACGTATCATCCTACCAAGGGTATATGCTCACTCCACCCTTGACTCCCTCCACGCCATCCGTATCCTCCCCTCTGCGAATCTCCACCACCCCTCGCGACGCATTCGAACCGTCAGAACCAGAGACATTCGCCCTGCCGCCCCCAATGTCGCCTTCGGACTTTGGGCTGACTCAGGCCGACGCGGGACTGAGCTTGGAAGAGAAGAAACGGCTAGAGGACGAGGCGGCGAAGTATGCTTGGAAGGAGGGTATGAGTCGGGAAGAGAAAGAGGCGAGGACGAGATGGCTCGCCCGTGGGCGAGGGAGGAAAGGGTTGAGGATCGTCATCGTCACGGGTGAGTCACCCGTCTCCGGTCGCTTGCAATGCCTCGTCTAGCGGTCGCTCATCGCAGAGAACTTCTTGCCGAAAGTCGATGGGGTGACGCGGACACTGGCCCGACTGCTCGAGCATCTCACGAAGGAAGGTCACCAGTGCATGCTCCTCGGTCCTGGATCAGGCATGGAATCCTACGCGGGCCACCCGCTCGTCGGGACCCTGGGCGTACCCCTCGTCGTCTACCCAGGCCTCAAGGTGGGTTACGCCGATTCTCTCATCGACCACGCTCATCGCAGCTCAACTTTCTCCGACCTCGATTCTTGCGCACCATCAAGGAATTCGTGAGCCCCCTTTCCGCCTGCCACTCTTTCGTCAAGTCGTGACAGCACCACTGATACACCGTAGCAACCCGACGTGGTCCACTTTGTCGACCCGATCTGGCTCGGCGCGCAGACTCTGATTGCGATGGAGCTTGGATGGGCGGGAGAGTGAGTTTGTCCTTCCCTCGCCTTGTCTCTCAAACACTCACAGCAGGCAATGGGTCACCGCTGACGGTCCGGCCCTTGGCTCAGGCATCAACGGGCCTATCGTTGCCAGCTACCATACGTGCGTACTTCAAACATTCGATTTCCTGCACCAAAACACGCTTCCTCAGCTCACATCCCAGCAACCTCGCCACGTATGCCACGTTGTTCGGAATGCCATGGCTCGAGCCCTTATTGTGGAAATTCCAACAATGGCTCTACTCCAAGTGAGCCTCCGACTTGCCGCTAACCTCCCACCCCGCTGACTCGCCAGGACACTCATCACCCTCTGCCCTTCTCCCTCCACCAAGGCCATGTTGCACTCAAACGACTTTCTCAAGGTCAATCTCTGGCCGCGCGGTGTCGATCTCTCCCAGTTCTCCCCGTCCAAGCGCAGTTCCGCGCTTCGAGCCGAATGGGGGGTGGGCAAGGCGCCCACGCCGAGCACCCCGGTCGTATACATGGAGCCGCTGCACGTGGCCAAGCACGCCTCAAAGCTGCCGACGATCGAAGAGGAGATGGGGGTCCACTTCCAAGGCCGCAAGGCCAGTCTCCCGCTCACGCCGCCTGAATCGCCGGCGGTGGGACCCGATGAGGCCGGGGCAGGGATCGATGAGATCCTCTCCCTCTCGCCAATCTCGACCGCCCTGGACGCTCTGCGCTACGAACCGTCCGCACCGTCCACCGACACCCCCGAGCTGCCCGAACGAGTCGTCTTGCTCTTCGTGGGGAGAATGTGAGCCACTCGTTCTGAGCGCGACCACGGCGCGGGCTGACACGGCAGATCATGGGAGAAGAATATCCATCTCCTCCTGGCGGCGTATGAACACTTGCCACAGATCTTGCCTGCGGGGGAGCTCGTCCCAAAGCTCGTGTTCGTAGGCGACGGCCCTGCGCGAGCCGAGCTCCAGGGGATCTGCAAGTCGAAAGGCTGGGACGCAGTGTTCATGGGTCAGAGGGTCGGCGAGGACCTCGCGCGATGTTTCGCCAGTGCCGACGCGTTTGCCTTCCCCAGCTTTACCGAGGTGAGGGAGGGGTCTACTTGATCGAGAGCGAATGGTGTACTGACAATCAGACGTTTGGCCAGGTCGTGCTGGAGGCGCTGGCATCTGGACTGGTCAGTCCTGAACTCTCCTCCACCCCTTGTTGACCATTGACGCTGACCTCTTAGCCTGTGATCGGACTCGACGCCGAAGGCACCCGTGACCTCGTACAACCTCTCCAGACCGGCCTGCTTCTCTCCCTCCCGCCATCCACCACTTCCTGGCCGCAAGCTCTCAAGTCGACCGGGTCAAGTACCTTCCGCGAGGCATCGCGAAGCTACGCCGATCTACTCAGGCAGATCGTCGTGGACCACGGGCTGCGCGCGCAGATGGGGAAGCAGGCCAGCACGGAGGGTATACAGGGTTTCACGTGGTGGGACGCCATGGAGAAGTGCGTGGACGGGTACCGCGAGTCGATCCGGATGACTCTGCCGGGGACGTCGCAAGGGGGGGATGAAGCGGGAATAGAGATGGACGCTCAGGAGAAGGCGATTGGGAGCACCACGAAGATCTCGACGGTCAACCGGGTCGTTTCGCGCACGCTGGCTCATCGAGATGCCAAGCGACCCGATACGCGGGAAACTATATGGCATTTGAGTGAGTCATGAGTCTGAGCTGAATACCTCTTGATGTGCAAGACTGACACGGTAGAAACCCTTCTGAAACTGGTCATCATGCTTGGACTCGTCTGGGCCGCGTGCAAGCACCACCTCGCTCAACCTTCTGCCCACTCTTCGCCCTCATCACCCATCTCGGCGTAGAGCGTGTCGCCCAGCGCCCTACGGCCTACCCGCCTGCCCTCTTCCCCCCTTGATCCTTACGTCTGGCGCTTTCATTCCTGCGCCTTTTCGCTTGTCCATTGTATTTCTCCGTGCCCGACTACCACATCCATGTGGCCGTTCGCCTCCATCCCCTTGCTCGTCGCTTCGTCAGTCGCCAAGTCCGTGCCGCCTACCCCCTTGTCTTGTCTATTCCCTTGTCTATTCCCTTGTCTTGCCTCATTAATCTGTGACTCTATACCATACCACGATGCCATTTTGTGCTGTGACGAACCCCTGATGCATCTCATGAAGCTTGATATTGAGGAGTAGAATTACAGCACTACAGCACCAATGCTACGGCAAAACTCGGATAGCTTGCGGGTGCCGCCTCAGTCTCTGCATCTCACCCTCCTCACGCCGTCCCGCCGTCCAACCACTGCCTCTCCTCCCGCCTACCCTTCGCCGACCTCTACATGCCCATGAAGCCAAAGCCGCCCGCGTACGCCATCGGCTTGACGTCCGGATGAGGGACATTGACAAACTGCTCGAAACTCAACTCTCCATCCGGTTTCATCCGCACCACGGCGCCCTGCACATCAACAATCTCCCCCACGTTGCAGACTGAACCCATCTTGCCCACCTTGTTGCCCGTCTGATCGCAGTAGTTGGGCGCGCTGAACACTGTGATGCACAGACCGCCTTGCTCCACGGCGTAACCCTCCTGTCGGACTTCGTGTGATCGCACAATCGCCGTGATCCCGTTGGCGTCGCAGAACCGTTTCGTCACGTCGGGGCCGAATGCAAGACCCACGCCCTGGGGTAAGTGACGGCTCAGCGGTGGGTTTGGGCAGCATGACAAGGTCGGTAGGAGCATATTTGAGCCCTACGTGCTCTACACCGATCCCGTTGCCTGCACAGCGCGCCAAGACACATAACAAGGCCAACTCACCCGCTTGGAAGGACTTCGTCCGGGCTGTTCTTGCGGGTCTGTCCACAGCATCTCGCACATGATCCCCTCCTGGCCCGGCTGTCGTCCATACCGCTCGACCTTCTTGATGTCCTCCAGAGTCACGCCGTCCTGGCTGACAGGCGGACCACCGTGGACGACGAGGTACCGCTTCTTGCCTTCTGGCGAGAGAACCAATGGCGCAGTCCCGGGCGATCTTTGCGTCGAAGGCGGTTGAGAGGCAGTGAGGAGGGTAGCAAGAGGCACTGGGATTTAGCGACCGCCAAACGTGTGAGCGGCGACTGCGACTCACAAGCAGTGAACACGTCGGCGAAGAGCTTGTACGTTTGCTCGCCGTGTTTGCTCTTCGCCTCACCCTCGAATCCGTACACCTTGTTCATGTCTGTGGTCAGTCATGACGTCTCGAAGGTGTGTAGCGCAAGCATCTTACCGTTCGTCTCGTGGTTGCCTCTGTTGAGGAACACTCTGTTTGGGTACAGCCACTTGTACGCGAACACTGTCAATGCGACTTCGATCGACCAACTTCCTCTGCCTGGTCAGTGACGCGGGGGTATGGGCCAAATCAATACTTGCCGGTCGACAAAGTCTCCGTTGAAGACTATCATGTGGTTCTCAGAGGGTGGTTTGATGATATCCAGCAAGTGACACAGATCGTAGAATTGCTAATGCAGTTAGTTTTTGACTCGACACGATGAAAACGAGCACCTCACTCCGTGCGCTGCGAATCAGTGTCATTCTACCATGTCACGCTCAACAACTCACTGTCGCCGACAATATCACAGGTCACCCCCTCTGGGACCTCGACCTCGACCAAGCTCTTCTCGTTGAGCACAATCTCCTTGACACCCAGGATAATCTCCCATGCCACTCGCTTGGCGACTTTCCCGCCCTTTTTGAAACTCTCAATCATCCCATCCACAAACTCCTTGGAAGGCTTATACCGCGCGTTCGGGTCTTCCGGGATGATTGGCAGCGGCATGTGGTCAGGCTGAGACGAGCGGTCGAGGGTGCATGCGCCCGACTCGATGAGCGACAGACATCGCTCGCTCGCGGTTTCTGTATCGCCAATGGAGATCGCCTGGGGGTTAGATGGGTCCTCATCAAGACGGGAATAAGCATCTAAGGGGGTTCGTTGGGACAAAGGGACGGATGGGTCGACCGAGTACGGACCTTTTCGAATTCTATTCGGCGGATGAGCTTCACAGTAGCTTGGAGCTGATCCCGAGCGGCCCTGTTGCCTGGTTCTATGGCCAACGCCTTTTTGAAATCTGGCACAGCGTCCGTCGGTCGAAGGATGGCGAGATAGGATATTCCTCGTCGGTAGTACGCCTTGCCATACTCGGGGTTGAGCTCGATCGCCTTGCCTGGATTGTTAGCTGGTGTGCACACTGCGTAGAGAGCCAAACCCACTCGCGTCCGCGATGGCCGCTCCGTGCTCTTCCATCTTGGCCTTGGCCATCGCCCTGTTGTTCCAGAACGTCGCATCGTGAGGGTCCAGCGCGATCGCCTCGGTGTACAAGTCGATAGAGAGGTTGAAGTCTTTAGCTAGGGGAGAGTCAGTCGACTGCGTTGGATCCACGGCAAAAAGGAGACAGGGGTACTCACCCGCGAAAGCCTTGTTTGCGCGCGCCTTGACTTCGAGCGCCTTCGCCTTGTCTTGCTCTGAGATGGGCCGATCCAAGTCCGCCTCTTGCTCCAGCTCTCCATCACTCGACACTGAGCGTCAACATGCGTTTCCGACCGCTGCTTTATCCATTCCGGCAATGGGGCAAAGCACGACCCCGAGTGGAAATAGACCTACGCGACAATCCGGCTAATGATTTTGCAGAGAGCACGGGGGACGGGAATGGGGTGAGCTCATCATCGTCCGAAGAGCCTCCAATGACGTTGCCGTGGTCAGACGACGAGGTCGGATCAGAGACGGGGGACTCTGTGCCAGTGATGATCGAGGCGATCGTATCTCGTAGTGATGCCTCCTGCGCCATGATGAACAATGCCGAGAGGGTAGGTGGGTGAGGGGCGTCGAAGACGATAGGAAATTTCTGAAAGAAAGGAACGAAATGGAAAGTTGGACGGGAAAAACGGTGACTGCATCGTCCGAAGCGCGTCGTCACTCGTCGTGGAACGAACCGGGTCAACACACCTTTCAACGGCTCATCCTAGGAGCGTCCAATGCATCTCCCCTAGGACTCGGCACTATCGCAATGAGCTACCCTAAGCATCGTTCTTGGACATCAACAGTCCGAGCGACCCAGGTGGTGCTCGGGTGGGAGAGTTCCGCATATCCTGCCATGATCCCCCCTGGGTATCCTTGCCACCGTGCACTTCTTTCCCATCACAACCGCAAAATGACCCACAGTCGCGCTCAGTACTCGCCGTATGCCACTCCTGCTTTCATTGCCATACCAAGTCGTAGCAAACACAAGATGATTCAACACTGCTTTGCATACTGTCAAACAACCAAAGCGACCGAAGCGGCCAAACGCACTCGAGAGCAGCCAACCCCCACCGCAAAATCTTACAGCGGACCGAGGGGATCATCGCCCGCTCTAGCCTTCCCTTTGCCTTTACCCTCAATCCCATCTCCCTCAGGCAGGGGCAAGGGGACATTCGCCGCGTCAATCTGGTTGATCTCCCCGCGTAACCCGCTCAAGTCCATAGCTTGTTTCGTGTCCGACGCAGACGTAGGCTGGACGGTGTGGGCGCTCGAAGTCGGCGTGTCGAGCTCGAGATGGGCCGGAGACGCAGGTTGGGCAGACTGGGGAGGTTGGTTCGGGTGAGGTTCAATGTTCTTGATCGCTTCTTGTGCGACTTTCCACGCCTCGAGGTTCTGTTGATCAGCCTTGGGCACTTGCTTGGTCGTCGCAACGCGGCCATTCGAGCCAGACACACCTGGCGGCACCACTCTCGGTGGACTTTGCTCAGCTCGATAGCTAGTTTCTTCAAATCTGCAACTTTCTGCCTCTGGAACCGGTCGAGATCCGCTTGCAAGGTCATCGAGGCGTACTTGAGGTCCTGCTCGCTGGCCTGAAGGGAGTCTTCGAGCTGCGAGTCAGCTCACGTCATCGACACTTTAGTGGTCATCAGACCGACCCACCTGAGAAATGTTATCCCTCGTCCTGCCAATGTTGGCCCGTCGAGTCGCCTCGGGGTCGACATCCATCATCCCGCTCAGACTGTGCTTGACGGCGTTCAAAAGGCCAAACGAATTGCCCCGCCTCTGAGCTCTCTCGATCCTCTCTGTCCTCTCCCTTTCTCTCTCCCTCTCCCTGTTGCGTTCCTCCTGCAGCTGTTCAGGGGAGATCGAGTCACCCAGCCCCCTCCCACCCCTCTCCAACGCATCTTCCAGTCGCCTCGCTTCCCGCTCAGCGCTCTCCAATAGGTCAAGCTTGTCCTTTTGCGCCTCGAGCGCCTCCTGGACCAGTTCATACTGGACGTGCTTCTGGTGTCGGAAAGACAATCTCGCCCGGATCAACGCGGCGAACTGGCTGTAGATATGGAGCGGTTCCGTCGTCGTCCGCTCCCAAGCTTGCAACAAAGCAGCCGTGGCGAGGTACTCTGCGTCGACGGCCTGGCCGACTTTCTCCACCGCCTCGCCGAGCTTGCCCTGTTCGGCCAGGGAGTAACCGTTCCACACGGCCCCAAGCTCGTTCATATCCCCCGCGCGCTCGCCCCACCTCTTGACCACCCGCCGATTGACCTTCTCCATCGTGCCGGTGAAATGCGTTTGAAACTTCTCCGTAAAGACCTCCGAGTCCATGAACCGCGTGTCAGGGTGGTGGAGCGGGTGGTTGGGAGACGGGGTCGGGAGGAGATGATGCGCAATGTACGACGTTCCCTGGGAGCTCGGAGATCCTGGCGTGTCGGGCGTGGCGCTCGAGGGCGAAGTGGGCTGGAAAGTGGGGTTGTGCGACGGGGCGTGCAATGGGTTCTTGGGTAAGAGGGAGATGGGTGGGGAATGCAACACCTCGGACTGGTAGTCAGCGCCCACTCGCCCATTAATCTAAGCACATGCAAGGTGCCATCGCCTCGTGAGATCAGAGAAAGCCCGCCTTACCCAGCTGACGCCGTCCTCCAGGAACCGGTGCAGGACGTGCTCGCCTCCCAGGATCGGATGCCTGACCAGTCTCCTGAGAAAGTCCTCCAGTAGCCTCTTTCGCCTCGCAATGACCGTCGCGTCCTCTTTCGCCTTGCTCTGACCCTTGACGGCGTAGTCTGCCAGGCTCTGCTTGCTCGGGATCGGGGGGATGATGAGCACGGGGTACAGCCCTGTGAGCGCTTGATGCAGGGAGAGGAATGACGAGTATCTCCTGCGAGTCGTGTGCGACTGGCACAGTCAGCGTGAGTGGCTGGGGCAGAGAAGTACTCACGCCGAGACGGATCACATAAGTGATGTAAGAGGTGGTACCCCCCTCGGTCGTCTTGTACGCATCGATGATGCTGATCTCCTCTCCTCTGGCAATCTCCCTATCGCGTTCACAGCAAAAGTCCGTCTTGGTCGGTGGGCCCGCGAGCTTTGAAGACCCTTTCTTGGGTTCTTTAGATGGGTCGGGGAATGAAGCGCGGTGAGTCGGCGGGGGGCTGCCCGACGCGGCCGAGATGAGCGAGGAGGGTTTGCGGGGGAACTCTGGGACGGGGGCTGGGACGTTGGGGTTGGTCGTCGAGTCGCTTGATGATGGTGTAGTGGCTCTGACAGGTGTACCTGATCCGGATGGTGAGGGGGAGGATGAGAATGGGTTGGGCAGGTCTTGGTTGTCCATCTTGAGTCGGGTCTGGGATGGATGAGAGAGAGAGAGAGATGAGAGAGAGGATGCCAGCCGGTTAATAGTGGTTGTACCGCGCCTCGTCATGATTGCTCCCCTCGTCACTCTCAACCGCTTCCTTCTCTGCCACATCATGTCACTCGCACCACCCAACACCACCCTCTGCCTGGACAGCACTCGTTTCAAGGTCCAAGGTCACTACCATACAGTCATTGCATCATCACTCGAGCTATCTAACAAAGCTACACCGACTCTCATCCCTCAAGCGTCCACGTCCATAGTCTCCTGAGGTGGCTCGACCACCGCTGGCCCTTGCTCCTTGCCAGCTCCCGTCGTCGATCGGACCTCTTCCTTGACGACCAGACTTCGCACGTCCTCCTTGGTCCACGCAGTCGTGCCTCTTCGGAACTTGTAGTTTCGCGACTTGACACCTCGTTCATTCTAACCATCAGCATCGGTCAATCAAACTCTTCCCATCATAGCAGGTGGATCAGGACGCACAGGCATCTCGTAGTTTCTCAGCATTTCCGTCCCGCTCTTCTGGATCACAGCGACATCGACGTTGCTACCCGATCCCAGATCGTTGAACACACCCGATCGGATCGCCCGGGCAACAAGGTCGATCGCCTCGGCTTTCTACCCCTGTCAGCTGGATGCTCTCGCCCAACGGGTCAAGAAGCAATCTCACAGTCATGTTCTCCTTGAACGAGCTCTCGAACACTGCCATTGCTGCCAAGGAACCGGATCCCATGGTCACGTATGGCAACTTGTCGGTCGATCCGTGAGCGTGGATGGTGAAAAGGTGAGGGCCAGTCGCATCGACTCCACCCAGGACAAGATGGGCACCGACATGTCCTTGATATCTATCGGTCAGTCCTCCTGCGGGCAAATCGGTTGAAGCATGATAGCTGGTGAAAAGGGGTTGAACCGTCCCAGCGACGTCGGGATTGCATGTTCACATACCGGAAGAGATATTGCTTCAACATGGTCATAGCAGTCACCACCCTCGCCTGACGACCCTGGGACAACGCGTGCAGCTGGGATCAGTAGTATTCCTTGCATGGCGATGGTGGCTGATACGTACCTCCAAGTTGGATGAGATCAAGTTGGTAACGTATCTAGCATCAGCACGAGCCCTCGCCCGCCTACTGTCCAGTCGCCCCGGGGCAAAGGACGACGCTCACTCGGTGTCTGCAGCGGTACCAGCTCCACAACATCTCATGTTTGGCGTCAAGTAGTGGATCTGACCATATCAGCTACGTCTTGGACCCTCCCCGTCATAGCTGACCTTTTCGCAGTTCTTGTCCGCAACGATTGGGCCCCCCGTCGCTCGGGTATCAGCGCCGAGACACACGCCCTCCTCTTCGCCCGAATCGCCTCCTCCAAACTTCAACCCGACGATTGTCGTACCGGTCGAGGTGGCTGGTATCAGCGCGAATAGCTATAGGCAGTGGTGATGGAGTATGCCCGCCCGCCAGGGTAGGCAAAGCCAACAAGGCATGATCCGCTCGTCACGATGGAACTGTCCAACCCACCCTTTGGCAGTCCGCCCATGGTGTTGCCGAGATGAGCATTTCGCGCAAAGTTGGAAAAGTCGAAGCCGACATTGGCTGGTTCTATCGGTCCTCTGGTAGCCATGTTGAGGGGATGATCAAGTTGGTCTATGTGGTGAGATTGTATCCAAGCAGTCATGTATCGAGTATGAGGATGAACCCTCTACAGACGCGCTGACGCAGTGTGCGGGGGGCAAGGGGGAAGTGTGACACGTCAGGGAGGAGACGGAGCGGGATCAATTATATCATGCCTAACCAACCGTTACGTAACTCGACGCGACGCGGTGCAGCCCGTCCGTGGCGAGCACCGCAACCGGGTCGAGCTGCCAACCCACCTGGCAGGTATACACATCCCATCATCCCTCAGAAAGCTCTCCCTCTCACACCCTCACGACCCTCATACCACATACCCACCATGCAGTCTTGGAGGAACTTTTCGGCCCAGTTGCCCGCCGTCGACGTCTCGGGATTTTCAAAGAACTTGAGGAACACGGTCCAGGCTACCCGGTGCGTCCACCTCCCTTTCGCCCTTCCCACACTCTCGGATCTGCGCGGGTGCGCGACGCCTCGAGACGGTGGGGCACGGTTGGGTCAGAAGGGTCAATCGTCTGGCGGCAGTGACACCTGCGTGATGGAGATCATGTCTAATCTCGCCCCTCGTCTGCATCCCCTTTCGGCGCCTCATGGGCGTTTCCCAGTCTCAACGCTATCTCGAACCGCAGCTAATCGACAGAGAACGTCTCGGCAACGTCGGCCCAGACGGTATCACCGAGTGCGTCTGGCCTTCTAATAAATGCTCTCTGACTGACCTCTTTCTCCCCTTCTAATCAACGATAACACCCTCATCCGCTCGCCTCACCGCCCTTGACCTTATCTCCCCTACCATTCATCTCGCCTCGCGACCGCTCTTGAACCGCTCCGTTTCACTCCCTCTCCCCCCACAGGCTCCCGGCCGAGTACAAGGCCCTTGAGGCTCGAGTGGACGCTCTGAGGGATGTCCACCAGAAGCTCCTCAAGATCACCAAGGTCCACGAGACCGAGTCGGTACGTTGAGTTGTCGGTCATATCTACCATTTCCTACACCTTGGACACTTGACGATTTCGCAGACCATGACCTCGGTCGCCTGTCCGACCATCATCCATGATCTGACAGTGCTGATGCTAGTACGACTACCCCTCCGACATTGCCGAGAGCGTCACCGACCTCTCGCACCAGGCCACCTCTGCCTGGTCTTCGTTTGCCAACAAGAACCTCAAGGCAAGTTTTCGCATCCTCTACGCCTTTCGCTCTAAATGATCAAATCTAACAGCAGAACACCAACCTCCCCATCCCCATTCCCTCCCCTACCGCCCCCGCGCCGCACCAGCCCAAGACCCTCCCTCACGCCCTTTCCCGAGCGGCCAAGAGCGGAGCCACCGAGCTTGGCGCTGATGACCGTCTTGGTGTTGCCCTCGGTGTCTACGGTGCCGCCATGGAGAAGGTGAGCTGCTAGTGAGGTGATATGCGACGACGCTGATCACTCCTTTCCCCCTTGACGACTCACCCTCACCACATCTACCCACTCTCCTATACATCATTCTCAACGCCGTGCAGGTCGGAGACGCCCGAGTCGCCCAAGACAACATCATCGCCGATCGATTCGTCACCCCTGTTTCTGCCACCCTTAGCACCTCGATCGGTCTCGCCATGAAGGCCCGAGCGAACGTCAAGACTGCCCGACTCGAACTCGACTCTGCTCGAGCTGCGTGAGTTCGCCCCCCCGTCTGGTGTTTCTGTCCCGCAAGCTGACCCTCAGTCTCAAGAGCGCTGCTCCTGCCAAGCAAGAACAGGCCAGGTGCGCCTCACGCTACGGTATCTTCCATGTCACTCACAAACAGACTTCACGTTGAGGAGGCCGAGGACAAACTGGTTCAGAACACCGAGACTGCTATTGGACTCATGAAGTCGGTCCTCGAGAACGTGCGTTCCCAATACGATGCGCCCTTTCCAATAGCTTGCGTTGACGCACAGCCTGAACCCCTTCAAAACCTTTCGAACCTGGTCAAAGCGCAACTTATCTACTTCTCCACCGCGGCCGAGACCTTGAGCGTGAGCTGCCATGAACAAGGTCACAGCTGACAAGCAGGGCATCCAAGGAGAGATCGAGGAGGCTGCGACCGCTGCCGAGGCTGAGTACAGGACCTCGCGAGGTTAAGGCATGACAGGGTTATCGTTGATGGAGCCTCGAGTGGCTGGGGACGGATGGAGACCGGTCTGTTTGTTCCTTAGACTGATTTCGGATCTGGTTCTATGTGATGAAAAGACTTGCTTTTGGGATGTAGCTGATGTGGCTGACCCTCTCTGTCTCAGTACGGATTCCCTTGTCATTGCCCACGTGTCTTGGTGTCCAGTGCGATGGGCTTTCCAGGTACTAACATAGCATCTCTCTTCTGAAACGTATACAGCTGAATAAAGGCGAAAGGTCATACATATGGAGACGAGAAGTATTCGGCAGGCTGGAGTCGAGAGCGGGATTGAACTCATATCGAATGGTGAGGAGGAAGCTGGTAAAATACATTGTAGGCGCTGTTGACATCAGGGCTCGACTGCACAACGAGGAGTGATCTTATCCATTTGCGAGTTGGCGAAGCTTCCGACGGGAGCAGCGAGCGAAAGGTCCTGATTTTTGACGTGCCGTCTTTGGGAGTGAGGTCGGGGTTTCAGCCCAGAAGGAGTTGATTACAGGCTGATAGAGAGAGCTCGAGGACGATACACAGGCCGGGGAGGGTGTCTCTTCAAAATGGGTCGACTGCCGACTGCGTGAGGCGTACTCACATCCACCACATCTGTGTTCAGATGGTGTGACACAACGATACGCCCGCATGCCTCCAAGACGTGGGGCACTTACCCCACTGGCGAGTTCCGGATTCCTAGCGAGGATACGTTGTGCTTGCATGATATCGATCTCGCCCTTTGTGTCTCCCTTGAGGCTCTGGCTGGTATGTCCCGTCTGACCTCCAGACGACGTTTGCGAAGGGGCGTAGCTCGTCCCTCGGTCGGGATCGTGCACGATTATTCTCGCCTTTTGACACACGAGGTCTGCCATTCAGCCAGTGTCCCATATCCCCTCCCTGTCAATCGTCATCGACTGCCGAACTCCACCCACCTGCCAGATAACACACCGGTACAAGCGAGACCGACTTGGTGCATCGCGCAAAGCCGTAGCACAGGCTGTGGACGAGGTGCTGGAGCTGATCAGGGGCCAATGACAGTTCGTCGAGGAGACAAATATAATGCGTCGGCCTCCCGGTACCCATCCGACCTTGATGCGCCTGGAGGAAGAAGTCATATGCGTATGGGTGTGTCACACTGCGATCGACCACCAGTCCGCTGGGCAAGTTGCCCGTCGTATCGACATCTCCGGGACCGCCGAAGAACCGGGTGCCGTGTCGTCTGGCACAGACGCAGATCAGAATTCTCGGTCGATACCCCGGGACGAGGCGATGGCAAGCGGCCAAAACAGCATTGTGCTCATAAGTCATCTCTGCCGCGTACTGCCCTTCGGAGATGCCGTCGCGGAATATCAAAATCCGATCGGGGAACTGCTGGTTCGACTTGAAGAAGATCTTCAGGTGTTCCTCGACCATAGCGGACAGGTCTTTGACAATATCGTCTCGGCCTTGTTGGAGCCGGATCTGGGCCGAGAAGAGGGAGCAATCGGCATTGTAGATCGCAATCGAGCACGCGACGGTCGGCGCCCCATCGTACCCAGGTCTGATCGGCGGCTGCTCTTCAGCTCCACCTCCTCAACAGTCCAATGCGGCTCATAGGTCTCACGTGTCCCAGATCGGCGCCTAGGATCATGGTCGCTCCTCGGACGATACCAGGCAGCTCTTCCATTGGGATCTGGTGGGTCACACCCCCGAGTTTACTCTACGCGTCAAAGGGAGTCGTAGCAAATTACGTCAAACCCGCCTGTATCTTCATCACCAGATTCTCTGTATACGTCGCGATTCCCCGCGGCGTGCGGATCTTGACTGCTTGCATACATTGAGTAGGCACAGGACCTGAGCGTTAGAGTGACACCTAGAGTTCCACCGTCACCTTTCAACTCGGTAAAGGAGAACTTCTTGATCATCTCGTACAGGAAGGCATCCCTGCATGTGAGCTCGTCCATTTTGCGCGCTTTTGGACATGTGGCTCACCTTCCTGGGAGCACGATACAGATCAGTTGCGGGGGACCGCCGTCACCTCGCCTGAAAGCAGCACCAGCAGCATTCTGTAGTGCCTTTTTCACATCGTCCGGATTACGAGGATCTTGAGGTCCAATAAGCGCCGGTCTCTCGTTGGCAACGGGCACGCCGTGCTTGTGAAGCGTCGCGATGAGATACAGGGCATATCGCTTGAGATCATCCACGTCTATCCATCTGTCGAAGGAGATGAAAGACCATGCCGCAAGTGCCCTCCGTCCAGGTTTGAAGAACTGAAAATCAGCTGAACCAATTTGTTACCGGTCTAGCTGACCCTTTGGTCGCGGACGTTCCAAGAACCGTTCTTAGGTCTTGCTTCTTCGTTCGAGGCGTATAGAACTTTTGGGGGAGGTAGGATACGAGCTTTGAGCTGCACCATCCTCCTGTTGACCTTGAATCTTAGATTCACAGCCCTGTACTTAGCAAACCATACCTGCAAGCCCCAGCTAGCAATTTTCGGCTGGTTTTGGTAGTCGAGGCGATTTCGCCACTTGAGCACAAGGTCTCGTCTCTCTGCGGGAGGCAGTGCAGCACTCTTGGACATCCTGGGGTAAGTTCCGGTGGCATTGGTCTCTGATACATGGGTCTTACGCTCCAGACTGCTCAACAGTGAGTTTGGACGGCGGGAGCGAATTCCATTCGACAATTTTGACAAATTCTAGCGGGATAAAGGCTTTCTTTCCATACTGCCAGTCAGCCGAGCTCGACACGGTGTATTTCACCTGAACACAGGGTGCACGAGGTTTCATGATTTTCACACCGTAGTATTCCTCGTAGTACTGGATAATGCCGATATGCCTGGGAGCACCCCCGTCAATTGACTGCAAAGCAAAGGTGATGGCTTCGGCGGGCTGCAGCGTGACCCCCATGATCGTGTGCAATCGAGTGCTTGGTCTATGCGTGACCGTAAACTGAGTGTGAGCATACGATACTCCAGAAATAGACCATCAGACGAAATCGACCTTGACTCCCTGTAACTTATTCCTGATGATGGTAATCTCCCGAACATCCAGTTGCTGGATATCCCGGACACTACCGGCGCCTGTGGCTGGAACCCCTCCCACGTTTCCGCCTTGCCCCGGCAGGCCATAGCCCCCCTTCCCACCCCTTCTCCCGTCTAGAATCTTTGCAATCACCTCCAAAGCTGGACCAGTGGCGAGGAAGGGGGAGACTGCAATGTCAATGTTCAGTAGCGGGAGTCCTGAAGACGAGTGTCGTAACGATCTCATCGTCAGCTGTCCCACAAAAGTCGACCGGTGTCTCACTGAGCGAATCCTCTACACACCATCCCTCCTTGGGGCAGCGGTGAGGCATTCTCCAAGGTGAAGAACCGATTCCCGCCCTTCCCGACCTGGGCGAATGTTTTGCTGGGCAGGTCGCGGAGCAGAACATTGGTCGCCATCAGGGCTGGGTCATTAGAGGAGAGATTTCTTCAGGCATCGGGAGGGATTTTTGGGAGAGGGGGCTACCCACCAGTGAGGAATTTGCCCTGCTCCCCAAATGCAGGGTTCCAGAGACATTTCCGGAACCTCGACAATACTCCATTACCGTCTCCAGGTCAATCGTTGCCACCAGCTTGATTGTCACCCTGTATCGCCTATATTCATCGTCTGACGAGTCGGTCCGAACGTTTACAGCTTGCACAATGTTGCCTGGTTGGATCCCTGTAGTGAAGGTATGAGTTTCGCCTGACTGTCAGTGATGTAGCGGCAAAGGCAATCACCGTCTCAGCGGTGAAGAGAGACAGCAGTGGTGCTCACCAGCTGCCTGTGACCTCAAAGTCCGGGTACCTCACCGGTTGGAATTGGAAAGGGGACAGGTGTGTAGACGTTGCGCCTGCCATCGAACGCTGACAAGCGGAAACTCGGGGCCCATTGGCCCAGTCGAAGATTGTCCTGGGACAGTTGCTCCCATATAGCTCGAAGCATCCCCTTGGGGGTTTTCTGGTTGACTGTCTTGATCAGGGGATTGATGTCCACGTCATAGTGACTGCCGTCAGCTCAGACGCCAATAGTACCATAGCTGACTAGATGATTTTCCCTCTTTGCCCGATCGCGCGGACTGCGAAAAAGTTTGACTCGATCTGAACTGGCTTGCCTCTCTCGCCATAGCCTGGTCTCACAAAAAACGAGGTGAGCTTGCGAGTCTCGCTTTTGGAGGTGAGGGTGGTGCTCGGGACAGCTGTGCTCGACCTGAAGCCCTGAGGGGGATCGATGGCGAGACGGTCCATGGCGTGAGAGAGAGGTTCGGGGATGTCATCTCCAGAATCAGGTCTCCCATATCTGGCGGTTGTCCTAACAACCAAAGGCAAGGAGGTTGGCAGAGGAGGGAGTGGTCTTCGACGAATAGATGGTGAGAACCCGTGGCCGACTGAGCTTTCGCCACCGCTGACGGCCGGATTGTCACGCCTGAGATGCGTCAGGTGCTCCCCCATCATTGGGGAGAGCGAAATGGGAGGCTGATCACACGCTTGAGGGCGATCTCCTGTCTCGTCCTCGGGAGGGAGGAGTCGGTCGTGACTATCGCAACGAGGCGTGGGAGAAAGATCCCTATCGGATACCCCTGAGGATGCTGCATCTTGCAAGTCGGTCGTTGCCGCTTCACGTCGGTACCATGGAGAAGGTTCCGGAGGCGTCCGAGCCGTTTGTCGTGGCTCTCGGGTTCCCAACGGGACTGGGAGAGATCTATCAGGAAACCTGGCTGGGGAGTTCTTTCATCAGCTGCAATAACAGCCGCCGCCCATTGTCTCTTGTACAATGCAATCAGATGGGAGGAGGACGTCTGAGCTCAATGGCCGACCGGGAACCCCTGTTCGTCTTGCCACCTGGGCTAGGTTTCGCTTCTCCGGAGGTCGGGGTGGAGAGGGATCCCCAGTCACTCTTCCTCAGAGCGCTGGGAACCGGTGACAAGGTGCATTCGTGGAGAAAAGAAGCGACTCACGGGGTATCGGCTTTGACGGGGCGCTTGTCCCCCTCCACGGTTTAAAGGGTCCGTGGCGTACCGCCCGGCATTGATGAATGTCATTGGAGCACTGCGTGTGGTGAGCCTTCCCCCTATGTGTGCCGTCTGAAAAAGGTGTTCAGTTTCACCGAGATAATGTGAGAAGCAAGGGAGGGAAATATCGCCCTACGTAAGTGCGAATACAATAAGCAAGGGGAGGAGGCGAGGTGGGGGTTAGAGGAAAAAAGCCGGCCCGCTTACCCTGTTGCACCACTTAGTATGGCTCGCACAAGGGTGCCTTTAACCTCTGTCCGTCAAAGACTCACAGACTGAAAGAGCTTGCAAGGTAATAAGGGACCAACGATAAAGGAAGGGAACAGAAGGAGAAGAAGAAGATGAAAGACGAAACGACGACGAACACTGGGTTTATGCCACCCGCAGGTGGACATGGTCCGGGCGCGGCTCGTCTCCTGCTGATGGCGCCCAAGTCTGAACATGTAGCTCCTGGTGTGCATCTTCCCCCATATGTTCAGCCACCCGTCCGGTTAGACCCCAAAGGCTATGGTCGCGCAAAGGGGTCGAGTCGAAGCGAGCTTGGTGACTGATGACTGGTCTGTAGTATTGCCGCAAGCAGCCCTTCTCCATCGGACATGGCGTCAGTGCACAACAGCCTCTAGACAGAAGATCATGTAATCTGATATTGCATGCGTTGGTCAAAGGTTGATGCGACTCTTCCCATCCCCGTCCACTTCTCTCTCTCTCCAGTTTCGTACTATTCGCGATTCCCGACATTCTATCTCCTCGAGGAACTACGTGCCCCGCTTTACGAGACGGCTCCGAAGACGTTCCCTCCCATGGTCCACCACCATCCCCTGTACAGACTCTGCCATCCTTCCTCCTCGATGACCTTTCTCGCGCAATCGACGAACCCCTCGTACGGCTCGGTCGTGGGTCTCAGGCCAATGACGTCCTCGTCGGTCCCGGCATAGCTGACTCCTTCCGGGATCGCCTCTTCCTCTCCTGGGACGGCCTGGAACCCGCCATTGTTCGGCTGGACGGACAGACGCGTGGCGATGACTTCCAGCGGGGCGAGGTATCCCGTCGCTCCGGCTTGGAAGATGAAGAACAAGGCCCAGCGCCAGTAGGCGGTCTCGCTATAGCCGGTCTCGGGGTCGGCAGTGCCGAGGAGGAAGACGCGCATGGTATGGGCGAGGATGGTCACGCAGAGGGTGTGTGTGAGAGTAGCGGCGAGGAGACCGGGGGTGAGGTAGAGGGAGAGAGGCTTGGCGAGCTCGTGTTGGGAGAGCAACACTCGGAGCGAGGTGCGCGGGTCGATCGGGAGTTTATAGGGAGTGATGATCGATCTGCAGTCAATAAAGGTTGATGGGTAAGGGTAGGCGATGTGCGGGGGGGATGCAATGTGCGCGAGAGGAGGGATAGTCGCAGACGACTCACCGGTTGATGATGATCGTCATGGGCAGGGAGATGGCGGTGAGGACGATTGTAAACAGGCCCATTCGGATCCCACCAGACTCTGGCACGCTATACGTGCCCTTGGGTCCTGGGGACGAGGATCCACCGATAAAGATGATAGAAGCGATGGAGATGAGCGTGACGTAGATCAACATGGGGTATGCGCCTGCACAGCATCAGCCTGAACCGTTGCATGACTGAGGGCTCTTTCTGCACCGATACCGAAAGTCGGCAGCTCACGCACCTTTGTACAGTCCATTCCACCCTTCGAGACGCTTGGTGCGTTGCAGAGTGCCCAGGATGGAACGTAAAGTCGGACCAACCCTGTGCGTCAGCGTCGTCCTGCCCGCAGTCGAGCGGCAATGGGGCGTGGGGGTGGGGGAGATGCAACTCGGCATGCAGACCATGCGCATGTATAGCACGGAAAGGAGGTGGGAAGGATAGCAGATGGTACACTTACCGATTCTCTGTACCCTCGAGACCGACTGCTCTGGGGTTGTAGTTGGCTCGCAGCCTGACCAATGCGCCGTGGAAGGGCATGGTGATGGCCACGCCGATGGCCATGAGGACGATCATGAGGAGCGTCGCGAGCAAGAGCGTCGCTATGAATTCGAACATGGTGGATGGGTTGGCTCTCTCCCTGCGTGACCGTAAAGTGGTGATAGTCGAGAAGAAAGAGAGAGATAGGTGATGGTATGAACGACGTGTCAATGGACGGATGGGGATGAATGGACAACATCTCAACGTCACTCTTCCCCCCCCCCCCCCGCCCCGCTTTAGGCAAACCACCTTTGTGGATCATCCTCCTCTCACCTCAACACCTTCAACACCTCATACCATCAACACAGTGAGCACTGTCACCCTCGCACACCTCACCCCAGCTCACTCCCAGATGTCAGGTTGGGAAGTCAGATTCTCAAAGTCGAGGCAGATGCCTTACTTTTACAACCCGGGGACCTCCGAGTCGGTCTGGGACCCCCCCGCCGGTCTCTCCCCGGACCAGATCGCCAGGCTCCCAGGCGCAGCGCAGTACCTGCAAGGAGGACAGGGCGGTCAGGCCCAAGGTGGGGCGGGTGGCAGAGCTGGAGAGGTCCGAGCGAGTCATATCCTTGTGAAACACGCTGGCAGCCGACGACCCAGCTCGTGGAGAACGGTGAGTGGGAGGTGTGGGTATGTTGCAGCGCTGATACGTGTCGTCCTGCCCTCTGCATCTCTTGCGCCTATCAAACTCATCGACTTCCCATGTTCTCTCCTCTATGTCCCTACGATCAACGCTTCTTGCTTGTAACCCCTCCCACGCCATCAGCCCAACATCACTCGACCGCTCGCGGAAGCCCGCCAACGCATCCAGCAGATCATCGACCACCTCCAATCGGTCCCGCAGCAGGACCTCCCGAGGGAATTCGCGCGGATCGCAGCGGAGGAGAGCGACTGTTCCAGCGCCAAGAAGGGCGGAGACTTGGGATGGTTCGGCGCGGGAGCCATGCAGAAGAGCTTCGAGGTGGGTACTTTTGTTTCGATGGACTTGACTACCGTCTGAAGGGTTCGCATGCTGACCATGATTTGCACTGCTCGCTCTCCCTCGTAACCTCTCTCACTCTTGGTCCCCCTCCTCAACCACCCGTCGCCCACACATTCTCCTCCCCATTCGTAACCCCCTCATCCTCTGCCGCTCTAATCGTGACCCCCTTTGAACCTCCCCACCCCACCCCTTCTCTCCACCCCCTTGAAACAACAGGAAGCGACGTTCGCTCTGCAGCCCGGACAGCTCAGCCCGGTCGTCGAGTCCGACTCTGGTGTTCACGTCATTCTCCGAACGGGATGATTGGGTCGGATCGGCCTCGAGGGTGCGGTACTGGTACCTGCCGGAAATCGCGGGGAGACATCGACGAATCGTTGAAGTCAGCCGTGGCGGAGTCGAGTCGCAGGGGAGAGAATTATCAAGGAGTAGAAACTATAACAAAATGCATCCCGCCGTGACTTATGCTACATGATCCACAACACGTTCTCTCACTGTCCTTGCTCCGATCTCCTAGACAGCCTAGTGCTCATCACGCTGAGTGAACTACAACCTCGGCCGTTGGGGCTTGGCGAGGCCAAACCCGCCCCAACCAGGATGTGAGACCCGTGCGTCGCCGTTGTCCATGAGCTCAGGCCGGGAGCGTTGTGCCGGTGGTCGACTCGTACTTCCCTGAGCCGCAAGAGGGAGTGATTGACCCCCGGAACATACCGACGCGGGATGAGTTGTCGCCGAGTCAAAGGTCCGGAAAGCGGATGACGCAGGGTGGATGTACCTGCTCTCGCTGGGTCCAAAGTCACGTCGCGAGCTGGAAGAGATGGAAGCGGGGTGGACAGCGGACAAGTTGATCGGGTGGGAAGCGGGGGATTTGCACCCCACATGGCTAGGTGGAGCTGAGGGCTGGAGGGACATGGTGTGGACGGAGGCTGGGTGTACAATGGACGGGTCGATTGGAATGGTCGAGAAGGTCGTGGTACCGAGGAACAGCTTCGAAGCGGGATGGACGATAGATACGTCGGCTCGGTCGTGGTCGCAATGCGAGTACCAGTCAACCGAGACGATCGATGCGGGGTGAGAGGTGGAAACGTCGAATGCGTCGGGAGGCGTCGAATATGAGAGCCGAATGTCTTCTTGCGCCTCTTGTTCTTCGTGCCCGATGTGTACTCTGGCAGGAACAGAGGTTTCGTTCGAGGTAGTTGCGCCTGTTACCTTGTGGTTTTTCGCCAAGGAGGACGGCGTTGCAGGGTTAAGGGGAACGAGGATGGTCCGGGGGTCCAAGAGGTCTTTCGGA
This sequence comes from Papiliotrema laurentii, assembly GCA_031326905.1. Classification (NCBI taxonomy): domain Eukaryota; kingdom Fungi; phylum Basidiomycota; class Tremellomycetes; order Tremellales; family Rhynchogastremaceae; genus Papiliotrema; species Papiliotrema laurentii. The sequence goes on from JAODAN010000002.1 coordinate 2,228,842, forward strand.
TGGATCGAGGTGGGCGTTTTGCTACTAGCTGGTAGCCGATCAGGCAATCTCGCAAGGCGAGGGGTGGTATCTGCGCGTGTACAAGGAAGAGTCGATGAGGGGAGGTAGCACCCGCTTACATCACCCGTAAACCGGTGATCCTTAGTAAGAGCACTCCCGCCAGTCGTGCAGTATAGTCGTTGCGACTGTATATCCCGTCTCGAGGGGATTCCAGAGTTGAGAGGTCGAGCCGGGGCTCGAGCAAACGTCACACTTGCCGTTGGAGGTGAGGTTGAACGAGTAGACGAGACGAGGTCGAGGGAGTGGGCGGTTAACACTGACTGATGATTACCGAGACCCGTCACGCTGCCTCCGAGACTCCTCATCGACCTCGTCGCGTTTCGACCAAGTCCAGGTGTCGAGCACCGGGACCTATCCTCGCATGCACGGAGAGATGGGCCGAGACCGTATACAGCAGGGCTAGAGGCGATAGGGAGGAGGAAATCGGACCATCCAGGCGCGAAGTCGCGAGGCTGGGGGGGCATGACTGGCTGACAGGGTTTGTGGGTTTGTTCTGACAGTTGCGCTTTGGACAGAGAGAATCCAGTGTAACGGAACCCTATGGGACAGCTGAGATAGACGTTGATACAGATCACTCACAGCATATACCACTCTGCCCACCACTTCCCCCTGCTAAGACCATACCACACCGCCCTTCAACGTGGAAACGCGCCTCGTCTCATCGGCCGAAACGACACCAGCCGCCTTGGCTGGGTCTCTTGACCCTAGTCCAACCAGTCCACCTCGCAAAGAGATTATCACGCCCGAGCACGTCTTCCCTGCCTCGACGCCAAGACAATGTCGGTGAAACACGCAGCGCGCTCAAGAGACACCACGCGACACTGTACCCCTCCCTCCCATCCTTTATGTCAAACACCCCGGGGGGATCCGACGCAAACGCGCTCACCCGCACCCAGCCGGGGATGTTGGCGAAAGGATCACTGTTCCGGTAGAAAGGATCGGTGTGCGGTGTACACTAACACCCCTTGACCATGCAGGAGTGATGGGAGGTGGGACCCGTGGGTACACTTTTCAACGTAGCGCACACCTTTTCGCTCCAACCCCCCTCCTTGGTCTTTGCTCGCTCGATCCGTCATAATCACCTGTCCGGAGATACTGACCCCATCCGACTGGCTCTTTCCCATTCAGCTGCTCGCGTACTGACCTACTCGAGACGAGCTCCCAACTCAATTTCTTAAACAACCCAGCTGACACCTTGAACCACTCACAACCCCCTGCAACCCCTGGCTCATGCAATACACCAAGCCCTACTAACTCTGCTAGCCCCTCTATCACACTCGACACTCACGTTGCCAGGCACCACCCCTCTCGCACTGTATGCTATGCAGCCCCGACTCCATCTACCGCTCCTCCTACTCAGCCTTTTCCTCGTCTCACCCGTCCATGGCAGTACTCTCAGCATGAAGCGGCATCAGACCGATCCGGAGCAATACCGCGAGCACCTCGCTCGACGAGGCATCACTCTGAGCCATCCCGAGCGAGCAGCCGGGGATATACGCAACATGAAGCGTGGACGCAGGCTTGCCCACCGACAAAACGGGGGGAGTAGTGTCCGTGAACCCAACAAGAGGGGAAAGCTAGTTACGCGGTATCACCCCGAGTACGACCCGCATATCCTGCCCAACGACGTCTCGAAAAGCAGACCACAAAGGCGGGAAGAAGCGATCACTACACCAAATGTGCCATCCGCCTCGAGCTATGCTGGCGCTTCCGCCTTGAGCAATGCAATTGCCCCATCTGCGCTAACCCCCTCCGCCCCTCTTGTCGCCGCTGCGGAGGAAACACACCAGGGCGATATGTCCAGAGGGGCTGTCGCAGTGGATACCCCCAATGCCCCTAGTTCGGCGACGCCCAGTGCCACGGCTCTATCAGTGAACGCGGCCCCCGCAGCCTCGTCAATACCCCCTCTGTCACCCAACTCGGCACCTCCTCCCAGCCGCACTCCCCTTCCAATAACAAATCAACGGGGCGTAGTGTACACCGTCGAAGCCACGATTGGCGGTGACTCGACGAAAATACCCATCCTCGTAAGTCTCTCTGCCTCGGTGCGACTACCTCGGTGCGATAGTGCCACCTGAGGAGGGTTGGACACTCCCTGACGACAGGTGGACTCCGGGAGTTCGACGTTTTGGGTCGCCGCGAAGCAATGCCAGTCTTGTCCGCAGAACGCTATGGCAGAGTGTCTCGCATGCGATAACCCCAAGTATGGGATGACGGAGAGCATCATCGACTTGCCCGAGGACAAATGCCCAAGAGGCAAGGAGCCGAATTCGATTTTCTACGGTAAGCGCTACATTACGGTCGTGCTTCCCGTTCTTCTGGCCCTGAGTAGATTGCCTTTCGCCAGAAGAATTCCATTGTCCATGATCCATGGGCACTCAGAAACTGACACTGCAGGGAAAGGGAAAGTCTTCGGGTGTCCGGTGAACACCGCGGTGACTCTCGGAGACCTTAGCCTGGTCGATTTCCCCGTGCTCGGAGTGACTCGGGTCGACGAACAGCAGGCGAGCCTCGGGAGATCTTACTCGTGAGTGATGGTGGCCAACCCTCCGTTCGCACGCGCGTTGTCGCATTGTGGCGCGAATGAAGGTTGATGGCAGCGGGATACTGGGACTCGGGAGCCAGATCAGTATCGGCTTGGACTCGTGTGCACTGCGTATTACGCAGTGTGCAGTGCGCGACATGTCCAAACTGACACTGACAATTAGACGATCAACAAATTCGGCAAGACGCCCGTCGACGTGTGGTACGAGAACCACGCGATCGAGACCAAAGACGTCGGGTTCTACCTTGTCCGGGACGGGGACCCTGGGACCAGTGAGTACCGGGGCAAGGATCGTCTCGCACGGGAAGGCGATGGCGAGTCCAAGCACGACTGACCTCCCAGGCCAGCTCGTTCTGGGCGGGGCGCTCGACGTCGACAAGTTGAGCACTATCCCCATTGACAAAGGGAAGAAAGCCGTGCTGCAGCCGTACGGCGACAAGCCTAAGCATTTCGACATCACCCTCGATAAGATGACCGTCTGGGGCAACTCGATCCCTGGGTTCACCAGCCGCCACGTCGTCGTCGACACTGGGTGAGTCGGTGTGGCTTACCCTCGGCATCGGACATGCTGTCTACTTTGTCTGCTTTGTCTGCTTTGTCTGCTTTGTCTACTTTGTCTACTTTGTCTCCCTTGTCTCCCTTATCTCCCTTGTCTCCCTTGTCTCCCTTGTCTCCCTTGTCTCCCTTGTCTCCCTTGTCTCCCTTAGCTCCCTTGTCTCCCATGGCTGGGCTAACGCGCAGATCGACGCTGCTGATCGTCCCGCGCGAAGCGATGAAGAGTATCTACGGGTTCCTGGGCAATGGGACGCTCACCGAGTTCACCGAACCCGACAACACCGCGAGCTACGTGTTCAAATGCACCTTGTTACCCCCGCACGAGACGGTTCTGAGTCTCACATTCGGTGGCGTCGAGTTCGGCATCCAATTCAGAGACCTAACGTGAGCTTCCTCTGCCTACCCTTCCCCCCCTCTCTCCTCCTACCTCCTGATTACATCTCGCTCATAGGCAGATGGGGTCCCGTGCCCGGCTACGAAGACTACTGCTACGGGCGGATCGGATCTCGTGAGTCCCCATCGGCCCTCGTGGCGTCTTTCGCGGAGAGGCGGGATGGACAAAACCTGACGAATTAGTCGACGACGACCTGTACCTTCTCGGCGACATGTTCCTCGTCAATGTGAGAGGACCCTTTTCGTCGGGCAGCCCGGAGTCCGCGCTGACACACAGGTGTATCACTCGGTCAACGTAGATTCCGGCCAAGTGACCATGTACGGGCTCAACAAGTGATGCGCCCGTCGGCGAGCAGGACTGTCTGCGCAATCATGCACACCCTCAAATGCCCCTACTCATGTAGACAACATCCACACCGAGGCGTACCCCTCGCTGCGTTACTTAATCACGCAAAACACCCTCCCCTCCCAGCCTGCCACATCCCTCTTCCCCCCCCCTCTTTCAACAGCATCATCGTCTTGTACGCAGGGTCATTTGTTTATACCATACATCAATGCACCGGCGGTCGCGGTTCAAGCGGCCGCTCGACATATTTAACGTAACGATCAAGAACCGATACAACACACGGACACGAGGCCAAGGTCCGAGTCGAGGTGCCCTACGCAGCGGAGACATACCTGCGGTCAGTATGCTTCGACGATTCTCCGTCAAAGAGCAGAAACCACCCACATGAGCTCTGTAAACTTGTTCCACATCTTCTTCTCTACGACCAGCTTCCTGGCCAGCTTGACATAACTCCCGATCGTCAGATCCTTCATCCTCCACGGCGTGATCCCCTTGAGTCGTCGCCTGTACGCCTCGACCATCCCCTCGTCGCCGCTCTGCATCGCCACCTGAACCTCCTCTTTCCACCCGGGCAGCAGGTGGAATGGCACAGGAGGGGGCTGGTTCCACCCGCTCTCCGAGGCGTTGGGCAGCAACTTGGCCGGCTTGAACGTCGCGTACTCGACCTGCCACTCTGGCGGCGTCTTCTTCCGCGAGTCCACATCGGGCAGGTAAAACTGGGTGAAACCTAACGGAGTGAGGGGCGAGTTTCTCCTCGACGGCGAGGTCTTGTTGTAGTATCTCGGGAGCTTGGCGAACACGCAATGCGGCTTGTCCTCGTTTTCAGGCTTCGAGCAATCGTCCTTGGGCTTGTCGTGTCGATGGCCGTGTTTCCGCTTGTACGTCTCAAAGGGCAGGTCGCCAACAGGTCGTTCCACACCGGTAATGTTGTACCTGTGGGAGTCAGCACGTGCTCTTGTGCTCGCAGCGATGCATCGGATCATTCCGCGGCACTTACGAGAACACCCGGATGGCAGGGAGGTAGGTCGGGATGACACTCGGTCCTACGTTCACCACCGCATAGTCCTTCAACTTGAGATGCTGCGGTCCGGGCATCTGACCGAAATCCTTTCTCAACGTCTCCGCGAGGTTCGAGTTGAACCCGCGGCCTTTGACCTTGAACCGGCCGGACGAAGCGAGATGAGGCCCATGGCGGAGTTCTGGCCCCGCGATTGTCGTTTCGAGCAACGCCGAGGCGTTGAGGTTTTGCGCGGATATTTTCGTCGCCTCAAGCTCATCAACGTCGAGGAAGAAGAAATGGTCAATGTTCCTGGCCGTGAGCTTTGGTATCAGGCGGGCGAAAGGTGGATCCGTCATTCAATCTAGCTACCAATGGTGGTGTACTTACATGTGTCCGAAGAGGTGTCCGACGATGGTATCCTGATATCGCAGAGCCAGATCCCCATATCGCAAATCTGAGCCGTCAGCACCGTCCGCCCGCACACGCCCAAGTGGGACGCTCTGATCAATCCAGTCACTCACAGCAGTTCTCAAAGTACAAACCGGTATGAGGCGGGACATGACCCGTCAACCACACCTGCATCCCCCTCTCCCTGAACTCAGAAAGCTGGACCTCGAGCCAGTCCATTTCGAGCGCTCCAGGGTCGTTGGACCGATCCCTGCATCCATCGACCACTGCCGTCAGTCGGAATTCATGCTTCTCGTCCACCCGAGCGTTCGAGCTCGGCTCGGCGATCGACAGTCATAGACACGCAACGCACAGGTATTCGAGTCGTACCAGAACAACGTGTTTAGCGAGATGACCGCCAATCGGTCGGGGATGACCTCGACCGAGTAATACACGCCTCGCTCGAAAACATGTCGCAGATCCTCGGGGATGAAATGCTTCCATAGTCTGCGTGTCAGCTCAGCCCCGATGCCAAATAACCGCGAGGCGCAACCCGGGTACCAGCCAGTGTTAGAAGAACACTGCTGCCACAAGGCGCGCATGTCGAGAAGACTAAGCCCTTGACTCACTTGAGGAACTCGGACGAAACGGCATTCGGACCAGGCGCGAGGACGTTGTGCGGGTAGATGTCATTGTTGCCTATCGAGGGGACTATCACGACCTGCTTCCCGAATGTCTCTCGCATCTTCTCCACCATCATCGCGTTGAGCTCGAAGATTTCTTTCGGGGTTCGGGGCAGCTTCCGATCGATATCATGGCTGATAGTCAGCGAGCACCTTGGGGTTGTCTTTCAAGGCTGTCACATAGATGGAGTCCGTTCCACCCGACTCGGTCAGACGTACCGTGCGTTGTCTCCTGTCCAGACGACAAAGTCCACTTCATCCGCCCACTCTTTCTTGAGCCAGTCAAAGGTCATGTTGACGAGTGACATGGGGGCATCGCAGTCCCTGTGCGTCAGTTGGTTCTTCGTGAAGATGTCTTCGTCCCTGATCTCCCATCCCCGGTCATGGACGTCCCCCCACGCCATCTGCGAAAGGGCAGAGTGTAGGGGGTTCCTGCGATCCCACAAGGCAAGCATGCGATCCAACTCACGATACTCCAGAACCCCAAGGCCCCGCCGTCTCCTTCTTCCCCTTGTCCTTCCCCTTGCCCTTGTTCACCATCGCATCCCCTTCGTCCTCCCAAACCTCTTGATCCTCATCCGCCCCTTCGAGAAGCTTCTTCCCTCGTGCATGGCATCCCGAGTCAAAAGACGCCCCTGCGACGTAATGCGGGTCCGGGTGGAAATCCGTGATATGCAGGAATCTCCCTGTAAGAGCTGTAAACGTGCGTCAGCGACTACCAAAAAAAACCCCTTCTCAAGGCTCGGGCGACTCACGTCTGGGCGTGTCGTTGGACACTGCACCGAGGGGTGCTTGCTGCGCCTGGACGGAGAGGAGGAGTGTCGAGAGGGATAGTAGGGTGAGGGGTATCATGTCCGCGGTGTGTCAGAGGTGTGGTTCTAAGAATTGGTTGGCGGAAAGCAAACGAAAGGGGCTTTCAAGGATCGTCATCATCGTTTAACCGTTCAGCCGAGGGGGGGGGGGGGGGGGGATACACCCTCACAGGCGCAGGGGGTAAGTCACTGGGTACAACTCGGTACACACCGATAAGCATCTGCGAGGGGTTAGACTTGTAGTATCGAGGGGATGTATACCTCGTATGCGGGATGCACAGCTACCCCCCACTGACCTAAAGGTTGATGGTAATGAGCAACAGCGTCGCCCTGCACGCCCGCTCTCGAGCTGAGCCTTTGCACTTGGGCCATAGTCCCAATCCCAGCGTCACAGAGCCTGAGGCTTACCATTCCCAGACAGCTCGATCTTGCTCGCTGCAAAGTTCGATCAGTGTTCAGCCATGTTTGACCACCTCGCCGAGCTTTCCTCCGCGCTTAGCGCTAACGGCCACATGGCGGTGAAGTGATCTTATAGCCGCTACGTGGTTAGCAGTCACACGAGCACAGCGTAGGCACGAGACCCTACGAGGCAGGTCGACATGCTCGTCCTCACCACCATGTCCGCTGTGCATGGCATGCGGAGCTGGAATGGATATCCTCGTATATATAGTTTCCAGGACATGGCCATAATGGTCCGTCTGCGATTCGGTCCCCTCGGTCCGATGACCACTGATTAGGCGAGTGAGCCTATACTCCGGCTCTGGCGATTGATGCGATGGCTAGACAAAGGCTGGCGGGAGACCTCTAAGATCCGCCCGCCTTGCTCCATGCATAGAGACCCACCCTCTCCTCCTCGGCTATCCTCTCCCTCTGCCCATCTGCTCGCCTATCGCGTATACGATTCTAAGCGCTTGACAAGGAACGATTGGGTGGGGAGATGCTCCTTCGGCCTATTTTAATATTACGACGCGCCGTGGTGGGTGGTGGTGGTGATTTCGACATTTCCGATTCAAAACCGGCTTGTTACCCTGAAAACACCATTAACACCTCTCTGCACCTTTCTCCCCTTCTCTCTCTCTCTCCTTCATCTCTCGACTCTGGACCGTATACCCCATAGACCATAGATCCGACATGTCCGCCCAAGAGCTCAAGAAACCTATTCGTAGGTGAATTGCAACTCTCATCGCTCATCCACAGCCTTGCCCTTCATCTACACCTTCGCCTCGGGCGCTATTGCCGGTAAGTCATGCCCATAACCCCCGTTCCGTCTCTCCCCGCTGACAGGCAGGATGCACAGAGCTCTTGGTACGTGCTCTGCTTTGCCCCAACACTCATCTTAGCTCCTCTACCCCCTCGATGTCATCAAGACAAGACAGCAGCTCGAGACGGGCAAGAACAGCATGGGTCTCGTGCAGACCTTTAAAAGCATCGTCGCGACCGAGGGGTGAGTCTTTTACGCGGTTCCCCGAGCCGATGGACCCGATCAGTCCTATTGCACTGAAGCGTGAACTGACCGCGCAGTGCCGGACGACTCTACCGAGGTATTCTCCCCCCGCTGATGCTCGAGGCCCCGAAGAGAGCTATCAAGTGTGCGTGATCCCCTTTGCCCCACCCAGTCTCAAGCTAACGTCCAGTCGGTGCTAACGGTATGTCACAGCGTTGCCTCCCGTAAATATACCCCACTCATCCCAGGCTACTGGGGCGGAGTGTTCACCAACAACGGACAGAGGAAGAACACCCAATCCCTCGCGATCGCGACCGGTTTCTTTGCCGGAGCGACCGAATCCGTCGTCGTCACCCCCTTCGAGCTCGTCAAGATCAGGCTGCAGGACAAGAAATCCACCTTTGCCGGCCCTGCCGACGTTATCAAGAAGACGATCGCGAAGAACGGTGTCCTCGGGTGAGTCGAGTGACCAGGCCCCGTCAAGCTGACGGCAGCATGTACTCGGGCATGGAGAGCACGTTCTGGAGACATTGGTGGTGGAACGGAGGGTACTTTGGGGCCATCTTCGCCATGAAGCAATACCTCCCCACTGCGACTGTCAGTCCTCCTTGGTGTTTCAACCAAATCCAACGAGCCGGGCTGACCCGCAGACCAAGTCGGGAGAGCTGACCAACAACTTGATCGCCGGTACCGTCGGTGGTTTCGTCGGTACCGTCCTCAACACTCCTTGTGCGTCGATATCACATAACCATTCAACTGCTCCCCACTAACGCCCAGTCGACGTGGTCAAGAGCCGAGTCCAACTGCATGGAACCGGAGAGTGGACGTACCCCGCCCTCGTCAAGGTCGCTCGGGAGGAAGGCGCGGGAGCGTTGTACAAGGGATTCGCACCGAAAGTCCTCCGTCTCGCTCCCGGAGGTGGTGTCTTGTTGCTTGTCGTCGAAGCCTTGTCCACGGGTACGTCGTGGTCGCAGTAATGAACATGGGAGCGCACTAACCCATCCAGTGTTCCGAAACTACTTGGGTCCTCCGTACTTGTAAATCGCTCGGGCAGAGCCGTGTTCGTTGTCAAAAAAAAGGGTATATCAATAGGGTTGCAACCATCCATATCTATGCTTATGCGAATCCATATATCAAAGATCAACAAGCCACCTAAAAGCTATCCGAGACCGTCCGACCGGAATATCCACGGCTCACACCTAATACCTGATCCCATAATCTAGTTCGACTCGAAAAGACTCATACACCCACACAAGACTCGGTAAAGTCCACTCCGTTCACCAGCTCCTGTACACTGCCTACAAAGTTGTCAAACGGACACAACCCTTCGTCGTCCTCCCCGCACCCGTTGATACCTCCCAGAGGCACAGGCGCGTCGTTGAGCACGATCCGGATCTGCTTGGGCGACGGTTTGGCGGGACACGACAGGACCTGCACTTGCAGGTTGGTAGCGAACGGGCAGAACCTGGGTGAGGTTAGCTTGCCATCCTCGCTGAAGAACAAGCGCGCTCACTTGGAAGCGACAAAGGACCAGTGCTTAGGGATATGGTCGGTGGGCGGTGCGCCCGACTCTGCGAAAGAGGTCAGGTTCAAGGTGGGTAGGACTGGGTGTGAGTCGATCGCCTGACTGTGCCAAAAGCATCACTCACTCAAGGCAAACTGAGTGTCGTGGGTAAAGTCGACGTAGAGCGAGTCGTGGAGAGGGAATCGGATATCGTCGTGGAACGTCGAGTTGGTCGTCGAGTCAAACGTGGTCAGTCGGGCTGCTAGTCAGAATGGTCCCGGCGGGTTGAGAAAAGGCACCGACTATGGGTCAGTCTCGAGAGAAGCTCCTGGGCCCATCCTTTGCCCTGGGCACGAGCTTGGGGGTATCCAAACGAGCTGGTGTACCACCAGAAAATGTCATTTCTATACTCGAACCCTTTCCACTCTTTCGCCGTGAACAAGTTGCAAAAGGACGAGTAGCCCAACGCGACGGTCTAGCGTGAGAGGGTTTTCTGTCGCCGAGTGGCGTGAGACTCACTTCATAAGCACACATCTCCATCTGAGCGTCAGCGATCGGCTCGTGAAGAGTCCGCTCCTTGCAGACAAGTGCAGCGGGTACATGCGCCATTATGAACTCACGAAATCCTTGACGTCTTTGAGGGAGAGATCATACCCTTCCATCTTCCCTTTAAGCCTGTTGTGCGCGTCTTTCAAGAACACGGCATCCCACTTGGCCATCTCCTTGAAGGCGATGGCGTACGACGTGTCGTTGCGGATTTTACACTGCGTGTCAGGTGCAGTCCAGTCACGACCGACGCATTGCTCACAGCGTTCCACGGGGCGAGGGTGCAGTTGAACCCGGGCGACTCGATCATGACTTCGAGGTTGTAAGATTCCTCCGCTGGGTACCCGAAGAACCCTGGGGTGAGCTCTTCCCCTTGAACGGGTATGGGCTAAACGCACCAGTCGCAAAGTTCTGGGCCGACTTGAGCATGCGGCTGGACGTCAGGATGGTTCAAGGGACATTGGGCTCACTCTTGAGTCTCCGTCCTGAACACCGGGAGCCGGCCTTTCATCTTGTCAAGCAGGAACCCATACTTGAGCCTAGCCGAGACTCCCAAGTTGACTATGGTCAGAGTCGGACAACACCATCGCGGCTCGAGGACTGCTTACACAACTGCTGTCGGCCAAACGGCGTGAGCACCTCGGCGCCGAGCTTGTAATCCCATTGATTGAGGAAAGACAACTCGCCCTTGGCCTTCCATCCACTGCTCGCCTTGAGACGCGCGGCGATACCGGCCGGCCCATCAGCCTGGGTCGTGGGGTATCTCGCCCCGTGACGCTGCAACCAATGCAGTTCCTCCAACTCGCACCCTTCGGGGATGATGCTCGAGCTCTCGGGGAGACCGTGCGAGTCGACCGAGTGGAAGGGGGAGAGGTTGCCCCAAGAGTGCATGACATTGGCGCCGTGCTTGGCCTTGACGTCGGGGGGCACGAGGGGCGCGACGCCGGTGAAGAGAGGCAAGGCGGGTGCGGTGACTAACAGTGCGGCTCTGGTGGGGTGAGTATCCTCGCCTCTAAAGGTGCGCATGTCCCGCGCCAAATGTCACGTACTCTGAACCTGTCGGTGTGGGTCCCGCGAAACCAATACTGCGAGTGAGCGAGTGCCAACCCATGACTCTTTGGCGTGTCCACGCACTCTGTGGGGAAATTGACATGATCGGCCCCCTTGTTCGGCGCGTACTGCTCCAACCACTCCTTCCAGTCTGGGGGCAGCTGGTCCCAAGTCTTGACCTTGTCGATGGTTTGTTTACCAAACCAACAGCCCATGAACCCAAAGGAAGGGACGATGATCAAAAGGCACAGGCATAGACACGATATCGCATGTCGGAACCTCGCTCGGCGGCGTTCCGAGGGGGAGCGAAGTGGGGTGGTGGTGGTCCGGGACGACGACCCTTCATGTCGCTCGTACCGCGGCAAAAGGGGCTCGACGTCCTGCCCGCGAGGTGAGCTCGTATCGGACAGCTCATAGTCTTCCGCGGCGAGTTCTTGCGGCTTCATGCTGGGAGGTGATGGTGAAGGTGAGGGTGTGAAAGGTGGATAAGAGTGGGAGGTTCCGGTGTCGCTCACTTGACCGGATAGAGCAAGTTGGGATTTAAACGGGAGGCGGGGAGTGTATGGATCTGGTCTATTGTTCGACTCGGGCTGCTCCCACAGCGCGGAGAGGGTACGTGGTCACCATCTGCATGAGCCCAGACAGCTGCTATCGGTAGTATGAGCCGGACCTATGCATAGATCGTGTAACCCCCTTTGTCCCAGCCCGCACCAAGGTCCACCCACCGGCCGTCTTGCTCGGTGCCTGAATGAGGGGCGATACGAGATGTGTTGAATTTCCATCTCGTCTATGCTACACACCACATCTATCCATCTACTCGTGTCACGGTCACCTCGTCTCTCATCTTGCCCAACCTTACAAAGAGCAACTGCATCTTGACTCGCCGAACCGCCCATCACTCCCTCAACAACCAGTCCCAATCAACACCCACCCCGTCGCCCTTCAACCCATCATGGAGGTGGATCGACCCGACGTGACCGCCAAGGCGCACCAGTCCAACGGCAAGTCGCCCAACCACCCGGCTGGGACCAAGTGAGTCGACCATGAGAGTCCAAATACGCCAGCTGGGCAGACGGCTCACGCGGGCAGGAAGAAATCGAAAGACTCGGACTTTTACTTTGGCTTCTACTCGTCTCTGCAAAACCAGTACGCTGCGACGCCTTCCTTTGTCAAGTCGGGTCATGGATCTCACATGCAGGGCCAACATGATCAGCGACGTGAGCCGGACGGGAACGTATCGAAAGGCGATTCTGGGTAACGCGGCTGTGGCGTTCCGTGACAAGATTGTCCTTGACGTCGGTGCCGGTGGGTTTGGGATGACCCCAAAGGTACAAGGGAATAACAACCAGGCTCTGGGATATTGTCATACCTGTCCGCCCAGGCGGGCGCTCAGCACGTGATCGCTCTCGAGGCATCTTCAATGGCCGATAAAGTGGAGCTGGTGCGTGGGGCCAGTCACCATCGCCTCCGGCCACAACAGCTAAAAGGTAGTTGATGAAATGCGCGAATGCCGGTCTGTCCAACCCGCACATCAAGAATCGAATCCGAGTCGTCCGCGGGATGGTCGAGGAGGAGGACACCCAGGCGGACGTGTTAAAGTCGGGCAAGGTGGACACGATCATCTCAGAGCCGATCGGTGTCATGCTGCTGCACGAAAGGATGGTGCGTGGCGTCCTCGACTCGCGTTTGACAGGCCGAAGAGGCGCACGGGGACGTTCATGACTGACTCACCAGGTCGAGTCGTTTATCCTCGCCCGAGACTTGTTCTTGAAGCCAGGGGGACAGATGCTGCCATCGGCAGGTCACATCTTCTTCGCCCCTTTCACCGACGAGGCGCTGCACGCGGAGACTGAGCAAAAAGTGCGCATACCGCGGGTTTTCTTGACTCCACCTTGCTCCGTCCACAAACCTTCTACCATCCTTTGCGGCCACGCCTGGCGTGCGCCTACACCGCAAGGAGCGTTCCCCTCGTACTCACCTCCAGGCCCAATTCTTCAACGCGACGCTGTTTGGCACCGATTTCAGAGATCTGTACCAGGTCGCCCGACAGGAAGTGTTTGGTGAGCTGGACAACCTGTCACCTTCCGTTAATCTATCACTCACGAGCGCAGCCCAACCCATCGTCGGAATGTTCCCGCCCAACTCTCTCTTGTCAGCTGCCTGCGCACCCAAATCGTTCGACTTCCACACGGTCACGAAATCCCAACTCGAGGAGTTTTCCATCCCCATCCAGTTTGTCGTCCAACGCACAGCATTGATACACGGTGTGAGTGGCTTTTCCTCGTGGCGGGAGAATACAAAAGCTGAATCAACAGATTGCCTCTTGGTTTGACCTCGACTTCAACCCCCGCGAGACGATGATCCCGCCTCACGCCGTCGACGACGAAGCCACCGTCGCCGCTTGGGACTACAATGTCATGCCCCCCGCGGCGACTTGGTCATGGCTCGGCTCAGCGGATAACGGGATGAACCCCGGTCCGACACCGCGACCGCCCAATCGCGGCCTCAAAGTGACATTGTCCACCGGGCCCGATGGTAAGTGACGCTGGTAGCAGAGTCCATCCATGCTGACGACCAGCTCCCCGTACACACTGGCAGTGAGTCTGGCAAGATGATGAGAGTGGAGACACCGCTAACGACAAGGCAAGCCCGATTACTCCTGCCTGAACCCTTAGCCGCGAACAGAGGCGAGCTGGTCGTTGGGTCCTTACATTTCAAGGTCTGTCTTAACACAATCGTCTGACCAAAACCTCTAACTCCCAGGTCAACGATGCCAGGTCGTACGATATCACCCTTGACATCAGCGTGGATCGGCCCGGGGTCAAGGTGGACCCCAGACTACCGAGCCCGCTGACAAGGACAGCGACGTACAACCTCTCTCAACAGTGTTTCAAGTGAGTCTCGACGGAGATCGTACTCTAGCATGCCAGATGGTCAGGCCGCTGCTAACCTTTTAGCTATTCTTACAACCCGGATCAAGCGCCCTTTGCAGCGCCCGCTCCCGCTGGCACGGGTCTGGTGTGAGCTGAGTGTGGATGTGGGGGATGTCAGCACGCTGCGAGTCTATCAGTGCATGTATGATTATATCCTTGGCCGCATTGTGGCTTCATCGTGGCCGCATGGAGGTCGTATCCTGCCAAATCGTGTGCCATTCGCTTGATACCTCTGAAGCGATGGACCGGGGTGTCGCCAGCATATAACTCTATCCATGGCATGACGCAGTGTTATGTCCCACTGCAAGGTCTACAACTGTTCTCCTCCGCAGGACAAGTGGCCCACCACTCGAAGCTTTCCTCCCCCGTCCTTCCCCGCGGCGTCGTGCTGAAACGACCTCTTTACGCCAATACCGCCCTCCCTACGCCCGTCCGCACGCCCTAAGCCTCCACGACCTCCCTCTCCGGCCCAAACACCAGCTTCAAGGCAGGTCTGTCCGGGCGCGTCTCCCCAAACACCTCGTACACGGGCATATACCGGTCCACAAACGCCTCGACCTCGTCATCCGTCATCCCTTTACCCCCGTTCTCCGCCTTCATATGATGTTCCTGCTGCAGTCGCCAGGTGTAGACGAAATCATACGACAAGGGTTTGACGGCGATATGACAGTCGAATGCGTCGCGCGTGGCTTGGTCGAATTGCGCAAGGTTCGTATTCAAATCGAGGATCGACTGGAAGGGGTGCTGCGAGGCTGTCCGGCCTTGCTTCCACCGCTGCTCGGCGGTGGTGGGGTCTACGGGCATGTACCCCAAGCTCCATCCTTCGAGGAGGAAGACGTCGATAGGTTGGGAAAGCTGGATGGGGGTCGGGGCGCGGTCGCCGTATCCCCCGTGTTGGGACTTGTCGAAGAATGGGAGGTCGACGGGGTTGGAGGGGGATGGAGCGGGGCCCTCGCGGAGTCGCGTGAGGACAGAGCTGAGGAGGGGGATATCGTGGGTGCCAGGGGGACCACGTCCTTGCAGGAGCCTGTTGGAAGGGTAGGACTGGGCAAGAGACCGGAGGCCAGGGTAGGGCAAGTAGAAGTCTTCGGATCAGCTTGGCCCAAGAGTCAAGACTCGACCCTCACCATCCAAGGAGGCTACCGCGCAGGTCAAGTGGTACGTCTCGGCGAGAACACTGACCAGTTTGCTCGCCAGCGTGCTCTTCCCTGCGTCTCAGTCGGACATGCCATTCACCCCGCCGCTCCACACTCACCCGCCCCCTGTGGGCCCTGCATCGAGACGAGCAGCGGCCGCCCTTGTTGTGCCTTGGCCGCGTGCTGCTGAGCGATAAACCCCGCGACGAGACCTGCTTTATAATCCGTGCTCTTTGTATCGGTCATCCTGATTCCGAGTCGACGAGGAAAGGCAGACAGCATGCATGGAGGTATGGGCTGGGACTTTTCATGGGTTGTCATGGCACTTTCCCCCCCCTCTCGACCCGTCCTGGCGGGGTTGACGGCGGTACGGCGCGGATATCCGACTGGCATCTAGCCGGATGGGGTTTTCCGGGGCGGGGGGACGTGATTATACCCACCAAACCGGAAGACGGCGAGGGCCGCGGGGAGGGGGGGGGGGGATGGGGGGGATGAGGGGTGTGAGGGTTCGAAAGGGGGGATCTCCAGCCAGCCTTACAATATCATCATCGGATACGGGGATCTGCAAGTGTAGCGAGAGTGGAGTGGTGACAGAGCACTTGGCTATGCAGAGAACGATAAAGATGCAAGTGATGATTCATACCGACGAATGGCTGAGTAAGGTACTACGGGCACGGCGTCGAGTTGCGACGCCTGATATGCCCGACGGCCATGTTGGTCTGTGTAAGCTGAAGACTCCGTCTGCATGGCGCTATGTCTGTCCAGTCTGGTCAGAATGGCTTTGAGCAGTATATAAAGCAGGATGGACGAGACGAAAACCCGCATCGACTCGTACAAACCCCGACAAACACCACCACCCAACAGACAATGCCGTCCATCAACCCTTCCAAGCGCGTGGCAGTCATCACCGGCTGCTCGGAGCCCACCTCCCTCGGCACGGCTTTTGCCCGTGAGCTCCTAGGACGAGGATGGACCGTGTTTGCGACGGCGAGAAACGTCTCCGCCTTGCAACATCTCAAAGGCTCTGGGGCAGAGGTGAGTTGGACCATATGCATATCACCATCTACCTGTCGACCAATCAACCACCTTTGTACTCTGCACGCTCTCATCATTCACCCATATCCATGATCTCATCACTCACCCATAGATGCTCGCACTCGACGTCACGTCCGACGAGTCGGTTGCAGCGGCCGCCAAGACGGTGTCCACACTCACAGGCGGCAGAGTCGACCTGGTTGTCAACAATGTAAGTCGTGTGCCAACCGAGCGCAGCGCTGAGACCAGGCCGGCGTAGCGGGTCCTTCGCCCGTGTTGCAGACCGACCCGGCCAAGTTCGCTGCGATGCACGACATACACGTCTTGGGTCCTTTACGAGTCACCCAGGCGTTCTACCCTTACCTCTCGCAGACGGCCACACCCGACGTCCGAGCCAAGATTGTCAACGTCGGCAGCGTCATCTCCCATGGTTTCCCGTAGTATGCCGCGTACGCCACGACCAAGGTGGGACCGATTCTCTTCCTCTCCGACCCATGCTGATCGTGTCAGGCCGGTGTGCAAGTCTTGAGCGACGTTATGCGCCGCGAATTCGCCCCTTTCAACATCGACGTGATCACCGTGGAGCTCGGTATGACAGTCTCTTGTGGATGAGCTCGGGCTAACCCTGCAGCGCTGGTGCAAACAGCAATGACCGCGGGGATCAAGGGCTTTGACCTCGCCTTACCAGACGCAGAGCCCTTCGCCAACGCCTCTCGGGCCTTGGAGAAATCAGGGAGGGACTTTGCCCAGGAGACCGCCAAAGCCCCGCGGCCGGACCAAGTGGCCAAGGCGGTGGTGGATGCGGTGGAGAAACGCCGTTCCCCGCCCAAACTCTGGCTCGGTCGCAACAACTTCCTCTTCCACTGGATCGTGCCTTACCTCCCAGTCTCGGTCGCCGACAGCCTGTTCTCGAAGCAGATGAACGTGGCTCTGGCGGCGGCGTGAGGCGGAGTTGTCGTTTCCTCGTCATGATGGGTGGGAGGTTTGCGGAGATTGGATGCCCCGCGTCGTGGAGGCTCAGCTGTGTTGATATCTTGATTAATTAGACTAGATTCATTGTAGGACGAATGTTGAATGTGCATGCTCCTTTGTGTCCTTCATCGGCAACCTGTAAGGTCGACTCGGTCTCCACGAGCACGAGACGATGATCGATGCTCGAAAGGCCTTGCCACGTTGCCACTGCTCCCGCAGCTCTACGATCCGTTCGATTAGAGATTCTGGGTGTCATGTATATTGTCGGAGCGATACTCAGGAGTGTAGAGCATTGGGGGGGCGATAAGATAGCTAGCACTTACTGAACAGCCGTCATGGGTCCAGTGGATTTTGATGAGTATCCGAATCTCATGATCGACTACTTTTCGTTGACCACCTGCCGACATTACCTGATACAATAGCCCGCCTCCCTCACCTTTCTGTACCCCTCGCGCACTTCTACCTGCAGCTCCACCTATCCCTCTCCAGCACATATCACCCCCTCTGAGACTACGAGCTACACGAATCGCAGCGTGCACCCTCTTCACCTCTGCCACACGTTTCGCGAATAAGCCCAAGAGTGAGGAGCCCCACAACCCAACCCCCTTCTTCGCTTCTCGTCTCAATATTCAAACCATCCTCTCGACTCCTTTCATCCCCATCTTCCAAGCGTACATTCAACCATTCGAACCCCTCCCCCCCTTTCCTCCCACCACCACGCGAAAGGCGTATGCCCGGTCAGAGTCGCCCCCGCGGCGAACCCCCTTATGATCGCAGTCGACGGCCCCCGGTCGGTTCCAACGGGGCCGCAGGGGGTCGACGAGAAGATGCCGACTCGAACGGGGCGGCGTTTACGACGTTGAGGGTCGCAAAGTACGGTCCGCCGATCGTTCAATGCAACGACAGGAGGAAACAGTATCCGTCGTATCAACAGGCCAATTCGGGTGTCAAGGACAGGTACCAAGGCCGATTTGGGGGTTCTGGATCTCTACAAGCCGGTCCATCGTCGCATGCCCACCGAGGCGGACCGCCTCTGCACCATGGTCAAAGCTCGCCGGGGTATAACCCATCTGGACCATCACGACCTTGGCGTCCGCACTCTCCTTTTGCAAACCGATCACAGCCCCCGTCATCCGTGGCCACCTCGTCCAACCTCACCGCCCTGCCCCCGCGCCCACCCAGCTTGCCCGCTCGTCCCACCACTCTCCCCCCTCACCCGCCCAACCCCCCGCGGGCTCAGCCATCACGGAAACCCTCGCAACACGAACGTCCAGCGATTCCTGAATCCAAATCCCACCCAAAGCCCCCAGCCGAACGTCCAGCGCTTCCTGAAGCCAAATCCCAACCAAACGCTTCAACCCTTGGACCCAGCTCCTCCTCGAAAAAGAAGAAGAACAAGAAGAAAAAGGTGGAGGCAGACGAAGCAGAGGTGTTCTTCAATTCAGCTTTCGTACCCCTCGCCTCGGCCCTTGGACAGGTCCCTTCAGCACCGTCAGCTGCGACAAAGTCCGGTTCATCACCCCCTCCCCAAACGTCACAGCCCCCACATCACGGTCGCCCTCCGAGACTCGTGTTCAAGCCCAACAAATCGAAGACGTCGAGGAAGGACGATTGGGAGAAGGAGTCTATGACAAAGGCGTCATCGTCTCATTCGACACAGGCTCAATCGATCGAGTCGTCGAATTCTCGGACCGCACCGTTGCCGCTGCTCGATAAAAAGCCGAGCACAAAACAACCTCGCCAAGTCTCTCATCATCCCGCACCCATGCCGCCTGCCGAACCTATCGACCGGAAACCAACTCTCGCCGAGCTCGAGCCGGCAACCGGAGTAGCACCTCCATCTTCGCACGAGACAGAGCGCGAGTCTGGCGTGTGGGCGTTCAAGAAAGACGAAACCCCTGCCGAGTGCTGGAGCAAAAACTCGGCGGAGAAATCCATCGCGAGGACGTCGTTCAAGCACAAGAAGAAGGCGGAGCTGCGCGCAATGGGCAAGGCAGTGACCCAGACAATGTGGAGGGATGATGGATTTGCTTTGACCTGGCAACGAATCGAACCGTACCAGTCAAAACGACTCTCGCGATCACCATCGGTCGAGCCTTTGCGTCGGCCTCCATCTCCTTCCACCTCTGTCGCACGCGGGGCGTCATCGATACCGGTGTTCTCGCCCCAACCGGCCGATCGACCACCTCCCGACTATCCCTCGTACACCCCCGTGTCTCCCGTCGTCCCATCACACCCTCACTCCGCACTACCAACCCCTGCCACCCCTCGAGAGGTCGCGCTGGCGCCCGCTGAAGCTGGAGAGAAAACAACGACGTTCGACTCGCCGTTGCTGTTCAAACCGACCGGACTCACGCCACGCGGTCCTACATCGGCAAAGCTCGTGCGGTTGGAGCGTGAGATCCAGCAGGATCTCAGCACGATAGACCGCTGGACGACGATGCAGAGCCAGTTCCCCCGACAGGCGGAGACTTTGGGCAGACAAATCGATCGGGTCCAAGCGGCGATCTTTGCGAAGTTCGCTTTGGTCGAGGAGGAGAAGGCGAGACTGGCGGGGAGGTAGGGAGGGCGGGGGATGACTGCGTGGAAGTGATTATCATTTGGCATAGGAGGAAACGAGCATTAGAGGTTTGGTGTGGAGGATAGGACGAGCGACGACGTTATGCGTGTCGAGCCTTTTACGAGTATACGAACTGTCACGTTTGATCAGCATCGTCATGTGTATATGCATTGACATTGTCTTGCGGCGCAGAGCCATACCGATTGGACGTGGATGTGGTGTTGGGACCTGCCGGGATGGCGACGAGCGACTTGTGTGCCTCTGCTGGCCTACCCCTGGCGAGATGGTATACCAGATGGGTCCATCATGCATGACACGAGGTCAGGACGAGTTCTTCTCACTTTTACTGCATCTCCGATGCTACATGGACCAACGTGAAATCTCCCTGCTCGTGAAAGCTCCCTGCTCGTCGTCGTTGCACTTCTGCTCACCGGTTAAGGTAGGTGATCGAGATAAGCGCAGTAAAGTCTGTCTTTGTCATTCATCTCTCAGTCGACCGCACTCACCTCACCCATCCCTCAATCCCCCAAGCATGCCGAGGAGGTCGTACGAGGCCTACCGAGCGAGCAAGCTCAGCAGCGGAGCCCGTCGCCCCAGTGTCATCGAGTAAGCATGGCAGCTCGCACCACCCTCCACCCAAACCCCCCGGACCATTGTTGACAACCCCAGGAGCGAGACGGATGCCGATTCCCTAGCCTCATTCTCGACCTTCAACTCGTCTTCCACCTCTTACCTCACCAGCCCGGTGTACTCTTACTCGCCGCACCGACCTTCCCCGTCCAACAACAGTGGGTCGAGCAGCCGGATCACCCCTTCCCCGCGCCAAGCACCGCCCTCCCTCACCCCCCAGTCATACTCCACTTCCACCTCTGCCTCCTCCCCTGCGCCCATCTCCGCCGGCGCCCTCGGCGCACTGGGTCTCTCTCACCTCGATGCAGCGGCCCCAGCACCGCGAATACGCCAACGGACATTCTCCAACTCGTCCTCCGTCGCCTCGGCTTCCCACTCGCCCTCGCTCGCGCCGCTGCTCGAACAGCCGTCACCGCAGGTGGACACCCGCGCCGAGCCCATCTTGCCCCGATCAGCCAGTCAGTCACGACACGGATCGTCCCTCTTACCCCCGGCTTTTGGCTCTCGCGGTCGGTCCCCGACCTCTTTGGAGGAACGCGAAAAGCGCC
Organism: Papiliotrema laurentii; assembly: GCA_031326905.1. Classification (NCBI taxonomy): domain Eukaryota; kingdom Fungi; phylum Basidiomycota; class Tremellomycetes; order Tremellales; family Rhynchogastremaceae; genus Papiliotrema; species Papiliotrema laurentii. The sequence continues at coordinate 2,249,981 of JAODAN010000002.1, forward strand.
GGAGGAAGAGGGAAGAGAGGATTCAGAAAAGCACACTACGCGGGGAAGCGTTCGACAGTCCTCTACGGCGGGTGATCAGGAACCTATCCATACAAGGGAAGAGCCAGTGGGGTCTCGTCATTGGCCTCGTTGCGGTCGGCCTGCTGAGGGCGATCGTGGTGTCACTGGCACTCGGCCGGGGGGGAGATGTCGGCTCGGATCAAAGTCGTGCGATAGTTACTTGTGAGGATCACTCGAATGCCTCAGCTAAAAGCCCTTTACAAATCCCAACTGACTCTAGCCCTGCTTGACCTTCCCGGCCTGCGGTCACTCCGAAACGCTCTAACCCCTTGCGGCGTATCGACGAGAGCCGCCTCGGCATGGCAGCTGTTGTCCGAAGGCGCAATATGGTGGACAGCTCTCGTCGCGTGGATCACGACCGAGGCGAAACGAGGAGGACGCAGCTGGCGGACTCAGGTGAGACCACAGACGTCTCTGTCGGGCGTATCGCTCATCGCAGTTGACGGGTATCATGACTGTTTTGCTCTGCCCGGCATTCCTCGTTCTCAGCAGCGCCTCACCACGGTACGGTGGCTGGGCGGTTTCAGGCCATTTCAGCTGACTCTAGATCATTGTTCATCCTGGGCACGGCGCTGTGGGCACTCGTCTTCTTCGCCCGGGAGGAAGACTTGGCGGGGTGCCTCGTGTTGGCCTTGACCATTCTGCTCGAGACCAAGATGGCATGGTACCTGCCGGCGGTTGGCGCTTACCTCGCCGGCAAGGCGCTTTACACGGGAGGCAAGAAAGGGTGTGTGGAGTTTAAGCGTTGTCATCGGCGCGAGGTGTGGGCTATCACTGACGATCAGGGTCATCCATGCGGTAACAAGTGTCGCTGCCCTTGCCCCGGCGCTCTCGGCGCTGCTATGGTTCTCTGCTCCATCGTCATTGCCTGGCTTTGCAACTTCCCCGCTTGACCAATCGTCCGCATTTAGAGCGCTACACATCCCATGGGTCAGTCTGGAGAGACAGGCATGGGTGAGTTGGATTTGTCGATCTGCGCACGTCCACTAACATGAACAGGTTTCCACTATCGCGTCTATAGTTGCGGTTGTCCCCACTGTCTTGATCTTCCTCTACACCTCCCTCTCCTTTCGCTCATCGCAAATAAGTAAAACCGCATCATCACCCACCATCCGGCTGCTCGTCCCTGCGCTCTTCACCTCTGCCCTCCCTTGCCTCCTGTTCTCCCGCGGTTCCAGTATCGAGCGGTATCTCATCCCCCTCCTGCCCCTAGGTCTGATGATGGCCCTGCGGGGGGGCAAAGAGAGCGGTCAGAGCGAGAACGAAACTTGGGAGATGGGGGTGTTGTTGTGCAACACTGTGGTTCTCAGGTGCGAATTGGCCCGCGTGACGCAGAGCGTGTGCTGACGACAGCTCGATGCCGGATCTGGTACCCCCGGCGCAGCTTCCAGCTGTCGCAAGTGTGGTTCTGTGGAACTGGACCATCGGGTATATGCCGGGCAGGGTGCAGTCATCGTGGATCAGGAGTACCGGCCTGGTGAGGTTTGGCGTGTATATCGGGTTGTCAGCTTACAACAAGGCCATCTATCCCATTCTCGGGGCCACTGTGGTGATCAGGCTCGTCGCGTCCGGCGTGCGCGGCATCGCGATCCTCGACCGCTTAGCGGCAGGGTTGTGCGGGGCGACTTGTTTTGGAGTATACTTCACGGCGTATCTGTGGAGCCACAAGAAGCTGATAGAGAATGCGTGGGCTTTATCCGGGTTGGGACTGGGCGAGGGGAAGAAGGCGTTGTAGACTGCACCTAGATGGGAACGGGGTTTATGTCTATATAGAACGGTATTCCAGCATGCATCGGGGCTGATATACTCGATTGACTTTTGACGCCGTTTCGTCGAAGTTTGTTGTCAAGGCGTGTTGAGACGGTTGCTCTTAAACAATACATGCATAATGTGATCAAGTTCTGCCAGATACCCAACCTCCCCTGCCTCCTTACCGGTCCCATCCCTGAGGACCCCCCCCCCTACTTGTGGCCATTCGCCTTGACCTTCTCCGGCTCGGCCTCGCCGCTCGCGCCGATACTCCCCACCGTCTTGAAGAAATCCGAGTACGGCACGAGCTCGGCCTCTGGGTTGAGCTCGAGGCCAAAGCCCGGTCCGCAGTCCTTCAAGTCGACCTTGCCGTTGACGGGGAGGATCTCGTTGGTGAACAGGTTGCCGAACGAAGGGGAGACGGAGCGGCCGTCGGCCGAGTTGGCAATGTACTCGCAAAAGTCCGAGTTGGGGAAGGAGAGGATGGCGTGGAAGGAGTAAGGGCCGGAACCGTGGGGGACGACGGGGATGTCGTACGCCGCGGCCATCCTGCGGGTTAGGGTTATGCCGGGGGGAAAGGGAGACAGCTTTGACGTCCCGAGGGTTATGCAGAGTGTCAAGATCAGATGTACTCACGCTGCCACCTTGATCAGCTCGGTCAGTCCCCCGAGCCACATGACGTCGGGCTGGAGGATCGCGATACTTCGGTCCTCGATCAACTTGCGGAACCCATACCTGGGATGAGCGGTGGACGGTGGGTCGGGGAGGAAAAAGCAAGGGGATAGCCCGCGCGACTCACTTTGAATACTCGTGTTCGCCCGTGGTAAACTTGATGTGCGGGAAGGCCTGGGCGAGCTTCTTGTGGCCGTCAAAGTCGTCCGGGTGGAGGACCTCTTCCCACCAGTGGATCTCGATCCCGGCGTCCTCGACCGCCTTGACGAGTTTGAGCGTGTACGGCTGGGGTCAGCGGGAGCTTTGGGGCAGAGCAAAAGGAGAGGATTAGGAGGCAGAGAGAGAAGGTAGAGAGAGGGCGCCGGGGAGAGAAGAGGAACCAGAAAGGCAAGACCGGTGGAGAGGTGAAGAAGTGAACCAGAGCCCAAACCCACCACGTCCAACGACATGTAGCAATCCACCATGAGGGGGAAATCAGGCCCGCACTCTTCCTTCTTTTTCCGCAGAAACTCGACATTCGCCTTGAGCCCTTTCTCCCCATCGGGCGGGCCGTGCGGCAGAGGCACCTTGCTGCCCCAGAACCCTTGTTCGCGCGCGACCGACGGGTGCGGGCCGGTGAGGTACAGTGGGATCTCGGACTTGGTCCGTCCCCCGATCATGCTGTAGATCGGCTCGTTGCGGATCTTGCCGAGCAGGTCCCAGATGGCCAAATCGACGACCGAGATGGCGGCGAGCGGGAGGCCTGAGGGGGGTTAGCGTCTATCCTCGGCTTTTCGTGCACATGTGAGATTATGCTCGCACGGCTCGCACTCACCTTTTCGTCCGTAAAACATGCTGGCCCGGAAGAGCTGGTCCCATATCTTGTTGGTATCTCTGGGATCCGCACCGACGATGAACCGCCTGTAATGCTCCTCGATCAACCAACACGCGGGGGGGCCTCCGAAACCCGTCGCGTACCCGACCGTCCCGTCCGAGGCGGTCAGTCTGACAAAGATCGACCCGAGGATCCCGATCCCCCATTTCGCGCGGGAAGACCTCCAGTCCGGGTACTTGTGCATCGGGCAGGAGATGTCTCCTTGGATGACTGCGGGTCAGTGAACTGCTATTGCGTCAACGAGGCGAGACCCACTCCAGTGGCTGTCGCCTTGACGGTGGTAGTCGCCCCCGGACCCATGGCTCGTGGGGATAAACGTCTCGAGCTTGACGATCGTGGGGAATTCTCTGACGGGCATGGTGATGATGGTTCTACGTTCTCTCCGTTGACAGCTGTCCTCTCGCAGAGCTTGGTGATGTGTATGATGAGAAGAGCGAAAAGAGGCAGCAGCAGCCCATAGTGGGCATAAGTACTGGTCGGCACAAGAACTGTCCGGACTAATCGGTACATTACTTGTCCCGAACCGGCACGTCTTTCGGCCCGGTCCACTCCCAACCGACCTCGTCCGACCCCTTTCCCCCCCGCCAACGTCCTTGGCTCACGGGGTGGTCCCACAGGGTATGCTTAAACTGCAAGGGTGTAAAGGTAAGGAAGGGACAGACCCACAGGTCGTACAGTCAGGCAGCACGCACCAAAGTCTCTGCAATCGGTTACGGCCGTGGTTCATCGTCCAGCCAAGTTACAGCCGAGACGATGCCACCGGCGCATCACGGTGGATCTTTGTCCCTTTTTGCTCTCCGGCTCGCGAGTCGACGACTACGCCTTGAGTTATGCGGCTTTAGCCTACCACGGGCGAACCGCATACTCTGTCACACACACTGGCATCGTGCATCGGATACGCCTCGCCGGAGCTATACTGTGTGCGTGTAGATCCGTCGACCAGAGCCCAGTGACACTCCCAGGCGGACCATCGGCCCGAGACCTCTTGATGATCATCGATTATGTCAACGACCTTACGCGGCTGAGTCGTCATTCTCACACCGATATTCCGACCAGCCATCAAGTCGATGTAGAAGATTCGTCTAGCGCTGTCTATGATATGCGTTCTGACAATATGCCCCTTGGCCTTTTATCTAAACACGCTCAGCCTTTTAGTCCCGTCATCTTGCAGCCTCCTAACCCTGTCACCGCCGACCTCGCGTCTCCAGACCGTTTTTCATATCCCCAGATCTCCATCCCGATCTCTCTCCGGCGTGCACGCCTCGCCTCGACCGCTCAAGCACTGCCCTTGCCGTACTTTTCCAACTGCTTCTTCGAGTTGAGCTCAGAGGCATTTCGGATCGCCCAAGTCAGCTCGTACGTCTGCGTCGCGTCTTGGTAGCTGGATAGGATGGAGGGTTCAGGTCCGCCCTCAATCTGCCATCAGCGATGCCCTCATTCGTGTGATTGCTCGCAGGTCCAAGTGCAGGAGGCGGGGGACGCACCGCATCGATAAAGTGGTTCATCTCGGTCTGGTAAGGGTCATCCTCCGTCTTGATAATCTCCGACTCGTCCGAATCGGGTCGGCGGATGCGCAACTCGGGGGTTCCGTAAGGGTCAGAAAGGCTAGATATGAGCACAATGGCAAGGGAACAGTACCGATGCGTACATGAATTGGTACTGCCCGTCAGCCACGCAACAAGTGACCAAGCGCTCAACCACTTACACCGTCCGCAAACACCTGGAGCTCGATCGAGTCGTTGGTGCCGTGGAGAGAGATCCCATGCATCATGGTGCCGACGGCACCTCCGGCGTATTTCCTGCATGTCAGTGAGGGGCTGCGAGGCCACCGTCCTCACCAGCTGGCCGTGGTGAAACGGGGCAGTCGTGCATCTTCGGGGATCTGGCTCTCGTCGATTTGAATCTGACTGAGGTGTCCGGGCTTCTCGTACCACTCGACAGCAGAGGCACTGAGCGTGTCGAGGTTGACGTCCCCTCCAAAGTAACGAGAGAGATCGCCTGGGGTGAGTGCAAGTTGAGGCGAAATCGGTGCATACTCACAAACGTGCGTGCCTTGCTCGATGACCGGTCCTTGGAGGATGGCCTTGTTCCACCAGTCCTGGGATCAGTGATCTGACTCGGGAGTGTCCAACCCACAAGCTTGATGCCACCAGGGTAGGCCATGATCCACCTGGCAAACGTCGCCATGCTGTGAGTGAGCTCTCGTGGCGACTCTTGCAGCAAGCGACCTACACGTGGAGGTTGTTCTCCTCGATGATCTTCTTGATGGTCTGGACGGCCGACAAGTATCGGAGGACGTATCTGGAGTGAGTTGGGAGGTTTCCATAGCTCCAGGCTTAAACACCCACCCGATGGAGATAACCCCCTTGTGGTTCGCTTTCAAATACTCTCCCACCTGCTTGGCCTCGCCCACGCTCTCCTCCCACGGCGCGCCGGTCGCGACGGGCTTCTCGAGGAAGATGGGGATAGTAGGGAAGTGCTTGGTGAGCTGCAGCTCGAGGTCTCGGGGAGCCTTGAGCCCACCCCGGAAGGCCGGGGGAGTCGCGACAAAGATCGCCCTGGGAGGTCAGGCCGTGTCAAGCGGGAGAGGCGGGGGAGGCAAGAGCTTGGGCAAGGACAAGCTGTCAAGACGTACGTCGGGGCGACGAGCTCGCCGTTCTGGACCTTTGCGGCAAACTCCCCGACACTGCCGAGGATGACCGTGTTTTCATAGGCCTTGGCGTTGGGTCCGGCTGCTTTTTTCTCCAAAGCCGCTTGCGCTCGAGGTGGGTCGACTTCGATGATCGCGTCGACGGAGAGGCGGGAGCCCACTTTGGCTTCGAGCCGCTTGGCAATGTTCCACGGGCCTGGGGGTTAGTCGGGGCGGTGATGATTAGGCAGGGAGGAGGGAGAAGGGGGAGGCTGGCCGATCGAGCGGCCGAATAAAGGGATCGGTGTGGGAGAAGGGCGGTGGGACAGATACATACCCTCGGTGGTCCCGAACATGGCCTGTGGTCAGGAACAGTCAAGACGAAGAAGGGGGTGGTACGTACAAAGCCAGCGCCGATGAGGAGAGCATGGAAAGTGTCGGTGGACATGGTTGATGGGTTTGAGGGTTGGCTAGGGGTGAGCTGTCGTCGTGTTGTCTTGGCGAGGGGTTGTTTACCTCTACGACAGATCGATCTGGGTGGTGTAGGGGTGGATGCGGGGGGGATCAGAGCTGGGTATGGAGATCAGAGTAGCAGAGGTAGAGGTAAGAGACAACAGATACGATCGATACGTGTCCCCACCCCCTCCTCCCGTCCTGACTCTTCACCATCCCATCGACCCATGCGATTGCCTCGAACGGTGTTCCTGCGCCTCGGGCGTGTCCATTGTCGATCGATCGCGTCATCCGGGTTAATTGAACGGCCACCGAGGTGTTTAGCAGTTTAGACGAGAGTAGTAGTTTAGCCGAGGAGATCAGCAGCTCGACAGGACACCGACATGGGACATCACCGCGACCACCCAACTCGTCCTCACCGACGACCCCAGCGACGACACACTCCAACGACCCCTCCCCTCCCCGATGGCATCACTCCTATCCCCCCTACTATGGTCCTTTATCCCCGCCCAGCTCACCACCACCCTCCTCCCTCACCTCTCCACCCATCTCCCCGCGCTCTTCCCCCCGTCCCCAGCTCGGACACCGCAGTACGCGAAAAACTACCGCAACGTCTACACCCTCCTCATCACGGGGTACCTGGCCTACACCCTGTTGCAACATGACACGACCCGTGGGGAAGACCTCTACGCGCTATTGGGCGTCTCTCGCACAGTCGACGACGAAGGGCTCAAGCGCGCGTTTCGGGCCCTCTCGCGGAGGTACCACCCAGACAGGGCGGGCGAGTCGGGCGGAGGGGTGTTTATACTCGTCCGACAGGCTTACGAAGTGTTGAGCGATCCGATACGGCGATACGCCTATGACCGGTGAGTATGCTTGCGTGAGGTCGATGACTCACTCGCACCTGCTAATGCGTAGCTTTGGGCCCGACATGATCGCGTGGAAGAGCAAGACGGTCAAGGAGTACGTGTACAACGGCCTCTTGCATTCCGTCGGGTTCTACATCGCCTCGGCGGGCTTCATGCTATTGCTCAAGTGTAAGCGACATGCCCTTCGTAGTCTATAGTCAAACTAACTCGTAGTCACTGGCAAAGCAACCCATGGGTCTTTTGTACGTCCCCCTTCCGAGGTGGTCTTCCGAGGTGATCATCGAGGGGGTCAACTCACTCCCAGTGGCGCCAGACCCTCTTCGTCCTCCTCCTCGCCCTCGAACTCTCCTTGGTCCTCTCCCCGACCCCTGCATCCGACACCCTCCCTTTCCTCCCCATGCTCTCCTCGCTCGCCCCGCGTGGTCTCACCAACACGCCCCAATTCATCTGGATACGACGGCTGCACCGGCTCTGGGCGAGTCTGTCTATTGGCATATCGCAGCTCGCGGGGGTATGGGCCGAGCCCAACCAGTCGTTGAAGGAGGAAGAGGTGTGGCACAGGATCGACACGCTGGCCACGGGGATCGTCTCGGAGGGTGGGTTTGTTCCGACGGATATGAGAGTATATTTCTGATTCTCCAGCCGCCAGCCAATTCCACAATGAAGTAGCCCCGCTGTTGACCGCTTCGTCGGATCCGATCGCGGCGCAGTACGCCATGCTGGCGGGTATAGAGCAGCGTGGGTGGCCTTGTCCCGTCCTTTTGCACCCAATACCAACTCACCCCAGTCATGGTCGATGCCACCGTCTCGTCGCATCCCGCCGTCCGACCCGCCTGGAAAAACGCCCTGTCCAAGTCGCGAGCACGCCATCCGGGGCCTGCACATCCACACGCTCAGAGACCACCGCCGTCTCGTCTCTCCATGGCGCATACTCTGCAACTTGCGACGCACACCCCTCTTCCCCCCTCCCCACCTGCCTCGCCTCGTCCAGGCAGCATGGTCGTAGAGTGAAGCTGCTGTAGTCAATAGACCCGACGCGGCGGTATAGACTGGTTAGAAGAGCAATGCTGCGTTGTACATTACGGACAAAGAGACGACTTCCGGGTGAAGCTCACATGGATGCATCAATTCATAACGGGTCTCTGCGTCATGAAGGTCGTTCCTCGGCTACATTCTCGAGGTAGTTTACACGGTGGCCATACCACCTGGACAGGAGAGTTCCGTGCTACAGTCGAGCGTTTGTCCCCTACTTCTGTCCCTCGACCCCTCTCGGGCACGGCCCAAACTCGAAGGCGCCAACTCGTTCAAGCCCCCGCAGTCCGGCTCTACGCCTCCCCCGCGGCCCTCCGTTTCTTCTTTGGACAGGTGCACAAAGTCTCCAAGATCTTTTGCGTCTTTGCCGTTTTCACTGCCTCTTCGCACGCCTTGCGCACAGCCAGCGTGGGCGTCTCCGCCTCGCCCCGTCCAATCTGGACATCATGGAGCCAGACTACGTCCGTCAGTCGAGTCGAGACGCGTAAGAAATCCCTCACCCATCGCGACGTTCCCACCAACACTCCCTCCTGCGCCTCCCGGGGCTCCCGGGCCACCCGTCCCTCCCCCTTCCTTGCGTATCTCCCACCGCTGGCAACCGCGCTTGAACACCATCTCGGACCACACTGTCCTGGGGTGCGGGCCCGTCTCCCCCGGCCCGACGCAGTGCGATTCTGTGAACGGGAACAAGGTGGTCTGGTAGAACCTCCGGACGGCTTCCAGGTCGTAATCGCAGTCCACGAGGATCGAGCCAAACGTCGCATTGACGACATCTCCCATAAACTGGGCAGAATCAGTGTCGCCACCTGATCGACACACCCGCACGACTCACGCTCAAACTCGGGATATCCGCCCAGAACTCGCGCCGCGCGAGGCCGTCGTCCGAGCTATCCGCCGCGCCCTTGGCCTCGTTGACCGCTCGCTTGAATCGCAGGACCAACGGCATAGAATCCATCGGGACGTCTGTCACACGATCAATCAAGCCAGACACGACGCTGAACGCTGCGAGGCACGCGTCGCCGTGACGAGAATGCCGCATGACGGTGAGCGACCCAGGCCCTTCGGAGGGGTAAGCGTTGAACAGCCCTTGCACCATGACTGGGATCAGCTGGCCATTGGGTGCGCGATGCTGCGAAAGAGGACGACAGAGAACGGGATGGGCCACTTGCACGCACAGTAATCTAGCACTGCGTCGCCGAGAATCTTGTACTGCAGAAATCTGTTCTTCCGTGTCGCGTCGGAAGACAGCGTCTGAGATGAGTTCCACTCCCACGCACTCCGACCCAAAAGCTCCAGGTCCACTCACCAAGGCGTCCCGACCGTGCCGGGCCACTTTATACGTGTACCCTAACACGCTCATCGGCGGGGTCCTCGCTGTCGACGCCTCCCGCATCAACTCGGCATTCCGCTTCGAAGCGTGCTCGACCACCTCGTTCCAGGTGTGGAATCCCGAAAGGGGCATTTTGAGTATATGCATCGCCTGGATAGCACCGTCGATATGGGCCTGAGAGGAGAGGTACGAAGCCCCGACCAACGCCTCGGCCACGTCTGCGACGGTCTGCTCATCAGTCGACGGGCTCGCGGGTCGGTGAGGCGCAGGGGAGTAGCGTAGGGCAGCGCCAGCAAGGCGTGATACTTGCCTTGAAGTGCATCTCGACGGATGTGAGAGGAACGGCTGCACCCACCTTGTCTCCCAGACTCTGTTTCAGAAACACTGGGTCGTTTGGCCGGGGCTTCTTCGTGCTCCACGCGTGGGTCTGATTCGTCGGGGATGGCTGGTCCGGGTGGGTGGCGCCGAGGGGTACAGCTGGCAACGGGTCGTTTGTCGCTTGGTCTTTCTCTTTATCCTCGGACAATGTCACGGCGGTCTCCTGGTCGTCAGCGGCTGCACATGACTGCAGACCTGAAGCCTACCTTTGCCGGATCACCCCTCTGCTCAGCTATTTTGGCCGTTCCTAGCACCTGCTCTCCGCTTGCCGCCCCCTGCCCATCTCCCCCGTCTTTCACCTCCTTCATCTCCTTGACCTCTGCCTCCCATCCCATCGGGACCCACTCTTTGCTCTTCCCGCTCCCGCCCCGGATGTACGGGACGACGCCCGCTTCAATGGCCCGTCCCTGCAAGGTCCGGTTGGACACCATGACCTGCTTGTCCTGGTGCAACGTGTCCCAATCGACCGGTCCGCCGTCTAGGCGGTAGAGGAGGTACACCGCGGTCAACAGCTTCAACAACGCGTCGCCGAGCATTTCCAATCGCTGGTAGCTCTTCCCGTGGCCCGCGCCATGCGCCGAGGGGCAGGTGAGCGCGGTTAACGCGAGGGGCGGGTCGAGCGAGCCGGCCCACAGCGTCTCGGACAGTTGACACGCCACGAGGAGATCGTCCAGTGCGGCGATGGTTTGCGGGAGCATGGACGCGGTCTTGAACACCGAGGCGGAGATGCAATGACGGTAGGCGAGTTCGGGGATCAGATACTTGTCGAGCAGTTTCGGGTTGACCAATCCGGCGACAAACCCCCCGTGGCGAGAGTTGTGGACCACGTCGACGTGGAGTATGCTCTGCGTCGGTCGAGTCAGGGCGACTGCCGAGGGCAACCCTTCGAGGATGGTCTTTGTCCCGCTCGGATCGCTCGGGTCGGTAGAGGCGGGGGAGAGGTCGGTGCGGAGAGCTTTGACAAAGGTGCGTCGGGAGAACTCGTACTTGGCCGTCGTGACCGCGTCGATGGCTTCTTTTGCGAGCTTTTCGGGATCGTCAAAGGTGAACGGCTGGCAAAAGGATTCATCACACCCAGCGTCCACTTCCTCCCAGGCAATATCCCTTCGACGGACTTTTTCTCCCGTCTGAAAGTCCTCTCGCAGGGGGGTGACCAGCCATCGTGTCGAGTCAAGGTGTCCCTGGGCGGGTTTATTGATCTGCGCCCGAACGAGTCGTTGCGTGTACATCATCGCCTGGTCCAGTCGTTCCCGCTCCCACGGCTTCATCCTCTTGCCCCGGGTCATCTTGACCCTCGCCTCGACCTTTTCCTGCTTTGGCCCCGCGTTTGGCATCGCCAGGTCCAAGGTGTACTCGTCGCCATTGTTCCGTAACGGCGGGAGAGGCCGGGAAGTGATCAGACACAGTTTGCGACATTCCCCACTCCGCGAGGCGAATGGTCCGCCTATTTGTAGCTCCAAGACTGTCGGCCAGAGACTGGAAGGGTCGAGCGCGGGGCACTCGTCCCAAAAAGAGGCGTGGGGGAGGTGAGGGTACTCTGCCACGCCTTTCAGCACCGGGTCGCGCGTGCTCCCCACGACAGGTCTCTGCACCCGTTCCAGTAGTCCTCTTTCAAACTCGTCCGCTTTTCTCTGCATCTCTCCTGGGTCCAGATGTGCCAATGGCCCAGCGATGGACCGCTGCACGCTCTCGGCAATATGGGCGTATCGCCTCTCTCGCTTTGGGACGCGCTCACGAGCGCGGGGTTTCAGGTCGTCCCCTACTTCTCCGATTGAATGGAGCTGTTTGACGGTCTCTAGAGTCGCGTGCTTCTTGGCCAGGTCTTTCGAGCGGTACCCGGTGCCAGGAGAGGTGACGCTCGAGACGGGACAAGGTGAAGGGAGAGTGATCGTGCAGTGGAACAGACTGTCTGGGGGCGGTTGATGTTGCTGCTGCTGATCGATGGGTTTGGCGGGGCGTTTGCGAGACACGGGCGCGATGGAAGGGATGACGGTGAAGGTCGAGGTGAGGCGGAACTGGGCTGGGTCAAATCCGTACGACTGGAGGTAGGCCGAGACGATGAAGCCGGCGTTTTGGAGGGTGAGGACGGACCCGCTTGAAGTGGTGAATGTCGGGGTGGAAGTCGACCCGTTGTACACGAGCGGGGCAGGGTTGGGAGGGGTGTGGCCGGTGATGGCGGGGGAAGCAGTCACGGGGGTTCTACTGGGCATGGGGAGTGTAGGCAAGTCGCGAGTGGGATGGGCCATTGATACCTCTCCAAGGGTGGCTGGGGAAGAGCTCGAGGAGGGATCGTCGAGGCGCCGTTTCTTGATCAAAGCTGGTGTGTGCGAGGTGAGCTGCTCGTCCCTGGTACTCGTACCCTTTGGCATCTCGCCGATATCGCCGTGTGCACCTCGTGCATGGTGTGACATGCCTCGAGTGTCGACGGTCATACCGTGATGATCGCCTGTATAGTCGATGTCATCTTGACTCTGGGACGAATGGTGCCGAAGCCGTTTGACCCCATGACCCGTACTTGCATCGTGCACCCGTGTATACCCTACCGATCGCTCCGACATTCCACGCGCATAGACACCTCCCTCGCTGTCGAGATCGCTTTCAGATGGGACGTTGCGAGGCGTCAAGAAAGAGATGGGTGGAAGGTCGACGAGCTAAATTTCAATCCTTCTGACCTGCTTCCTCTTCTCTTCACTTCACTCTCACCTTTGCATCTTCAACTCTACCTCATCGTCATCCCCACAGGCCTATGGCGTACGCCCTCTGTCGGTCAGCGGCAGCGCGGTATGCTCTGACCATCACGCTCGAGGGGGGGTTTGTAGCCGCAAACAGACACGAGAGAGCGATACATACGCCTTGCTCGTCCTCTGGCCCACAACCCCCTTCGTCTTCGTCCTCCGACTCGCTGGGCTCGACATCTCGGTCTCAGAAGATTGACATATCGCCATCACACTCTTCCACGGTGAGGTACCTGCCTCCTCGCAGCCGCACGCCAATACGGCGTATCGGTCGCAAGGAAGAAGGGATTGGCGCCGAGGGGTCAAGCAATGTCGGAGAACCGGTATGTCTCTTGCCTTCATGTCAAGCTGATGCACCAGAACCGCCCTATCAACCATCCCTACATGCACCAACCCCCGCTATACCCCAAACCCTCGAGTACCTCCCCCAGACGCATCCCCTCGCTCACCACCCCTTCATCCCCAACGAGCAACTCGCCGTTTGCCAAACACCGCTTGGCTCAGATCAAAGATCACCTCTCCACCCTCACCCCGCATCGCGTCTCCGCCATGTCCCTCTCACAACTCACACTCGAAGCACGCATGACCAAGCTGCTACTCTTGGACCTCGACGCTCAGCGCGGCACCTCCCCATCGGTCCACGCCCATCGCCTAAGGCTCTTGGACGCCTGGTCGGTGTTTTTCCGTCTTGTCGAGCGGTTGCACGAGGTTGGAGAGGTCCCAGAGGGGCTGATCGATCAATCGACGTTTGACAAGGCGATATGGTGCGTCTCGAGGTCGTACAAGCTGAGACGTCGGACCCGCGGGCCACCTTCAGCGGTAGCCTCCCTTGAATCCCCTGCTGCCCTTCAAGCCTCGTCCAGTACCGCGCGGAGAGAAGGACCGGCAGGGTTTGTTAAGACTGGGACGAGGAACATTTCCACTGCAATAACATCCGAAGACTACGAAGACTCTTGGACCCACATGACCATCCCCAGCATCCTCCACCTCATGTCGTCTTTCGCCCTCACCCCTTCGGCCTCTGCCCTCGAGTCGATGCTCCACGCCCATCGCACGTCGCTCATCCCGACGGGCCCGCACGCCATGTCGATCCGCAGCCGACTCGGCTTCAACCACCGCGACATGGCCCACCGAGCGCTCGACGTGTGGGAGACGCGGTCCGGGCTGTTGACCTCGATGCGGTCCTTTCTCCCGAAATTCAAAAACACCACCTCGTACGGACAAGAGGTGGTCCGGACGCTCGACGAGGCCGACGTGCTCAGTCTCGAGTCTCACGAGCCGTGGATCGAACAGCGGCTGACCGAGTTGATGGGCGAGTGGAAGGCCGTGCGCGATGAGATGGTCGAGGAGAAGAGGGAGATTCTCGCGCCGATGCACAAGCGATGGTGCAAGATGATCAACACGATGCAGCAGCCCGACGCCAAGCATCGAATACCCGCCGAGTCGATCGGGAACGGCATCGTCAGGGCCGAGACGGATCGAGAGGAAGACGCCGTGGTGTTTCTGCTCCGCAACGCGCTCCTCCCGCCCATGCTGCAGCCCCCGAGATGGAAAGCGAAATCCCCCAGGGGCCACCCCCGTTTGGACGATCCGTTTGACCTGTTGGGATTCCTACTCGGCTATGGGACGTTCTCGACCGTTGCAGAGCTACCCTCATCCAGGATGAGGCAAGTCGCCGCGTGTATCATACGCATGCGCAACTCGTTCTACCTCAACCATCTCCCCAGCGACAGCAACCGCCTTGCCTCGGTCCTCATCCCCCCGACGGCCGGGACGCTGATCCGGATCGGGACGACGTCGCTGATCATGCACCACCCTCCTCGGCTCGACGGGACGGTCCATGCGTCGTTGCTCACTTCAGCCACCCGCCCTTCCTCCATGCGCCATTTGTTGATCACGCTGGCGCAACTCTCGCCGCCCGCCTCGCAGCCTCGGATTTCGCGCAGCACGATGAAGCTGCTGCGGTCGCAGGTGGATCAGTCGGCAGAGCATTTTCTGCTCTCTGGACATCCGGAGTTTGCCAACATGCCAGGTGACGCCAAGCACGCGGCGGAGGCGGGAGGTTGGCAGGGTCTGTTGGACTGGTTGTTGGTGCAATGGGGGTTGGAGATCAGGTCGGTCGGGGGGGAGGTGGATGGGCTGGAGCGCAAGAGGCATACCGCGGAGATGACCCGTGTCAAGGATTTGACGTTGACACGGCCGATGCCCCGCTCGGCGTTGCACCACCGCCACGATCCGTTCTTCCCCTACCTCGCGGCGAGGACGTAGCGTGGAGCGTTGTCGTCTGTGTCGAGTTGTCCTCTGTGTCGCGTTGTCCTCTGTGTCGCGTTGTCGTCTGTGTCGCGGCATCGTCCGTGGTGCACCTTTTGCCGTAATATACCTCACGTATCTGCGCATTGTCGCTTTCCACGTCGCATGCATACATATTTCTTACCCGTACACAAACTCCCTACTCTCCACTCTCCCCCCTAGACGTGGTGACGGAGGACAGGCTCGGCCGGGGCGAGGGGCACCGAGCCATCGCCGACGACGTTGCTCAGTGTGCCAAGACCTGTGATGGTGACATCGACTCGATCGCCCGTTTTGAGAAACACGCCCGAAGCAGCCGCGACGCCCTCGGGGGTGCCGGTCGCGATGACGTCGCCGGGCTGGAGGGTCGTGCCCATGGAGAGCGTCTCGATCAGCTCGGGGATGGAGAAGATGAGCTCGTTGGTGGGTTGGGACTGGACGACGCGGCCGTTGAGGCGGGTTTCCAGGTGGAGCTGGGTAAAGTCGAGCGCCGAGGCTGCGGGATGAGCGGAAGGACGGCGGAGGAGGGGGCCTGGGGGGAGGGCCAATGAGGGTTGGGCAAGGTGTGACCCGAGGCAACCAAACGGTTCACTCACCCTGCACGGCGTACGGGCCCTAGAGTCAGCGCGCATCGAAATGTATCTCTACGCACCATGGGGCAGAACGTGTCGAGCGACTTGCCAATGTAAAACTGCTTGTGGTCGCGCTGACGATCGCGCGCAGTGACCTGTTGTCAGTGTTTCACTGGACCTTGGGGTCCCAAGCGATGGTCGACCTTGATGCGACCCGCTCACATCGTTGATGATCGTCGCGCCCCAGACGTGCTCCCACGCGTCTTCCTTCTTGATGCCTATCCCGCCTTTACCGATGATGATCCCCAGCTCGCCCTCGTAGTCGAGCGCGCTGGTGACTTTCGGGTGAGGGTAGATCTCCGCGCCGGTCGGGACGATGGCCGTCGCGCGTTTCGTAAAGATGACTGAGGTCAGAGGACCGGGGGCGGGGGGAAGAGAACGGGCACGTAGAGGTCCGTGACGAGGAGGAGGCAGACGTACCGGGCTTTTCCGGGTAGTCGAGCTTGACCGACTCGTCGAACCCCGTGCTCTGAAACTCCATCCTGTGGTTCCGGTAGTTGTAACCCACGCACAACACGTCTCGGCCCCGCAACGGCGCCAACACCGTCACGCTCTCGACCGCCTCGACCGGCGTGCCGGGCACGAGGTGGTCTTTGACCTTGTCCCAGTTTTCGATCAACGCGTGCAAGTCCCGCACAGGCTGGTTGTTGGGGAACCGCAGTGGAGTGACGACCTCGCCTGATGGGTGTGAGTTAGAGGTCGAGACCGCGCCGACGATCCCCGCCGGGAACGCTGCGGATTTGTCTGCTTGAGTATGGCAACTGGCTCGTTTACTTACAAGCCAAGAACTTGCCTGATTGCCGATCCCACACCATCCTGCGTGAGGGTTGTATGAAAGCACGGTGGATGTCATCTCGCCAATAGGTCATTCACCTTGTTATACCACGGCTCGCCGGGCCGGTCATATCCGACATTACCATCGCTTGGCTCGTGTCACATCCCATCGACTAGATATATGTTGTATGCTCTAAGACAAGTACCTATGCTATGACCCAATCTCCATGCTACTTCTCCCCGCGCGACTTTATTATATTCAGCTGCAGACCCTTCATGAGCGAGTACATCAAAGCGAGGTGGGGCGTGTCGAGCCCGTGCTGTTTCGCCAAACGCAGCACCGCACCAGTGATCACCTGCGATGAGCTCACGCCCCAACGGTACGTCCACTCACTTCAACTTCAAACGGCCGGTTCTGTTCGATATCAATCAACAAGCTCATCTTATGAGGCGGGATCCCCTGTCGCGCTTTGTCCACCGACATTTCAAAGATCTCTCATTAGTCATGACCCCATCTCCATCGGCTCACCTTTGACCAAGCGTGCTCCGCAACGCTCTCCGCGTCGCCCACACTCCCTCCAAAGGGGTACTGATACTGCCCCTCTCGGAGCAGACCCGACTTGAACCCTGTATCCACCACCTCGCGTATAAACGCCTTGAGCGGGCGACGCTGGTCTTCGGGAAAGTCGACAAAGGTGTCGGGCGTGCCCCGGATGAACGCTTGGATAGACGACCAGCTGCAGTTCCACACGTTCTGGCGTGAGACAAGAGCGAGGAGAATGCTAGACTCTATGGCGCACCTTGGAGAAGCGTATACTGTCAATGCGATCTTCGAGCGAGATCTCCGCGCCGCCGTCTTTCAACAGCCCGTGCCAGAGATCCAACGCGGCGATCTCCTTCGGCGAGTATTCCCGAGTCTGCGGCTGGTCGACAGGCGCCAGAGGAGGGTATATCCCCGAGACCAGCTTGTCCTGCAGTCTCAGCCGCTGTCACCGCATACGACCAAGTCACAAGAGGCACGCACAAATCCCCGCCAAGTCACCGTCCGTCCGTCGGGGCTGGTCATGATACCGATCCAGGCGCAGCTGGAGATGATCGGCGTCTCGAGGTGTTTGACCGCTTGATACAGGTCTTGCTCGACGCCCAGGCCGTTCTGCCGTCAGCAACGCGCCGATAGCAATCCGCATACCTGGATCAGAGACCACGCCGAGACCTTGTTGCTCGCAATGACTTGCTCGACGAGCTTGGGAGTTGGCGTGACGTCTGGGAGGCATTTTGTCGTGATGAGGCAGTAGTCGTATGTCACGTCGCCTTCCAGCGCCTCTGCTTGAGACTTGACCACTAGGTGTGAGGGTCTGCACGTGACGATTGTGTACCGGAAAGCGCGACTCACCCCGGTACGGCTTCCATCCTTCGTGCTTGCCAAACTTGTCCGTGTCGAGGGTGACCTGGCCCGAGGTGTACATGTCGTAGTTTGACCTCGCGACTGCTGTGACCCGCGCCCTGCCAGTCTGGGGTCAGTTGGGTATGTGGGACATGGGATTAGGAGAAGCGTGGCCCACCCGCTCGAGGATGTGCGCGTAGACCGAGCCGATTGAGCCGAGGCCGATGAGCAGGATGTCCAAGGGTTTGGCTTGGCCGTCGGGTTGGCCATTGGCGGGGGTGGCAGTGGACATGGCTAGGGATGGGATTGTGAGCTGAGTGGGTGGGTATCGACGAGCCAGGAGTGAGTGGGAGAGGGGCCGGAGTTTGCGGAGAGACATGTATTGATGGTGTGTCGAGGCTGGATGATGGGATGGAGAGTGATATCGGCTATCTCCGATATGTCCCGGGCCTATCGGTAGTAGGATTGATCAGATCTCAGGTGCCTAACACAATCTTGCTTCTCGATTCGCGCGCCTAAATTCTTCCCGCCACCCCCCTTCCCCACCCCAGCGGCCCTCACCGCCCCCCCCTCTCCCGCCACCCCCTCCCGCCACCCCCCTCCCGCGGCCACCCCCGTTTTCCCACCCTCTAACCCTCCTTCACTCGTTTCTCATCACTCGGCGCTCACCGTCGCTATCATCAACAACGGCGACGACCGCACCCCTCACCACCCTCACCACCCCTCAGCCGGACCCTCCCACCATGTCCAACTACCCCATCCCCACCTTGTCCTCCATAGATCCAGGATTGGAGGCGAACCAGGATGGCTCTTCGATCCAGATCGCACCCGAGTTGATGGGGGAACAGGGCATGCCCCCGTCGGCCGACCCATCGGCTCAGCAGCCATCACAACATGAGCAGCAGCAACAACAACAAGAACAACAGCAGCAGCAGCAGCAGCAACAACCCCCATCCCAGCGTAGATCGCCTAATCCCGACGCGGCCTCGCTCAACGGGCCCGACGCGCCCAGCGATGGCTATCCGGGCTTTGCCAGCTCCAACGCGAGGGGAGGCGACGACGAGGGCGTCAACACGTCATCATGGGAAAACACAGAATACAGTGTCGGCGCCAACGACAAGGGACTGCCCCCCTGGGCCAACGCCGATTACGCGTATCAGACCGACCCATCGAGCACCATCGCCAACGTAGGGACCACCCTCGCTGCCGAAGAGAACAAAGACCCCAACGCACCCCCTGCGGCCCAGACCGACCATGGGGACACGGACGCCGATGGACCGAAACCCAAGAAGCGACCCAGACCGTCCAAGCCTCGACAGTCGAAGATTGACAAGGAGCCGTTGGTAGACATCAACGACATGATCTTTGAAAACGCCGAACAGGATATCAAGGCCGGCCCGGTCTTTGTCCACTCCCCACCGGGCACCGCACAGGCCTGCATCCGATGTCACAGGATCAAGCGCAAATGCGACCAGGCCAGGCCCAGGTGTCAAGGCTGCGCCAAGGCCGACGTCGCTTGCGTCTACGAGCTGTCCCCAGCGACCTCACTGTAAGCGTAGCCCACTCCTTATTGCCCCGTGCTGACGACCGCAGCTGGCTCAACACGCTCAAAGGGGACAACGCCGTGCTGTCCAACCAAATCGCATCCGCCCACGACCGCATCGCGCAGCTGGAAGCTCTCGTCTCGACCTTGGAGCGAGGCGGCAACCAACCCACCTATCCGGGCATCGACGACAACTATGACCGCCAGTTTGACGAGATCGCGGGAGGCCCCAGCGGGGTGCCCGACTTTTCGGCCCTGGCACGAACCATCCTCGCCGGGAGGTCAGACACGCTCCCGTCCTTGGCCGCTGCGACCACCCCTCACCCCCCGTTTGACGTTGCGATGAGCTCGATCCAGAATTTTTTCGACACGTTCGACGCGTCGTACCCTTTCCTCGACCAGCGTCAGGTCACCAAGGACGCCGAGCTCATCTACTCTCGCTACAACGACCCAGAATACCTCGCCTCGGGCGAAGAAGACGATGCGGCAAAGGGCAAGGAGTTCATCTTGTTCCTGCTCATCTCGCTGGGTGTCAGCGAGAATGGCAAGGCCGACAAGGTGTCGGCAAAGTCGTACAAGGACAGGGCCCTCGTGGGGTTGTCCGCCGCCATCGCCAAGGAGGACTTGGTGAGTGTATCGATGGGCTCGGCGCTGACAAGTAGCTCTGCGTGCAGGCGCTGACCCTCTTGGCCATTCACTCGTTTGTGCTGCCCTCTGACACGTCTGCCCTGCAGATCCTCGGCTATGCCAATCAAGTCGCGATCAGTCTCAACCTCCACCGCAAAGTCGAAGACGCATCGACCCCGGCCGAGGAGGTCGAGAGGCGGAAGCGTATCTGGTGGAGTCTGTACAACCTGGATCGACTCGTCGCGGCCACCCTTCATCGACCGGTCGTGTTCAACGACGCAGACATTGATGTCGAGGTGAGTTGCGCCCCCTACACATGCCAATGTGCACGCTGACCATGCAGAAGCCGGCCCTTTTGTCTGACACTCCGGAGCGGTCGGACATTGCGCTCGTCAACCACATCATCCAGCTTCGCCAATTGACCGGGGAGATCTCAACCTCGGTCCTCGCCCCGTCCATCCCGCAGGCCGCCTTGCCCGAGGCTGACCGGGCTGGGTTTCTCTCGGGCATCCAAACCCGCCTCGATGCGTGGTACGCCGACGCGGTCCAGTCTGGACCCAACGACTGGTTGAAACTGCTATACCACCAAGCTCTCTCCCAGCTCTACCTCCCGACCCCGCTGTACCCCGAGCCCACCCCAGCTACCCTCACCAAGCTTTACGCCTCGACCACGACGGTGATCGACCTGTATGCCGGAGGGATCCAGGGAGCTTTTGATGTTGTCCTCAACGCTCAGGCTCAGTTGAACGCTGCTGTCGCCTTGCTGTACGTCCTCGCTGCGATCGACGCACGAACCGACGTCGTGCCGAATCATTGGGACGGACAGTTGACGAGGCGGATGGGTCAGGTTCAAACGCTCTATCGAGGGGTCGAACCGGCCGTGTCTGGCGGGAGGGCAAAGGATGCGTACGAGACGATTCGAGGGGTGTTGGGCGAGAGGTACGGAACGGATGAAAGAAGTGCGATCGAAGCGGTGACTTTGGACCTGACGCAGATCGAGGGGTCGATCGAGGCGGGCAGTCGAGGGGATGAAAGGGTGGAAAAGGCGGTGAAAGGGTTGTGGTATGCCTCGTCGGTGTAGCTGGAGGCAGTTTGGTATCGTGTCCGATGCAATCAAGGCTGACTGGGGTGTGCAGCGTCGCGTTTGCAGCCTGACTGTGTGCAGCTTGAACGTATGCAGCTTGACTCGATGCAGCTTTGGTCATGTAGAGCACCAAACGAGGCCACGCGGGTGGGTGGACTTGTGGACAATCCCGGCCACGACATTGGTCATGACGAGCTGGTCCTTTCGAGATATCCCTTCTGATCATCCCTCTTCAATCTGTCCATCACCCTCAGCATGGTCCGCACAGTCACACTTTCCGATGGCAAAGTCATGCCCACTGTCGCGTTTGGCATGGGCTCGGCCGGTCATTTCAAAGACGCCGAAAAGGCCAAGGTCGTCGGGACCGCGGCGCTCAAAGCCGGGTTCAAGCACCTCGACACGGCGCAGCTGTACCTCACCGAGGAGGCTACGGGGCAATGTATCAAAGAGGCGGGGATGAGCAAGGACGACGTGTTTGTCTGCTCCAAGTGTGCGTAATCGCCATGCTTGTGCCAATCTATCCAATGTGCTGATGGCAGTGTCGGAGAACGCAGGTGAGACGGACTGGGTGAACCCCTTGTGACATACTCAATCTAGTCACGGCGACGACCCATCAAGTCATCTCTGGCGCGGTGCGCGACACCATCCGGCAGCTCGGGTTCAAGCCCGACTTGTTCCTCATCCACAACCCATTCGTCATTGAATCCGGCAAGCTCGGCGAGGCGTGGAAGATCCTCGAGGGGTTGGTCCAAGATGGCACGCTCGGGGGCACTTCGCTCGGCGTGTCCAATTTCCGCCCTCAGGACCTCGAGGCGGTCTTGGCCGTGGCGACCATCAAGCCAGTGATCAACCGTGAGTGCTGCTGCCCTTGCCCGACTCCCCCTTGCTCTAATCCCTCCTCTAGACGGGCTTGTCGCAGCGCTGACGCGGCCAGAGGTCGAGTACCACCCGTACGTCCTGTCCCACCTCGAACCCGTCAAGAAGATCCAAGACCAACATGGAATCCGCTTCCAAGCGTACGGACCGCTCACCCCGCTCCTGCGACACCCGACCGGCGGACCGATCAAGCCGATCCTCGAGCGCGTCGCCAAGAGGTTGTCCGCCGAGACAGGCAAGCCAGTCGACGCGCACGCCGCGCTCGCCTTGTGGTTCTTGACCCAGAACATCCCCATTGTCACCGCCTCGGGCAGCATCGAGCGTATCCCAGCGTTGGCCGCGGTGGAGCAGCTCCCGGATCTGACCCCAGAGGAGGTGGAGGAGATTTCCGAGGTCGGGAAGAAGGTCCATTTCAGGCATTACCGGGTGGGTCGGAATGTGGACCTTTGCTGAGGGATACTGATCGCAGGAGCACATGGAGGCGGACTTTGACCTCCCAAACCTGCCGTCCGACCTCTAGACGATGCATTGGCCGTTGATTTAGTGCAGCAGAGCCTTTGTGGATCGCCGCTTCGACCTCTCCTCTACCATCTATCCTCGCTCTACTATTCTAACCACTTCCGTTGCCCTTGCCCTTGCCATTCCCCTTGCCATTGCCGTTCCCGTTCCCCTTGCCGTTGCCGTTGCCCTCGCCGTTCGACTCATCTTGCTGACCGTTGTGCTCTCGGTAGAGCCAGAACTCGTCCATGACGGTTCCGTTCCTCGCCGCGATAAACTCCTGCTTGACGTGCGTCTCGTTGGCAAAGGTCAATCGGGACCAGCCGTACACGTTCTCAAACCCGTACGCAATGTTCTCCGGCAAGGGGTTGTCAATCGCGTCATAGCCGTCGTAATGACCTCCGAGCCCGTTGGTGATGTAGGTGGGGAAACGGGGGTTGTTGTAGCCGTTGGCATCGGCCGTGTCTGCTGTCAGCGTGCGGCGCTATGGCTCTACTCACTGTTGTAAACGGGCACGCTTCGAGAGTAGACGTGGTCTGTTTGTCAGTCTCATTCGCTCCTACCCTCCCTCACCATGACCGTGCATCACGAGGTCGACGTTGCCCTCGTACAGAACCGTCTCGAACGCCTGCTGGCACGAGTCGCATCGGGCGTCTGATATCTCAGCGGAAGCTCACTCATCCCTCACCCACCGGCAACGCCGACATAGTACGGTCGGTGACCAAACGCCAAGACCCAGGGAGTCTTGGATCGGTCCACGGCGGCGAGGTCAGCCTTGAGCCAGTCGATCTGCTCGTTGACCTTGCCGCGCGGCGGGGAGACTTGTTTCCCGCTACCGCCCTGAAAGGTAAGCCAAGGGTCAACGACTGGGTCACTCACAACTTCGTCGGGCCCGTAGAGACCTTCCCCAAAGTCAGTCTCAAAGTCGAGCACAATATAATGCACCATTCCGTCGTCCTGCCCTTGTCAGCGTTGTTGGAAAGCGGGGCCGCGCACGCACGTAAGAGTACCAGAAGTTCTGGGTGGGGCCGGGCGTCCCAGGCATGTTCCAATGGTCCCTGCGGTGAGTATTTTGGCGGGAGGGGTGGTGGGTGGACTCACGCATAGGCGGTAAAGTTGGTCTGGCCGGGCCTGCCATCAGTGAGGTTCGCGAGTCGCCTGGCTCGACGCACATGCAGATGCTCGTGGTGTACTTGATGTTGTTTGCCTTGTCGGTGACACCGCCGTTGTCGCAGTTCTAATCTCAGCCATCGACTCCTTCGCCTCGGGCGCTCCGCCGCACTCACCGACTCGTGGTTCCCGACAGCCACCATGTACGCCTTGCCGGAGGTGAGCGGGGTGATCTCGTCGTAGAACGCCTCGTTGAGGCTCTCGTACCCCTCGACAACGGCCGAGGCGTTGGTGAGGATCGAGTCGTTGCCAAAGAACCCTTGGATCGACTCTTTCCTACCGGGGTTAGGGGGAGCAGAGGGGGTAGGATGGGGCCAGAGGCTTACAAGAAGTAATCGGCGTATCTGGGCGTCAGCTGGGTGCATTGTCAGTCGGCAGTCCCACTCACGCAAGGTCTCCGATGTGGACTGTGGGTCAGCTAGGGACTTGAACTACATGGACTGTCACCCACTGATATGGTCGTACGTGTCGAGGTACTCGGTCAGCGATTGGATCGAGTTTCTACGCTTCAGCGTCGCTCCTCGACTCTCCACTCACTCCTCCCCGGGCAAGAGCGCTCCACCGGCTCCATTGCCAGTGACATCGGTGAGACCATTAGGGCCCATGAGTCCCATGTCGGCGACAACCGCGACGGACTGGGGTCAGCCGGGCGGGTCGGACCTCTCTCCACCTACATAAGACTCCTTGTCTCCGGGCGCACGCGGCGTGGTAAACTTGTACGTCGGGCTGGGGTCAGCCACAATCAGCGAAACCCGAGCTCGTGCTCACAGGGTGTTGCACTTGAGGCAGTTGGAGTACGCGACCCGGTAGTGGTACTCTGTCTTTGGCTGCAGACCCTCCAACACGGCGTGGTGCGACCAGGTAAAGCTGGTCGGGAAGGTCGACTGGTTCGCAAAGACCTTCTGGTCGAGGTTGAACGGGTCAGTGCCGTACTCGACGATCGCCTCCGAGTCGTCGAGCGGGGTGTAGGTGTTCCAGGACACGCCCATAGACCAGGCGTCCCGGATCGCCAGACGCTGCTGGAGCGGCTCGAACGGGTTGGCCGGGTGCGCCCCGGGGACGGTCCACAGCGGGTAGGACTGGTTGGCGAGGGGCTGGTGTGAGCGCGTTCGGTCGGGGAGCGGTACACGTACCACGGCGAGGGCCGGGGAGGCTGCGAGCAGCAGAGACCAGATCATGGTTGGTGGTGGTTTTTGCGGGCAGGCAGTCGGCAAAGTCGTGTCGACGTTATTTAAAGGTATCTGGGTGACGTCCCCATCCGCTCGCACGTTTCACCAACTCGCCTGGTGCCAAACACTCCAACAGTGAGCAGACCATTAGTGCAAGGGTTGCAGCTATATTTTGCCGTGTCAGGCCAATCTGAGAGGGATCAGGCCAATGGGAGAGGCTGGAAATGTCACGAGGCAGAAGAAATAGCCCTCGACGACACACGTGTGAACCTTGCGCCTGCATCGAATATTGACAGTGAGCAATCGCACCCGCCCGCTTCGGCTGGAACGTATACCGTAACACAACTACTTCGGGTTCCGAAGTGCAAGTGATCGAGTAAACAATGGCGACAGTGGTCGATGGCTCAACACGAGGCGATTCGAACGAGTACCCGGATCACGCGCCATCCAGCGCATGACTATTCTCCGGCTTCTATTCTCCGGCGCATCCTGACACTGGAATCGAGATCTGCAAGCCTCCGTAGCGAAGCGGGCAATGTGAGTAGCATAGATCAAGCATGGAACGGCAAGCAAGGGAACACACGCATGAGGCGGGATCCACGGGCGCCGACAGGGGATAATGAAGTACTAGTAGAACCAACGCCTGTGCCTGTGACTAACCACTCTCACACGTGCGGCCGGCAGAGTCGATTGGTCGATTCGTAGCGGTGGTCACATATACTCCCAGTTTACGAGATCCATCCGCTAGGGGCGACGTCGTAATGTGTTAAGTCGTGGGCAGTATCACACTGTGCAATGGCGAGGCAATCATTCTTCCCGCCCTGGCCTCCCGGCGTGGTGTCTTCAGTAAGGGGGTGATCATTACTTCGAGGGATGGAGCAAGCAGCTGAGAGCTCAGTACAATCAGCTCAATCAGTCCAAGCGACTCAGCTGTTAAGCAACGTTGGCGACGGAAGCCGCGAGCGTTTCGCTGCACGCGTACCAGGCCCAGCTCCTTTTGCCACTACTGGCGCAGTCCTGACCCCTTGCCGAGGCCCATTGTCGGGCTCTCCTCGATCTTAAGCACTTGGGAGTCTGTTCTGGGGCGAGACGTGTCGCGCGGTGAGGTTTTGAGCTGTTCTCATGGCGAGACTTCAGCACGGAAGGTTGTCAATGAGAGACTGATATCTCGCGTTCACCTGAACCCATTCCCCCTGCACTCCCCATTCCAAAAGAAAACCGATGCATTCATACAACCCGCGGCTAGTCCCAGATCCACGAGACCCACTTGACCCACCCGCGCTTCTCCTCCTCCACTTGCTCTGGCTGGATCCGCTCGAGCACCTCTTCCAGAGGGATCTCGTCCAGTCCGACCCAACGCGTCTTTTTCACAATCTTCCAGATGAGATACGCAGCCGCCACGAGGCCAATGTCCCTGCCGTTAGTCTCGACCCGCACAGCCAAGCTCGACTCACAGATACGCAGTGACAAAGCCCGCGGCGGACCAGTTGCCCTTGGTGAACACTGCAAACCCATTCGTGAGGATGAGGATGAAGCAAAAGACGATGGCGATCCACGACGAGTACGGCGTCCACCAGTTGGACCAAGGGAGGGCGGAGCGGGGGATACCCTGTCGCTTGAGCGCCATGTTGAGGCGGATGTGGTTGAACAGGATTGCGATCCACGAGATGAGCACGCCGCAGCCGACGAGGTCGAGGAACCAGTAGAACACGGTCAGGGCGTTCTCGCTAAACGACATAAAGGCGAGGAAAGAGAAGAGGGTGTAGGTGAGCACGCAGAGGTACGGGACCCCCCAACGGTTCGTCTTGAGGAACACGCTCGGCGCTTGGCGCTTGATTGCGAGACCGTAGAGCACGCGGGTGCCGGCGAGGAGGGCCTGGTTCGAGGAGGAGAACGCAGAGGTGATGACGACAGCGTTGACGATCGACGGGATCGCCTTGATCCCAGCGGCCGAGGCGGCAATGACAAAAGGGGACTGAGCCGCGGTCCCTTCCCCCTCGCCCAGTCTCTCGTCGTCGCTCGCGACCAGCATGCCGACGATGAGCACGGCGAGGACGTAGAACAGCGAGACACGCGCAAACACCCGCTTGCACGCTCGAGGGATCGCCCGGCGCGGGTTGCGCGTCTCTGCCGCGGCCATGGCGATGCTCTCGACACCGGCAAACGAAAACACCGCGTTGATCATGGTCGACCAGAATCCCAAAAACTTGCCCCAGCTCCCCGTCGCGAGGTACTCGACAAACGCCCCCGGGTGCTGCCAGTACCTGAAGCCGATCCGCCCGACCCCGCTCACCCCGCCGAGGTCGACAATCAGGCCAAACAGGATGAGGCCGATCACCAGGAGGATCTTGAGGATCGCAAAGGCAAACTCGATCTCGCCGTACACGCCGATGAACGCGAAGCCCACCAGCGTCGAGAGGAGGATGAAGATGACGATGAAGACTGCGGCGTTGAGGTCGGTCCAGAACTGGAACAAGACGCATATCGCGGTGATTTCCGAAGGGACCGAGAGCCAGTTGCCGTAGACAATGTTCCACCCCAGGGCGAAACCCATCGCGGGGTCGGCGAGAAACTCGGCCTGACGGACAAAGGAACCGGTGACGGGCAGCAGGGCGGTCACTTCACCGAGGGCGAATTGGACGGCGCAGACGACCAGACCGATCACCATGTAGCCCAGCAGGGCACCGAGCGGCCCTCCGCTCTGGATCGCTCCGCCGAGGGAGAGGAACAGACCCGTGCCGATAGCCCCGGCGAGCGCTATCATCGAGACGTGCCGTTGGGCCAGGCCCCTTCGCAGATCATTCGTCTCGTGGCTCGTGACCAGATCGGTCTCGTCGAGCGGTCGGTACTGCAGCACATCGTCCTTCTTGTCCGCCCCCGACTCGACGGTCTGCAGCGGGGCGGGGTGTATATCTGGCGAGTGGGACATGTCAAGGGGGTGTTTGCGAAAAGCAGTCCTGGTCGGGGGCTGAGCCTATGTATGGGACGAGTAAATTATTTGGCCATCACCTGCTGCTCTTCATTGCGCCATTATGGGTCATGCCGCCCCGTGCCTCGCTTGGTCGTGTGGTCGTGTGGCTATAAACAGCTTGCGAGGGAGTGGCCCAAAGCAGCCGTGGGCAGGTCTGAGGCAGACCTGTCGCAGGCCCAAGGGAGACCTGACGCCGAGGCAAGGGTAGACTCGCTTAACCCTTATCTGACCAGCAGCAAAATCCTGAGCCTTCGGGATTTGGTGGGCTCGAGAGATATGCACGCTTCGGACTGGTAGCTGTGGCCTTGCGCAGGTGCGACGAAGTTTTCGGGTAAATACCCCGCATTTAGGCACACGACCCATGCGGTGTCTTTGCGACGGTTGGGCGTGAACAGGATGTGAGATCAATCACGGCTACAGACCACAGAAGTGCTGATGGACAAGTATCGGCGGGCGCAAGTGACGGTGTGAGCTACCTTGCAAGTACTGCTAATGCTTCATGTGCATGTACCTAGAAGATTGGGATGAAAATCATCCACCTAGTACACCTTCCTTCCCTTGCCCATCTCGACGCCGTGCGTGTCGGCGAGCTGTCGCTCAAACTCGGCCGCGATGCAGCCGACGTCGGTCGCGATGGAGACCATGTCAAAGCCTTGATCCAGGCGTTTCTTCGCCTGCGCCCCGGACGAGCCTGCGGGATCAGACCTGCCCCTCGCAGACCCACAATGCTATGAAACGCAGGGACTCACAGAAAATCGCGGCCGTCTTGCCCGCACTGTGCGCAGCAGCGAGGACCTTGGCAATGGCGTCTTCGTGCTCTTTACCCCCAAACTCGACGTTCATAAACTTGCTCAGATCGTAGGGGCCTGGGGGTCAGGCCTCACGTCTCGGCTCACGACGCACCGATGAACAACACGTCGATCCCGTCCACCGCGGCAATCTCCTCGACGTTCTCGACCCCTTGTCTGCTCTCGATCTGCACAATCACGAGCAGGTTGTCGTCCGCCGCGCCGGGGTACTCTGGCTCGGTGATCCCAAAGGCGTGCGAGGAGAACATGGGGCCGAACCCACGGGTCCCCTTTGGGGGGTACTTGTTCCACGCGACGATCTTCTTCGCGTCGGCCTGTAGAGTAAGCGCCGCGCCGTTAACGCATCGACTCACCGCGGTATGGCACATCGGAGTCATGATCCCATGCGCGCCGGCATCCAATGCCCGCTTGATCATCCACTCTTCGGCGTTTGGGGGTCGGATGATCGGACTCGCACCCGACGCAGCGATCGCCGTGACGAGCTGGGGTGAGCGAGGCGGAACAGGTGACTGCATGAGTGCGCACATTGTAATAATCCCCATCGCTGATCTGGCCGTGCTCGGCGTCGACGAGCACCCAATTGAACCCCCCGCCATTCAGCACCGTCTTGACGAGCGGCGCGCTGGGGAAACTGGCCGTGAGCTGCATCCCGTCAGGTCGGAAGAACTCCACTCACGTCAACCAGAACCCGACGCCTTTTTGCTTGGCCTCGAGGGCGTTCTTGAGCTGCAGGGCGTTCTTCATCGTATGCGAGGGTGAGGAGAGTGAACAAGGGAAGGTTGGGGATAGGGGCAATGTCGCTGATATAAACACGGTTAACCGTGGTGGCCCGTCGGAGTGTCATTACGCCCCGAGCCGGTCACTCGGCCCGACACTGCGCCGCGGTGGGTTAGGGTGACTGCTGGGTGACTACTGGGCGAATGTATGCATGCATGACTTGAATAAGTCTAGACAGAGACCACAGTGGGATACGAGTAGGATCAACATGCATAGGCGAGGTCAATCACGGAACGCACAGCTAAAACCCATCGCTACCAATGCATCAGATCAATATACAACCGTCTCAACACACCTCCGCCGCGCGTAACAGCATCTCCGCCTTGCGCCTCTCCCCATCTTCCACCACCACCCCGTCGAGGACCCGCAGACGCGGCAACGAGCTCATCAAGAACCCCCGATAGGCCAACCGCTTCGAATACCACTCGTCGGGCAAGGCCTTGCGAAACTGCCCGTCCAGCTTGGCCCAGTCGCCCGCGTCGAGCGAGTGGATTTCTGGCCGGGACTGTTGCGACTTGGACGCAGGCGTGTCGGGTGGCCGGATCGTTGCGAGCGTCACGCTCGGGAGAGGGTTTTGCGCCACGTGGATGGACGTGTCGTGGGGCAGGGCGGGAGTGGACGGAGGGAGCATCAGTGGGAGGTAGAATCCTAGTGTGGAAGGGTTCATCCTGGGGTCAGCGAGCCCTAAGGGTATGTGACAACGCTGTATACTCACCTCAGATCGACCTCTTCCACCCGATTCAACCCTTTCATCCCCCGCATCACACCCTTGACGCCTTCCCCGCCTAGTCTCGCGCCGACTACGGCGACCTTGCGCAGACTCCTCATCCCGGCCAAACCGTCGAGCGTGTGAAAGTAGTTGTAATTCGCGTTCAGTATTTCCAAGTTGGGCAGACGGTGCTGCAGATCTGACGGCCAGGAGGAGAGGGAACACGCGGCGATCTCGAGGTAGGTGAGGTTGGGCAGGGGGTTTGAAGGGAGGAAATCGGCTGGCAAGGGGTTACCTGTCGGTCAGCCATGACGAGGGAATCGACGCACCTGACAGGTAGAGTCGCTTGACATGGGCCAGCACGCTTCCCGGCAGTTCCAACCCGGTCGCGCGTTGGTTCCGCAGGCTGAGCACTTCCACCCTTGGGGCAAGCACACTTCTCAACCCGTTGCGATCGGCATACAGCGTGCGGAGTTTGACACAGCCCGAGAGGTCAAGGGCGGAGAGGTGGTTGTCGGAGATTTTCAACGACCGCAGGGCGAGGGGACAGTCTGAGTCGAATCGCTCGAGGCGGTTGCCATCTGTGGTCAGCGCACGCCATGGTGGTTGTCCTACCCAGGGCCAGATGTCGGAGCGAGGTCAGACGGGATAAACCGTGCAGGCTCGTCAGGCGATTGTCGGACAAATCCAGCGTTTGAAGCTTTGGCCTGGGGTCAGATACGTTCCAGTACCCCGCTCACCAGTCCGAACCCCCGACGTCCACCCGGGTGATCTTGTTCTTCTTGGCGCTCAACTTGCTCAGCTGCTTGAGACCCAAAACCCCGTAGAGGTCGGTAATCGCATTCCCGTCGAGCCTGAGCTCGTCGAGGTTCACGAGGCAGGCGAGTTCTGCGGCTCAGCGGGGATTTCCAGCGCATACTCACGCGCTACGCTGTCCAGCTGGTTGTTGGAAATGTCCAAGAAACGGAGGTTGCGCAGGTGGTCGACGCTGGACAGGCTGGTGAGACGGTTGTTGCCGACGTGCAGGGTAGTCGCGGTGTGGGGGATGCCGGAGAGGTAGGACAACTTGTTGTCGTTTCTGTAGATGAGCGCGGGATGCCATGTGGCTGAGGCACGCACAGCACCACTTCTTCTATCTCTGGCAAAAACTCCTCCAACCTCGCCACACTTTCCACCCCCTTTCCTCGCAGATCGACCGACTTGAGGTGCTCCCAGTACGGCTCCGAGCCGTACACATCGGTAATGACTTGGACGAGCTTGTCGTGGGCGACGCCAAAGCTGCACTCGGTGAGGAACGTCGCGTTGGGGTCGGCTCTTCGCGAGGACGTGTTTGCTCTTCGAACGGGAGAGTTCGCTCTTCGAGACCCCTGAACTGCCGGCATGATCGTCCTGTCCGCGTCGTGGTCAGAGTGCAAGGATTCTGGCGAGCTGACGAGAGATTCAGCACGAGACTGCCGTGGCTTGGACGGGGTCGCTTCTTCCAGGCCTAAGTTGTCAGTCGGAGCCATACGCATCGCAAATCCACTTACTCAACTCCTCCATACCCCCCAGCATCCCCTCGATCCGCTTCGTCCGCGCGCTCGGCATCCAGCTCGTCATGCCGCGGAAAAACTCGTCATCCCGTGTGCTCCCCTGCTCCCCCTTGTCCGCCTCTGATACCGTCTCGATCGTCTCATCTGGATGGAGCTCGCGAATCTTGCCGTGTTTCTTGCCATCTGAAAAGCTGACACTTCGGCGGGCGGAATCCGGCGCGGGGGTCACGCTCTCATGCCACTGCGTCTGCTTCTTGACCCCAGGCGTAGCTCCGGGGTTGGCGTTGCGTAGCGCCGAGCGGATAGGGCGTGGCAGCGAGGCGTTGGGGTTTGGCGTTGGGGTCATGACGGCGGGAGCCGAGTTGGCGTGGTGCGGAGTGGGGCGGGGGACGTGGACACGGATTGGCTCGGGTTCACCCTCCGACTCGCTCGAATCGGTCGTCAGGCTGGTGTCTGCCGGGATGATCAGTGTCGTGTCGGCAAGATGTACCACCCCGTCCTCCGAGCTGTCCTCTGCTTCCTCCCGAGACGCTTCGTCGCCGAGGGATGCTCCTTCGCCCATACGAGAGTCCCGGCCCCAGCTGTTGATCCCTGCAAACACGTCGCTCTCTTCTGACCGACTTCTCGATTCTCGCACCTCGTCCACCCGGCCGAGGGGCTCTCGATCTTTGATCCAGCGCATCAGAGCGGGGTCGTATCTCATCTTGCCCACTCTGTCCCCGACGATCCCCGCCACGTCGTCTGGTCTGATCACGCGGATCGCGTTGGGCGCGCTGCCCCCTTTGTGCTTGACAAACGAGGTGGACGTCGTGGTCGATGTCGCGGCGGTGGTGGCAGAGACGAAGCGGTTGAGAGTGTCGAGGTTGGCTTGGGTCACGGCGTCGCGGGCGTCGGGATGAGGTGACATTTCGCTGCTGGATCTACGTCGCCTGCGCGGGCTGGCTTTTGTGTCGACAGGCAAGCGGCTAGGCGGATGGGTGGGTTCGTCTCTCGAGTCGCTACCCGAGCCGTCCGTCGTGCCACCCTTCGACTCTTCCTGGACATCAGTCGAGGTGGATCTCCCCCTGGCCTGGATCTGCGCCATGAGGTCTTCAGCTCGGCGGAGGTAGGTCGAGGAGGTGGTGCTGGGGTAGGATCGGTGCGTAGGGCGGTTGGGTGGGTGGTCGATAGGGGATTGGGAAGAGCCCGAGGCATAGTCGACGCTGGGGCCGTCTTCATTGTCAGCTGCGGCCAACTGACACACCCACCCTGTGTACTGCGGGGACTTGCGCTGGTCGTGCTGTCCTCTTGCAGCCTCATACGGTCCATCACCTCCCTCCCTTCTCTCGCCCAGTCTCGCACGGGGGGGAAGCGTCGGTGGGAGCTCGAGGCTGAGGTTGTTTGAGCGGATCGCGCGGCGTAGTCGATACTTGCTTCTGTTTGTCAGCGGGGCAGTTGACGAGTACGTACCGTCAGATGCTCCGGGGCTTGAACGACTAGCACTCGTCGTACTCTCCTCCCTCAGCCTCTCCATCATCTCCTTTCCTTCCTGCGCCCAGTCCCTCACACCTGCAAGACGCCTCGCGGGGGACACGGGGGACATGCGCATCCGCTTGGAGCTTCTGGAATCGGGCGATGTCTCGGCCGCCCCTTCCGAAGGGGTCTTTTCCGGGCTCCATGGGGACGAGTGGTTTGGGTCGACGGCGATCGAGTCGACGAGCGCAGAGAGGTGCTCCCGGGTGTAGGTGTCGTAGGTGGAGCGGAAGAGGCGGAGGCCTTGTGGGGAGGGGGCGTGATGGACGGTCGAATGGGTGGTGTCTGCGGCGTTGAATTCGTGGTTCGATTCGTGAGACGGGTGTTCTGGGCGCGGAGCAGTAAAGGTGAACGGGTAGTCCTTCATCGAGCCCATCGGACTCAGATCCGTCTCGACCTCGCCCGACCTGAGCTCGCGATGAGACTCGTCGCTGCTGTGGTCCTGTACCGGGCGTGTTGGGCTCGTAGAGCTGGGTGGGTCGAGGTGGGCGGTGTCGCCTGCGTCGTGCGGCAGAGTCGCGGAGAAGGAGCTTGAGGCGGTGGAAGGGGTGACCGATTTGCTCAGGCGCGATGGATTGGCCGGGGCGTAAGGGTGCGACGCTCTGCGCACGCGCGCGACTTGTTCAGGAGGGGAATGGGTCGGGCTGGTCGACGCGGGTGGTGATTCGATCGGTGGTTGGGGAGAAGGCGGTCTGAACATCTTCTCCAATGCTGTCGGTCCAAACATGTCTCTCCCTTTGCTCGCCAGAAACCTCCCTCGGTCATCGTCCACCCCGTCCTTGACGAGAAACGTCCCGGCCTGCTCGTCCCCGCTGCCGGGAGGGGAGAGTAGTCCTCCTTGACCACTGTATGCGATGTCTTCCCTCGCCCCGTTTTCCACTTTTTCACTCAACACCCGCCCCGCGCCATGGCCAGAGATGATCCGAGGCGACTTGGTGGTGGGAGAGGAGGATACACGAGGGGGTGGGAGGGATCTGGCGGGGTGGCCCAGCGCTCGTAAAGATCCTCGTTTCGCGTTGATCGACGACGGGTTGAACGCCGGGGCGTCGGTGGGTAATGGTTTATGATTGATCGGAGGAGAAGGCGACGACTCTACCCATTCCTCGTCTAGATCGGCAGTCTGCCAGCCTGGGACCGCCATGAAGAGGTGTGTTCGGGGATATGCAGAGTAAGAAGAGTCGACAGAAGCAGAAGACAGGCGCGTGTAAACAACAGGAAGCGGGATCAAAATGCGGCGAGGGTGCATTGTCGCCACTCGGGGCGAGTGTGGCACCGGGTGGCGAATGAGCTTTCTGCCACGTGTTTGCCACGTGACAGGCTCACCGGACAAGTGAGGTTTTATTTTTGCAGCCCATCCGTGTCCTCTCTACACCCATCCATCACCATGCCTAGAATAAGAAAGAGTCGGTATAACACCTTGCAACTCCCCGAAACCCCCTGACGTGCAGAGACATCGCGGCGACAGAACACTCGGGATCGAGCAAAGATTACGAAAAAGGTCTCGGAGCACAAGCGAAAGACCAAGAAGGAGGCGAAGAAGGATGTGACTTGGAAGTCGAGTGCGTCGATGCGTCGGCAGCTGGGGCTCACACTGACAAGCAGAGAAGAAGGCTGACCCGGGCGTGCCCAACACCTTCCCCTACAAGGACCGCGTGCTCGCCGAGCTCGCCGAGGAGAAGCGACGGGTGGGTTGCACCTCTATCCGTGTCGCTGACAGCAGAACGAGGAGGCCAAGCAGGCCCGACGGGACGCGCAGAAGCACAAGCAAGAGGAGGAGGAGGCCGACACCCCGGGGATCATCTCCCTCGCTACCGCCGTCCTCAAAGCGTCCGCCCCTGCCGCCGTCGCCGCTGCGCCCGAGGAGGAAGAGGTCGACGTGCCAGAGCTCGTCGACACGGCCCTGGCGACGCTGCAGGATGTGCTGGACAAAGCCGACGTCGTGTTGCAAGTCGTCGACGCGAGGGACGTGCTGGGAGGTCGAAGCGGGTATGTCGAGAAGATGGTGGTGGATGCGGGGGGCGTGTTTGGGTTGATCGTCAACAAGATCGGTACGTGCATAACCTATTGCTCTACCCCTGCTGCTCTACCCCTATTTGTCTACCCCTACTGCTCTACCCCTATTGGTCTACCCTATTGGACTAACCACTAAACCCCAGACCTCGTCCCTCGAGAAGCCCTCCAAGGGTGGCTGCCCCACCTCCCCAAACACACCTACCTCTTTGCTTCCGACCCATCCTCCTCTGCCGCCGGTCCCGCGCGACAGGCCCTCCTCTCCGCCCTCTCCTCCTTTGCCATCGGCAGCGACAAGACCGTCGCGCTGGTCGGTCTCCCCAACGTCGGCAAGACCTCTGTCCTCAACGCCCTCCTGCCCCTGTCGGCAAAGAAGCACGACGTGGCGCCCGCGGTGCCCACTGCCGCCTCGGCAAAGAACCCCAACCCCACGACGGTCAAGCCGACCGAGGTGAGGTTGGATCTCGGCGAGGGGAAGAAGATTGGCATTATCGATACGCCAGGATGGGAGTTTGCGGAAGACGAGGAGGAGGAGGAGGAAGAGGGGGATGAGGAGGATTGGGACGCGCTGGAGGATAGGGTCGCCGGGGATATGCTAAGGCGAAATCTCGGTCGAGTCGATCGGGTCAAGGATGTGTTCCCTCTTGGTGAGTGGTCTATAACCTTCCGGGCTGACCCCAGTCAACTGGATCCTCAAGCGATCGTCCGACCAAGACCTTATGCTCGCTTACAACGTTCCGTACTTTCAACCCGGAGACATCCAGACCTTCCTCCTTTCCGTCGCAAGAGCCAACGGTCGGGTGAAAAAGGTAAGCACGGGGATTTGCTGCGAGCTGACTGGCAGCACGGTGATGTCGACGTCGACTCGGCCGCTCGGATCGTTGTGCGCGACTGGGCTCACAACGCCTTCCCGTACTACTCTGCCCCGCCCGCCGGGTCCAAGGGCGACGTCGAGGCGTGGAGAGAGGTCCTCGACGCGTGCAGGACGCGAAAGGAGATGAGGGCGAGCGGACGGGGGATTATCAAGTTTCAGGGTGGAGAGATTGACCAGAGAGAGGTGAGTTTTGGGCCGTGGAACGTGGCTGATTCCAGGTGATCCTCGACGACGATTACATCGCCATGGCCGAGGGCGGTGAGGAGGATGATGATGAGGACGAGGAGGAGGAGGATGAGGACGAGGAGGATGATGATGAGGACGAGGAGGAGGATGATGAGGACGAGGAGGATGAGGATGAGGAGGACGACGCCTCGGACGACGCCGACGCATTGCTCATCTCCGCGGAGGACGGCGAGGAGCTCGACCTCGAAGACGGCCCCGAGCCATCCTCTGGCTCTGACCTCGCGGAAGAGGACGAGGAGGAGGAGGACGAGGTGGAGGAGGAGGAGGAGGTCGAGGAGCGCGAGCCGACTCCCCCCACGACCAAGCGAAAGAGAAAAAGCGACGTGGTGCCTGTGGCCACAGCGAAAAAGGCCAAGCGGGTGTCTTTCGGCAAGAACGAGATCAGGGTGATGGAGGACGAGAGGAAGCGGGGCAAGGGGAAGAGGAAGAGGTCGTAGAGAAGGGTCGTAGGAGGGTCGTAGGAGGGTCGTAGGAGGGTCGTAGAGCGAGGTCGTCGAGGTCGTATGCATCGTGCCACGTGGCAGTTTAGCCTGGGCGTCCGGCTGAAGCGATCTTGTCCACTGCTAAACTAATCGGCTAATACCTCGGCTATTTAGCCGAACCCCGATCGTGCTTCATTGGACAACCACCACTGCCCGACTCGTCGCGCGTTACGATAACAACGAGTCACCTCGTCGCGACTGGCGAGCTACGCGGGGCGGGCAGCGGGCAGCGTCTGGAGCTCCTCGGCCTATCTCGTGCCGCACAGCCAGACGCTATAAATATGCGTACCAAGACCGGGGAGGGGAGGGAACAACCCCCCAAGTAGCACGACTCGACAGGATGACAGATACCATGGAGACGACCCACAGGGACATGCCCGCGACGTATCTCAAGACCGAAGGCAGCGTCGAGCCCGTCGACAAGACCGACGCCTATGTCACTGACCACCCAGCGCAAGACGTCGCGCTCCGGCCACTCGTCAAAGACTCGTTCTCCTATCTCAGCGTGTTCAGTCTCGCCTTTTCGTGCATCAACTCATGGGTCGCGATCGTCTACGGCCTGTCTGCGGGTCTCAATTCCGGCGGACCTACCGCTTGTGAGTGGGCGTCTGACGCTCGTACTGACGCCCAGTGGTGTGGGGGTTCGTCTACGGGACGGGATGTACGCTGGCCACCGTGCTCAGTCACGGCGAAATGTTCGCAGTCTTCCCCACGGCCGGGGGCCAGTACCACTGGACCGCCATGGTCAGCTCGCCGAGGTGGAGAGCCGTGGTGAGCTGGACGACGGGGATGACGGATGTGATTGGTACGTCGCGGTGGAGATGGCACTGACGACAGGTCTCTGGCTCGCCATTGCAACCGCTGCGTATCTCTGCGGTGGGTACACTTCCCCAGTGTCGCACTGACCCCAGCCAACACGATCGTCTCTATGATCCTCGTCAACAACCCGGACTTTGTCGTCACGGCCGGCAAGCAGTACGCGATCTTTGCGGCCATGACCATCGTCACGCCTCTCTCCGCGCTCGGGGTGGGACACCGCGTCAACCGGAGGATCGAGCAGGGCTTGATGGTGCTGTCGTTCGCCGGGGTCATTGTCATCGTCTGCACCGTCCTCGCGACCGCCAACCCTCGCGCCTCTGCTGTAAGTCTATCCCCCTGTGCAGACCCCGCTGACACTAGAAATTCGTCTTTGCCAGCGTCAACAACGGCACCGGCTACAACTCGATCGTCATCGCCTGGCTCATCGGTCTCCTCCAATCCTCCTACGCCTTTGTCGGCTTTGACATTGTGTACCACGTGTCGGAAGAGATGCCCAACGCCAAGCGTGACGGCCCCACCGCCGCCAACTGGACCATCATCCTCTCTGGCGTCAGCAGCTGGATCATTGTCGTCGCGCTCCTCTTCGGCGTCCGCGACATTGAACGGGTTCTCGGCACGAGCTACGGGCTGGGCTTTGCGCAGATTGTCCTTGACGCGACGGGATCGAAAGCCGCGACGACCATCCTCCTCCTCATCCTCCTCATCATCTTCTCCAATGCCCCGCGCGCCAACTGCATCGGCGTCTCGCGCATCCTCCTCGCGTTTGGCCGAGACGAAATGATCCCTTTCGCCGACTGGTTCACCGTGGTCAAGCTCGGCGAGCCGATCTGGGGCATCGTCCTGTCGGTCGTCGTCGCGCTGGTCGTCGGCCTCGTCCAGTTTGGCCCTGCGGCGGCGTTCAACTCGTTGCTCGGCGGGTCGACCATCTTTTCCTTTGTCTCGTACAGTGAGTCCTCCCCATGTAGCCGCACCTGTATTTGCTCACCGCAGCAATCCCCTGCCTGTGCATGCTGCTCGGCGGGCGGACGCGGCTGAACAAAATGGCCCCGAACCGTCTCCACAACCTCGGCCGCATGGGGGTCGTGTATAACCTCATCGCCGTGTTCTTTGTCGTCCAGTCCATCGTCATCTACTGCTTCCCCGCGCAGCTGGTGAGTGCGAGTTGGAGAGTGCACTGACTCCCAGCCGGTCACGCCGCAGAACATGAACTATGTCATTGTCTTTGCCGCGTTCTTCGTCGTCGTCCTCGTAGCCGTGTGGTACGGCTTTGCCAGGAAGAATTACCACGGACCAAAGGTGAGTCGTCGAGCTGTCGCCGGTACCGTGCTGAGGCTAGAACGACCTGCTGGAGGAGTTGCTGCGGGACGAGTAGGCGGTTGTGCTGTGGGCTTCGGCCGGGGATCGTCCCGTTTGCAGGGATAGTTGCAGGTGTTGAAAGTATGCATGTGTACAAGTTTCCGCTTCCTCTTGGACTTCCGGGTCAACCGCATTGTCATTCCACGCCAGGCCACGCTCTCCCCGCCTCAAGCGCAACCGAGTAGAGCCGAGTGAAGCTGCACTCTGCACAGGGATGACTAGAGAAGCCGGCAGCGAGGCGATGGTGGATGAGGACGAGGTGGGGAGCGGGGAGCATCGATGGGCAGCAGCGAGGGCACCTGTATCTATGACAAACCTGGTCTAGGCTTGAGCTCAGCAGACGGTGCAAACACCGCGGCCGTGCGATGGAGAGCGCACAGTCACTCGCCTTTGCGCATGATGACGCGAGCGGCTCCAAGCCCCGCATGCTGCTGGCTCAATCGTGCACCACCTCCAGCTCTTGTCTCGAATCACCGGCGGATGACCCTCGAGCGACCGCATGTCTGTGAGGCAGGGTGCAGACGAATACATCGGTTCTTTCTCTCCTAGCAAGGCTTTATCTTTCTCTCTTAGCAAGGCTGTATCTTTGACTCCTGGCAAGGGTTGACTGCTCCATCTCCCGCAGCCGTATCCGCCCGACGCGACGGGCAAACATCGATCAAATGTGCCTGCATGGTGAGCCAAACCGAACCACGCTTGGGACACAACCTCACCTCTGAGCATACACGCCGAGCAGCAGAAGCAGCGCCGCACCCCCCGCCCCGAGCAACGCCCCTTGATCGGTCACGTCACCTTGAGCGTAGCCCACCAACGCCGAGATGACGTCGATTGCATTGACCACATTGGCGACGCCCAATGCCCATCGACGCTTCTCCGATCGCTCCTCGCTCGTGACCACCGCCAGGCCGAGGAGCAGGTCGCGGGAACCGAACAGACGGGTGATGAAGGCCGTGGGGCGATGAGCCGGTAGGGCAAAGAGGGAGGCCGTCGCAAGAGGCGCGAGCAAGGATCCGACGCCGACGAGGGTGTGCGAGAGGCCAAGAGCGAGTGCTGGGATCGAGCTGTGGGACATGGTGTGTGGGATGGTGAAGGCAGGTGGTGAGGGTGGGTATAGATCAGACGTTGCAGAGGGGTCGCACCGGTATATACCTCTGAGCGCGGCACACTTGCCCCATCTGCCGTCAGCTTCGAGTCCCGGGGGTGAGAACAGAGATGATGACGCCGGGGAGCGACGGGCTGCCAGGTTGGCACGTGAACTTGTCCGGTCAGCGTCATCCCGTAAGATGTCGCGCGAGTTCAAGAGAATCAAACTGGTCTGCTCGCGCCATTCACGGATCGGCGAGGTGTCGGTGGGCATCGTCAATTGTTGGTGTGCGGATCCAATCACGGACATGCATGCTTCGGCGGGGACTCGTGCGAGAGCAAAAGCATCGAGGGGAATTGTGTCATTCACCGCCTCTGTGACACTGCGGATGCTGACCTGCATCTGACGGCAGTCAGTATATGCGAGATGTGATCTTGGACACGATGGGAAGTGGTTTCGTTGCTCTCACGTCAGCGGTCCTTGCATAACATGCGACAGGAGCGATTTTACCCAGGAAGGCAGCTCGGAAGTCTTGGGGCTTGCCCTACGCCGAGCAAAGGATGTAGCGTTATCAACACTTGACGCCCATGTACACGATTCCGTTTCCAAGTGCGATAGAAGCATTCCCCTCACTCTAGCTGCAGCAGTCTAGCACCAATGGCGGCGGAGCCGTATTTACTCAGTCAAAGTCGTTTTCGGCATGTCAGACGCGAGCAAACAGAGACTCACACAAGTGAGGCGACAGAGCTTGAGCCTCGGGGTTACCGTCTTCTTGATACAGTCCATCTTACGCTCCAGCGACTGACCGTTACAAGATCTTCCTAGCAGTGCAGACGGGCGAAGTGCAACAGTATGACGGACGACTAAGTTCACGTCGCTTCATCCGGTTCGTACGATTCTGGACGGTACCGCTCGATGATGAATGCTGAGCAGAGTGACTCTGATCATAACGATCGTCAAAGGAGCGACAAAGGAGCGACAAATTCATGGGCTACGCAGAGAAACCAAGCAAGCTGGACATGGGCGGGCTCACATGGACGTAACGTGTCGATTGGATGTGGTGCAAACGCAGGACCGGGCCACCCGACGGAGTACTGTCGGAATGAGAAGTCGAAATCTGAATTTTTCGTTCTCGGAGAGAGCGGTGATTGGTCACACCAGAGAGGACCTCCGGATGCAGCGCTTCCCCAATTGTCATCCACCTGCAGTACTGAAGACATTCCAGCCCC
The DNA here is from genome assembly GCA_031326905.1 of Papiliotrema laurentii. NCBI lineage: Eukaryota > Fungi > Basidiomycota > Tremellomycetes > Tremellales > Rhynchogastremaceae > Papiliotrema > Papiliotrema laurentii. The sequence goes on from JAODAN010000002.1 coordinate 2,291,218, forward strand.
CCGGGTAGAGGTGAACATAGGTGCATCGGGCGGCAAGGCTGGCGCAGTGTGGAAAATACCCGAAACCACCGCTTGAAACGATTCTTCACTCGACTTGCTGAGCTCAACAGCGATGGAAGCTTATGCTTCAAGATGGTGCATGCCAATAGGGGGTACAATAGCTCCCTGCGACCCTCGTTGACTGCCGAGTGCTGGGGGCGGGGAGGTCTACAAATGTGACGGACGAATAACGACTCCATCTCAGGGCATCACCCCTGTGGTGCAACATTGACGATCGAGGTCGCTGCGCCCTTTGCACCACCCACCTCTTGCGGCTCCGATAGCTCCACGCTGATAGTCAGTAAGTGGAACGTCACAACGTCAGATACTCGGAAAAATGCTCAACAAAACAAGGTGACTCGGTGACCTCGGTCACTGGACACCCTCCACCCGACCTCCACCCCGGCCTCCACCCCGCACAATCTCCTTGTGTATCATCGGCCTCTTCCACAGCGGGAGCCCGATCCTCCATCGCTATATATACAGAACGAGCAGCGGACGACGGTTGATCACTTCGCCTTCTTCACGACTGCCAAATATCCCGCTCAAACATGTCTGCGACTCGGTTCAACGGTTGGGTCGGTCACGATTCCACCGCCACTCAAGGCAACCTCAAGTGGGAAACATTCTCCCCCAAGACGTTCCAAGATGACGACATTGAAAGTGAGTCTCAGGGGATGAACGATGGGAGGAGCGCTCAACGATCCCAGTGAACATTCTCTACTGCGGAATCTGCGGAAGCGATGTCATGCTGCTCGAGACTGCGTTCGGTGACAACAGCAACTACCCCATCGTCCCTGGCCACGAGATCGTCGGTCAGGTGACCCAAGTCGGCCAGCTCGTCTCCAACATCAAGGTCGGGGATTATGTCGGCGTCGGGGCGGAGAGTGACAGCTGTCTGGAATGCGATTTCTGCATCGCGGGTGGGTTTATACGCATCAGGGGAGAAAGCGCGCAACGATGCTGAACTTTGCAGGCCGAAAGCAATACTGCCGTCAAGGCCACCGTCCTTCCTGCTGCAGCACCTTCTTACGGGGCTCTAGCAAAGGCGAGAAAACCTGCGGAGGCTTTGCGGACACTTGGCGTGGACCCCACCAGTTTGCCGTCAAGATCCCTGCCAAACTCGATCTCGCCGAAGCCGCGCCCATGTTCTGCGGCGGAGTCACCGTCTTCTCCCCCCTCAAGCAGTTTGGCGCCGGTACCACCGCCAAGCGTGTCGGGATCGCCGGGGTCGGCGGTCTGGGTCACTTTGCAATCTTGTTTGCCAAGGCCATGGGCGCCGACGTGACGGCTATTAGCCACTCGGCTCACAAGAAACCGGACGCCGAGGCGATGGGAGCTACTCATTTTATCGAGACTGGCACGGACCCTGCAGCCGCCTGCGCCGAGCACAAGCAGACTCTCGATCTGATCATCTGCACTACGAGTCTGTCACCCGGTGCCTCTGGTGGACTTGCGCTGACCAATCAGATGGACCTGAACCCCCCATCAACGAATACCTCAGCTTGCTCGCTCCCGGCGGCCACCTCGTTCTCGTCGGCATCCCAGAAGGCGGTCTTCCGAACATCAACGCGTTCACCCTCATTGCTGGTGGGTCGGGTTTTTCCGACGCCTTGCACAGCTCTCCTAACACACAGGCAACGTTCACCTCGGGGGATCGGTGATTGGCGACCCCACTGATATCGCCGAGATGCTCGAGTTTGCCGCGGAAAAGGGGATCAAACCGTGGATCAAAAAGTACAAGATGTCGGATGTCAACGAGGCGATCCCCGACATGAAAGCAGGCAAGGCGCATTATCGATTCGTCCTCGTCAACGAGCACAACGGCGGGAAGATGTGACATGGTTTCCGACGTAGATTCTAAAGTCTGGGTAGATAGTTTTTATGCATGGAAAGATCGATTCTTGCCACGGCCCAATCTCTACGGCCAAGCCTCACGCAGCCGCGACTGGGTCCCTACTGGGGATGCACTGACCCTTGGGCATGAAGGATCCTCCGTGACGACAATGCTGTACTAGAACGCGGCGTTTGAGCAGTATGAATAGATCCGCGTGCGCACATGCCATCGACAGGCTAGCTATGGCACGTGAACCGGGGGCCGACGCTTCGGCTTAATGAACCTGTCCCCAGCTAGATCCATCTCGCTATGAACCCTTGTACCTGAGCGACCGTTTCTCCACTCAAACTCCGCGGTCTCCTCACATGTCCACTCCCCAAGTCTTGCCTCGGGCATCTTGGGTCGATGACGCAAGGCGGTCATCACTATCCCCGCATACACTCTCCACCCCCGAGCCTCCACTAGAACACGATGAAGACGAAAACTGCTAGCCTCCACCGCGGTGTATGCTGGCTTTGACTCGTCCAGCGTGGCAGCTCTATAAAGCCTGACGCTGCCATCCGCTCACCCCAGACGCAACCTCTGCTCACCTGCAGCCAGACTACCATACTACAGCCGCTTCAGAAAAATGACCGACTTTTACGCTCGTTTCCACACCAACCTGCAAGGCCCGGGCGACTCTCGACCTACTGCCGAGCAGATTATCGACGACGAAGACCTGCGAGGGAAACTGGAGGGCAAAACAGTCCTGATCACAGGCGCTTAGGGGTTAGGGGTTATTTGGGGTTAGGGGTTAGGGGTTAGGGGGTTAGGGGGTTAAGGGTTAGGGGTTAGGGGTTAGGGGTTAGGGTTAGGGGTTAGGGGTTAGGGGGTTAGGGGGTTAGGGGGTTAGGGGGTTAGGGGGTTAGGGGTTAGGGGG